>JAODKM010000037.1:12292621-12308580 GCA_026780845.1 Petrocephalus sullivani | reverse complement strand
TGACTGCAGCAGCAGAGGTGGCCTGGGAGTGGAGTCAAATTCCCGGCCTGAATTATTGTCCCAGTCCGCCACTGCCTGTACGCTAAAGCTTGTCACATTGTGGGCTCACTGCGGTACTTCTGTGCATTTTATTTATTTATCGCACCGCTCCATCGCCCTTGCGCCTGAGAGTACGAAGTCAATATAATGGCTTCAAATAAACCCAATTTTCATGCAGCTCTTTGAAATATGGAGAAGGTCGGTTTCAGTTTCGTCACACTTTGTCTCAAATTGTACAACACCAGCACATCGTAGTTAAGATACTGATCATTCCAGACGAATGGTAGCTATTCGTTAAGCACTCCCAATGTCTCTCATAATTTAACCTATACTCCTAATATGTTTTGTTTCCTAAAACATCTCTTGATAAATCTGGACGCTAAGAGTTCTGCTTTTATAGTGGCGTTACTGTTTGTCTTATGTGTTGAAAGACACTATACTGTTCATTACTTCCCTTTGGCAGATATTTTAAGCGGAACGCATGGAGTTCAGTCTATGAATCTGACAGGGATGTTAAATGCGGAGGTTAAGTTCGGGTCTGGAGCTCCCTGGTCGGATCTAGGCGCGGCACTGCGTCTGTTAGGACCGAAACCGCCCCGGGCTTTTTTAGGCAAACGACGGCGGTTAGTCCGAAGTCTGATGGATCCTCTGATCTTTCTGACTCGTAGCTTTTGCCTTTTTGCTGAATGATGACAAAGCCCGCCGTTTCCCCCGTAGGGGCTGTACGACGCGTCACTGTATGTCACCCCCACTATGCGGCTGCTAATCTCCCAAATCCCCTGTCAGCACCCCGGGCTTAACTCGGCAGATTATGGCAGTAAAACTGGCTTCAGAAGTTACTCTCCTCTGCTACTCATGCCTAGTCCTATCCTTGACAGCCGTTTGTAACGCGCTGTTTGGACAAAGCGTCTGCTAAACAAATACAAGTATATGTAAAGGATAACCCCTTGTGTACATGCTGCCGCTTTTTATCTCAGTGTGTATTACCTTGTGCATTTATTTCGGTCTGTGTATACAGTGGGCGCATTAATGTTTCATTTTCTATTAAATTCTACCCCAGGGCCAATCATATTTCCGGGAGTACGGACATTTATTCGTTTGCTGCCTGAATGGAATTTAAAAATTAAACGCAAATTGCATTTCAGGTCTTAAACATTCGAAGTATAGAGTGCTATAGGGCTATTGAACTCCACCATTTGAGACATTAAATAGGCTATAATTAATTTAAATGTTATGTGTGGATTAATGAAATTGGATGTGGCAGGAGCTAATAGTATGGCGAGAACACGATTGGTTTGGTCTTAATTTGCGGGTCGATGCAGCGTGGCGCTTTTCCGCACATCTGTTTGTAACGGACATAAGATTCATTTTCGTAAAACCTCTTTTTAAAACTATTTACGTGACTATATCGCCTTCATTCTGAGCACATGTTGTGAAATCTGACTTGGGCTGAATTACCTAGATAAAATAATAGATAAGATGAACTTACTTATCGCAGGCGGGCAATTCTGGTGCATATGGCAGCGAGTAATGTACAGTGCAAGAGAAAGTGCAAACAAGTTTACAGAATTGTACAGCATGCAAACAACATCCTGATCAGGGGCGGACTTAAATAAGCAGGTAAGCACCTTATTTATAGGTGCTGAGGGGTGCATACCTAGGTTCGCTTTGAGCCCCCAAATCATTAAGTTCGTTCTGGATCCTGATAAATATTAAGGAAATATATATTTTATAATAATAAATTAACAAATTACAAACGTACAAACAGATAGCACTGGACTTGTACTACAAGCAGGTGAATTGTCCTAAAGCTCAGTTAAAGAGCCCGCGCTCGTCCTGAGTATTCCAAGGCCACCGTGTGACTTAGACAGCCAGTCACCCAGAAAGCCTCCTGCATCTGTCTAGAGGAGAGCCAGGCTGGAACGGAACTGCCCGTACCCGCATGTGGAGGGGCCCTGGGTCTCCACTGCAGCTGCTGCTCTCCTCTCCCTTGTCGCCTGTTACCTTCGATCATGCCACTTCTCTGGTGCTGGCTGGCTGAAGAGTGGGATCATGGGAGCACATTTACCACACACCATAACGGCGCCGTATGGGGTTGGCAGGATAGGATGTGGTGTCTGTGGTCAGAAGGTTGCTGGTTCAAATCCCACGGTTACCTAAGTGATTTCGACATTGGACCTTTCTGTAAGGTCCTTAACCTCTAATTGCTCCAAAAATGATCAGAAGTCAGATGGACGCCCCTGAAGTTATCAGCCTGGTGTCCAACCAACTTGATCTGCCATTTTATTCCAGTCATCTCCATGGAAGTTAACTTTTTTCTTTATTTATCTGTTTTCTGTCCTATGAAATATTTTTGTGGATTTGATCTCTGTCAGGGATTAAATCTATCGGGATGATGCTGGAACGGACCAGAAGCAGACCAAATGATATACAGGAGCATATCTGTTTATCCATTTGTCTGTCCGTCCATCCTCAGGGGTTTAGGAAATGTGTTTTCCCGATACACCCCACCCATCACACAGGGACACCTGGATGGGCTCACTCTCGTGGTGTTGGGCTGTATGCAGGGGGCCTCTTTGCTGACCCCCCCCCCCTTCCTCTCTCCTCCAGCTGGGACGAAAGCAGCTCCATCAGCAGTGGCCTGAGCGACGGCTCCGACAACCTGAGCTCCGAGGAGTGCAACGGCAGCTCCTCGCTCACCTCGCTGCCCGCCTCGCCCGTCGGCTCGCGCCGCAACTCTGCCGTCGTGGTGAGTGATGTGCCTCACCTCCGCCCGGCCTGGCCTCATCTCCCCCACAGTCGCCATATTATGGCCTTTATAATATGTGACATTCTCACGTGTGTAATGTGGCTTCTGCATCATTTGAATATGTTATCTCTCTAGTTGTACAGCTTTATAGGAGATGCATTAACCTTCAAAGACATGTTATTGGTACTGATATGTCATTAATATGTCAATAGTAAGCTAATATGTCAGTGATGCAGTTACTCTGTATAAGGTCCATCGGCAGGTATTTAAGGGCGTTGTTCACTATTCTTTATTACTGGGGTGGCCAGTCCTATGAAGGGCTGGTGTGTATGCTGGTTTTCGCTGCCACTCCCTAATTAGTTTACTAATTAGAGGGCTGATTGGCTGACGAGTCCTCACACCTGGGTTTGGTCAGCTGGCCTAAATATAACGTTATGCATATTTCAGTAAGTAAGAAAGCATATTTCTCGTGTTTGGCAGATGCAGGTGTTAAGACTCCCGTGCTAACCTTGGGTTAATGCTACTTAGCGTGCCTTTTTCGTGCCCTGTCATTTCCCAGAGTCGGTGTGACTGCCCTCTTCTGGGGCAGGCTCTTGTGGTGTATGGACGGAGACTAGCGCCCAGCTCTGCTGGCTGCCAGCACATAATGACGCTCCTTCTGGCATCGCGCTTATCTGCAGGGATACGCTCTGTGCTAATGGCTGCCATGGCGCTGCTGCCATGGCAACGTCATATCGGCGGGACGTGGGCTTTGGAACAATGCTGTAAAATGCCATACGGGCACAGCGGGCCAGATTAACCCAAAGGATGCAGTCGGTTCATGACTCCCTCAAGCAATACACCATCACCAACCATCCCTAAATTACACCCACGAGGCCCTTGTTTATACTTGTTCACCAGCAGGGGGCAGCAGAGGTTCCTGTCACCTAATTATCTTGGGGAGGCGGAGTCATGTCAGAAATCTCCAGAGGAGCCCATTTCTCGTGTCTCTCTCCTTTGTGGCCCTCTGTGCCCTGACTAGTCACATGTCAGTCTTGTCTCATACACTCCAGAATTTGCTAACGCACTGAAGCTCTGAAAAATCAGAAGAGATAAGTGGAGTCTTTCCAGGGCAGTTCAGTGGGCCTGGTCTGCCTTACCTGGGTGTACCAGCGTGTTAGGATGGTCATTGGTTTGAATCCCAGGGCCAGCAGAATTTATGTTTAAGGCCCTTATCTCCCAGCTCCAGAAGTGCTGCACTCTGTCTCACCCTGTGTTGTGACCCTCAAGCTTTTCTCTCACCTGTATATGTGTTGGTGTGTCTCATGGAAACCAAGATGGAGTGACATAAATGACACTTGCGTTACAAATGGCTCACTTTCAACAGGATAGCCATGATTTGCTGGGGTGTCTTTGTGTTAGATTTTGATCTTAGCCTACAGCCACAACTCCTCGTTGCTGCCTAGTCACATGGCACATCGCATCGTGACACCAACTGCTCAGATGAGATACCATGAAATAGATCAGGTGCAAAGCTGTGCACAGTGAAGATGCCTGCATATCTCTCCGGCTTCTTAGAGTTTCTCATTTTAATTAAAGAGACACTGACTCCTCTCATAGGAGCTATTCAGAGTGATTACCCTCATAAAAGTTTGGAATCAGGTCATTATGGGAAAGAGCAGTAATTATCTACCTGCTGGTGAGTCACAGAAAATGATTCTCTGCTCTCGTTCGAGGACTGGTGATGAATGTTGCCTTTGAGAAGTCTGTGGGAGGACAGTATTTTGAATCTTTTTTTTTTCTTTTTGGATGGTTCCCATGTAAGATGAGGTGGTGAACATCCCTTCACAGGGCGAAAGCAGTTTAGCTTTAGATTGACGAGTGTTAATTCACAATTACACTGAATTGCACAACTCGAGGTGCAGTACTAATTGTCACAGAGCCATTACCAGGGGTTAAAGTTGACCGGAATGATCCAGAAAGGTGTTCCTGCACCACCAAATCAATCTGATTGGCAGGTTGATACATAATAATGTAGAGTGAGTTTATTTTTTGTGTGCTGCAGCCCAGCGTTCCTTCCAGGGGATGCTTTTCAGATCGTCAACAAATCATAAAGTAATGTCACCCCACAGCCTGAACATACACCCTTTCTCTGTTCTCATCCCTTCCCTCCAGCGAGTTCATGTGTGCAGATAAACATATGACTCCAGTACTAGCTAGCTACAGAAGCAAGCATAAAAAAGGTTAAATCAGGTTGGTAATTTCAAATGCAAGAATGGCTAGAGTAACATGAGGTCCCACTCAGAAGTGGAATTAGCACGCTGCCAGTGAATATCAGGAGCGTGTCTGTCAGTGTGGGCATGCGGGGGGGGGGAATTTACCTCCCCCACTGGTCCTGGACCTATCACGAGGCTACGTCCATACTGCTACGTTTTTGTGTTAAAACGCAGAAATGATTCCAGTCGATTTTTCACCTTGCATCCATATGACCCTGGAGTTCCCAGTTGCAAAAGGTGGAGGCTTTTGTAACCTCTCTCATAACTGCATACTTCTGAAAACTCGCATTTTACAGCTGTAGTGTGGATAAGTGAAAACAGAGACTTTTTTAACTTTTTTAAAACACCCCAATTGGCCCTTACTCATCACATGGCCCTTCCCTGATTTGATCCTACTGGTTATACCCTCTCATTATCTGATTGGTCCAAGAGGATCTGGCAGAACACTGGGTGACCTCCACTCGAAGGGCCTCCACGGTGAGGCTGGAAATCACAAGACCTCCATTACTCTGGACTTCAGGAACTGACTTCAGCCATCTCTTTTAAAATATATATTTGCTATTTCGGGGATATTAATGCAACATCAGGAATTATCGTTAATAATTCCATTGAACCCTATGATAACAGACTTTAATAGACCATTTTAAATTTGCTGTTCTGGTGTGAAATTCTCTCTGTAGCTTGCGTACCTGGTGAATATGGTGGAGTTGCTTTTAAATGGTGTTCTCCCTGTTGCTGACCCGTATGCAGCTAAATAGTTTGTCACACAGCACGACTGCTGCATTTTCGTGCAAAAAGAAGCTAATTTTCGATCACTTTGTAGGGTTAGGGTCAGTGGGGTCTTAGGGAATAGGGTCTTTGGGCTTCCCGCACCTGCCGAATACCACTGTCCTCTGGCCGTCACTGTAGATTTCATGCAGTACTTTCCCTGACGTTCGCTGCACCGTTACTGTTTATTGTTGTTCATTATTTATGGTGACTGTCTATTCATTTTTAAATATTCTGTCCGTCCATACATCTGTCTGTCCGTCCGTAACTGCAAGGTAATTGTGGAGATCAGTGAAATCCAGCGATGCATTCAAGCCAGCAAACCAGTCAAATCTGAAACGTGCTACTCATTAGTTCTTTGTAGCCAATCATGTTTTTCCTTTCACACACACCCCCCCCCCCCCCCCAATCCCCAGCTGCGCACGGATGCAGAGAAGCGCTCACTGGTGGAGAGCGGCCTGTCTTGGTACAGCGAAGACGGCAAGGCGCACCGCAAGGCCGACACCGGCACCTACGACACGGGCAGCCTCAAGACGGAGTCCACCCGCAAGTGGAGGAAGTCCCGCCCCCAGGAGACGGTGGGGGCCGAGGACGGCGTGACCAAGGGGGAGCTGAAGAAGCCCCAGACCCTGGGCCATCCCGGGGCCCTCAAGAGGGGCCGCAACCCCCCTGTGGGGGTCACATCCCCCATTACCCACGCATCCCAGGGCGTTCTGAAAGTGGCAGGTGAGACCCAGCATCACACAGAGACACACGTATTGAAAAATGCCCATCAACACACACACACACACATTCACACATACACACATACACACATACACACATACACACATACAAATACGTACACGTTTGTATTCTTATCTTAGAAAGGACTGTCCATTCATTTCTATGGGAAAAACCCTAATCCCAGTCAAGACACCCTTAACCCACACCCAGCCCTAACCTTAACCATAACTATTCAAACAAAACACAAGACTTGTGGCATTTTTTTGATTGCATTCACAAATTTATAAAAGATGAAATCTGAAGTAGTGAGGGCCCAAAAAATGACCTCACTAGCCATTTCTTTTGAGGAGTTGCTACAATTGTAAGGTTGTTTGGTCCCCACAGGTTTAGCATAACCTGAACACACACTTATCCACACTCACATGTACCCTGTCATTGAAATACCTGAACACACCTTAGGGGCATCTCAGCACATGAGGCAGCCCCCGTGGCTTACGCGAGGAATCCAGCCCCTCTGACAGGCGGCTGAACAGCTTAATGCTACGCTATGATAAATACAGTGCGGCGGTAGCGGAGAGGATTTACGCTGTCTGCACTCTCTGATGATGTAATGCTTTTTCAGAGCGGTCTGCTGTTATATGCCCTCTTTTCCATACACCCGCCCACGTTGATGGTGGAATCTTGCCGTCTGAACCACTCCTGCTTGTAGCTTAGCCCCGGTCCTCCCTTCCTGCCGACCCGCTGGAGACAAAGGCACAGTTTATTGCTGTTTTCGTGAGCAATTTACGTGTTGGGGTTGGGGTGGGGGTGTGTCCTGAAGCAGAGAGAGAAACGCTCGTCTTTGTGTGTCTCGATCGGCCATCGACGTGGCCCTCCGCTTAGGCGAGTGGGTGTTGCCTTCGCCAAAGGTCGGCTTTGATGTGAACTCCAGTAAACGTTTCATCGCCGCCACTGTAGGTCTGTCATCGGGGCGTCTTGGAGAGCGTTCTTGAGGAGACCGCGCACACGCGCGCCGCCTCCCGTCCCTTCGCCCCATTGGAAAATGCCACCGCCCAGCAGTGAATCTGAAGAACCTCAGCGGTTGCATTTTTACAGTTCTGGGATGGTTGGTAAAGGCACCTAAAGAAAAGATTTTATAAGAAGTAAGGCACAG
This sequence comes from Petrocephalus sullivani, assembly GCA_026780845.1. Lineage (NCBI taxonomy): Eukaryota > Metazoa > Chordata > Actinopteri > Osteoglossiformes > Mormyridae > Petrocephalus > Petrocephalus sullivani. The sequence continues at coordinate 12,300,890 of JAODKM010000037.1, read as the reverse complement.
AAATGTGGATTTTAAAGTGCGTCCTTTGACCTGCGGCTTCTCTCGAAATCCGTATAGGACAGGAGGAGTGTCCAGAGTAAGAGCCTCTCTGCCTTAACCCTCCTGTAGATACGAATGAAAAGCACCATTACTATAATACAAGTATCATTTGACATCACATCTAGATGGCAGCATTTAATGATTCACATAAGCCATTTCACAAATCAGGCTAACTTAGCCTTACCGAATCTAATGTATGTGCTCCAGCAATCTCAGCAAACTGATTATAGCCGAAATATAACATTGAAAAACTGTTCTGATCGCCTGGAAGTGAATGAGTAGCTTGAGCATGAATGTATGAGTAACACCCAGGAGTGTTAAGTTTAACACCCCGGTGTCGACTAGTTTCTTCCCACCTGCTAACGTGCTTACCTGTAAGACCACAGTGCGATGGAGGTCAGGTCATCTTCTGTTTCGCCGCATGTCAAATTAATAGATCATGTGAAACAGTAGCATGTTTTCACAACAATGCCTCCCCCCAGATGAGGAAGTGCTCATTCGATCCTCAGCCTCCTAAGTGACTGAAGGGTCTCTTGGATTTCATCCCACTTCTGCTATCTATGGCGTACGTGACCCAGTAATTCTGGGAAGAGGGCTTTGCGATAACTGATCATATTCGTCTCCCAGTCTCAGGATGGAGGATGATTCATAATTTATTCACGCTTTAAGCAGGACTGGAGACCGTTTCATTCGTAGCTCGTTGAGACTCAGCTGAGGAGCGGTGGCTTCTCCTCTTGTAATTTAAATATTTAACACGGCATAGCTTAATCAGTGCCACAGAACAGACTGTCTTCTCCATACATCTTAGACGCTGCTATAATAAGTTTGGTACATTAGTCATGGAGGACAGTGGAGTAATTCACTGTACGTTTGCCTATCTGGGCATGAACGGCCTCCAGGCATCTTGGCTAATGTACTGTTTTCGCCCAGGCTGGAGGGGCCAGGTGGTGGAGGCCGCCCAGCTTGGAAGGAAAGGCTCTGTCACTGAGGGCCCCAGAAGTGTTAGATATGCTCTCAACAAACCTGAAGGCTCCCCTGCACCCTGGGGGCTGGAGAAAGCCCATTTCAGCAGGTCCCCCTGCCAGCGCAGGTGCTGTTTCCGGGACGAGAGTCGCCCTGACAAAACCGGGAATGCGTTTCAGGCCGGGGCTTCGTTTGCGACCACCATGATGGAAAGGCGGCATCCTGTAAATCGTGTCATTTCTGTGCACATTTTTAAACTGAGATCTGAAGCGAGTGTGTGCTGAAAGGCTTTTGCGTTTATTGTAGCAGTTGCTTCTGTCCAAAGCGACGTCCTAGCGAGGCAGGTAGTGCATTCCACTGGCTTGGTGTTTTGAAAATTTAGAAATGACTGAAGGACAATTACAACATCTTTTCCATGTTTTCCATAAAGGCTGCGACTGTATATATACAGCCTGTAGACGGCGTCAAGAGGTTCACTTACCGACCATAGCACGGAGTGTATGCTGTGTATATTGGGCGTTGTTGAAGTAGTAGACCGTATGTGAATGCTTTAGGGCACTGTGAATTATAAACTGTACTTATGGATGTCAGAAAATGCTGTGACGGATTATACTACACATTTGAGTGATAGCGGGTGCTGTGAAGGATAGACTGTAGTTGTGAATGGCAGAGAATGCTGCAACGGAATACACTATGCTTATGAATGAAAGAGGGTACTGTGAAGGAGTACCCTATACATGTGAATGATAGAGGGTGCTGTGAAGGACAGGCTAGTTGTGAATGTCAGATGGTGCTGTGAAGGAGTACATTATGCATGTGAATGATAGAGGGTGCTGTGAAGGAGTACACTATACATGTGAATGATAGAGGGTGCTGTGAAGGACAGGCTAGTTGTGAATGTCAGATGGTGCTGTGAAGGAGTACATTATGCATGTGAATGATAGAGGGTGCTGTGAAGGAGTACCTTATACATGTGTCAATGATAGAGGGTGCTGTGAAGGACTGGCTAGTTGTGAATGTCAGATGGTGATGGGAAGGAGTGCATTATGCATATGAATGATAGAGGGTGCTGTGAAGGAGTACACTATACATGTGAATGATAGAGGGTGCTGTGAAGGACTGGCTAGTTGTGAATGTCAGAGGGTGCTGTGAAGGATACACAATACCTCTGAATAACAGTGGGTGCTTTGAAGGATAGCCTATGTGTACATGGTGCTGTGAAGGATAGACACCACCTGTGAATGACAGAAGGTGCTTTGAATAGATAATCCTGGGTTAGCTGATTGAACTGGGATTGGGCATGAATATTGTGGCATTTGAGGTGTTCATGGTGCTCGCCTTTCTGGTTTTGGAATTACCCATGTCCGGCTTGGCCTGTTCTGGCCACTGAATACCACAATTAGGTTTTCTGTGGAAACATATAGTGGAAAACTGGTATTAAAAGCAGGTTTCCAGGCGGGTGTGGACCACTTTCTGTTTAATCTATCTTTCCTTACTTCCTGTCCGGGGCACTTATTTTAGGTTACAGGCTTGGGGGGGAGAAATGGCAATGAAGTAAAAGAAGTGTGAGACCGCTAACAATAGAATGGATAAACTTCGGCTTTCTTCACAATAAAATTTTCCTGTCTTACTTGTTTCCAGCTCCCAGGAGTGACCAGAAAGCCTTAGACAAGGCCAAGATGGCAGTGAAGGCCACAGGGCTCCAGCGGTCCTGCTCTGATGCCGGCAAGGAGCGGGCTGAGACTCGGAAACCCCCCTCCGGCCTCGTGCGTCCCTCTCCGTCCGGGTCCTTCGGGTACAAGAAGCTAACCCCAGCTACCGGTACTGCCACAGTCATGACAGCAGGGGGCGCCACCATCTCCGGTGGCTCAGCGACCGTGGGCAAGACTCCCCGCTCCTCCGGCATCCCCGTGAAGCCAGTTGGTGGGGGGGGAGGAGGAGGGGGTGGCAGCGGGAGGAAGACTAGCCTGGATGTCTCCAACTGCGAGCCCGGATTTCTCTCGCCTAACGCCCGCACTAACATCCAGTACCGCAGCCTGCCGCGCCCGGCAAAGTCCAGCGCCATGAGCCTGACCGGCCGTGCCGGTCCCCGGCCCGTCAGCGGCAGCATGGACACCAGCCTGCTCAGCCTCAAACCCGTGTCACTCACCTGCGTCACCGGGGGGGCTGCCGGCTCCCGGCTGAAGGAGATGGCCGCTAAGGCGGGGGGGCGCGCCGGAGCCGGGCCCGTGAACCAGACGGACCGCGAGAAGGAGAAGGCCAAAGCCAAAGCGGGGGCCTCCGAACCCGAGTCCGGCCTGCTAAAGTCCACTCCGGTCCCCGGAGAGGCAGGGTCCAAAATGCTGGGCCTACGGCCGTCCACCGGGGGCAAGCTGTCCGAGTTACCCTCCCCCAGCACGCACAGGTACCCGCCTTGAAAGGGAACTTTATTTGCTTAGCTACATTGGAATGTGTTGGAATACTTTTCACGTATCCCATCATGCTCTTTATTTAAGACACACATTTATAGAGGGGAAGGTGGAGCTTCAGTTTCAGTACAGGGTCAGCTGTCCGTCCAGCACCCCTGGAGCATTTTTCGGGAGGCAGAATATAAATACCCTGCCATGCTCAGGATTCGAACCTGGGACCTTCCCATAACAGGCACGGAGACCTAACCACCTTTTCATCAACAATGTAATAATTGTGTGCTACCATCCTGATTCCTAAAGCCACTGAACCTTTTATAGCTTTCCTGGGGGGGGTATTTTGACCTGTTAGTTGTAGCCACATGGATAAAGAGCAGCTTCTCTCAGGGTGGGGCTACATTCCCGCTGTCAGTAGTGACGGGCAGCCCCTCGGCTGAAGTTCGGGGCTTTACCACCCAAATCGCTCCTTCCCCCATACAGAATGCGGCTTTATTTTCACTTCTGAGTTACATTTTGGTAAAAGTTACGGCGCTGGCGAGCGTTGAGGTAGAAGTAACTGGGAGCCCTCTGATTGTTAAATGAGCCGTTTCCCTTGTAAAACTCTCCTCACTGGACTCCCAAGTGTAATGGGGTTTTGAAGAAAAAAACTGAATGGAATTTCAGGGTTTTAAAAGCACGCTTTTGTCTTTTATTGGCCGGCACACCAAGGTCTTCTATTGGTTGACCACAGGCACAGTAGGATGCTGATTGGTTGTTGTGTGGTGGCAGGGATAGGGCTGATAAGAATGACCCCCCGAAGCAGCTCTTGGCATAGCCCCCAGCCCACCAGTATCCAAGGATACACACAAACCCTTAACCTCCACCTGGCAGTTTAGTGTATATTTTTATCTATCTTCGGAATGTTATTCCAAGGCCTAAACAACAGTTAGCTAAAGTAATCAAAGGCAGTTGATGCCAGAATTTTTTGTGTAGTTTTATTTTTTTTCTCATATCTGAAATTATTGTCTGCAAGACTTATTTTAGCTTAGGCCCTGGTTCTGCCATGGGTTGGTATCCAGATGTTAAGATAAGTTAATGTTGGTCTGCGTCCAGACTCTCTGCCCCGTTCTGGACCCTACGCCTTCCTAACAGGCATCTCCTGACCACCCTCCTTAATCCAGGGCCTGTAGCCGGACATACCATGAGACAGGGAAGCAGTCGGCCCACTTAGCTGATGCCTAAATTTATACCTTTTATCTGTGGGGGCCATTTGAACAGCTGAATAATGAGCCACAATCTCAAAGTACTCAACTAGTTGGTTGAAACAAAGTTTTGGTCTGGATTTTTACTTTCTGGCCCCGAACTATCTACCACTGCTCATAATGGCAGGCAACCAGCCATCTTCACAAAACTCTGCCCCCCCCCAAAAAAAGCTTGTGTTGATGTGTTAAAATGCCTGCTTGATTCTACATAAGTCCCTTCCGGTGTGGGGTTACATTCAAAATGCAGTTTTAGCTGCTGAGGCTCAGTGGGACAGGAAACACTTAGCACTTGGGGGTGTTGAAGTTCCCCCTGCTTCTGTGAGGCCCCCAGAGCACCACGCTGGTGGGACTGACCGACCTCTCCTTCTGGTGTCTGATTTACAGAGCTCAGGGTAAGCTGCTGCTCGGCAAGCCGGCCTGCCCCCCCCAGCTGGACAGCCTGAACTCCAACAGCGTGGACGCCGACCTGGCTGTAAATGTGGAGCCCTCACCCAAAGAGCCTCCTTACTCCAAGCTCCAGGACCTGCCGGTGCCCAGCGGCGTGGTGGCGCCCTGCCTGACGCCCAGCCCTGCCCCCATCCTCAACGTTAACTCCCCCAGCTGCTTCGGTGACTCGGCCCTGCCGTACCCCCGCCTGTCCGGCCTGCACCGCAGCATGGAGTCACTGTCCCTCCCCATGAGCGTGCCGCCCTCCGACGGCTACCCTGGCCCCCAGCCCCATGATGAGGAGAGGCCCCCAGCGGGGTGGGCCCCCAGCAGCAAAACCTCCCTCACGCTTCCAGAAAGGTACATCAATCATTCCCACCCCAAACTCAAGCCCTTCGCCAAACGCTACTGATGGAGGCTAACAGTGGTGTTGTTTCCCCCGCTTAAATCACGCATTTGCATGTGCCCCCTGCTGGCCACAGACAGTCACTGCACAAAATATTAAATACATGCATTCTTTATTTAGTAGATGCTGAAGGAGCATGTTCTGCTAAGCAGCTAGCTACCATCTTCTGACTCCACTTGCTAGCTATTTATTTAGATTTTTCAAATAAAATCTAAATAAATGTCCTGCTCAAAGGTACAACGGGCCTGATGGTGACAGTCTGAAGCACACCACCCTCGGTTTAAGTAGACTGCTGCCCCTTTCTGCTGCCGTGGTCCCGCCGTTGTCGGGCTGCCGTTTTGGGGCAGGGTTCCGCAGCTGTAAGGCATGGCCAGGCCGTGTGCTTTAGCTTTCTTTGCCCCCAAATCATCAGCAGCTTCTCCACCCCTTCCTCAGCCTGGTCACCCTAATCCCGCCGCAGACCTGCTGCCTCATTTCGCCTGGCAGAAGCACTTACCTGTGACATTTACGCAGGCCTGAATATCACCGTATGAGCAACCCCCCCCCCCACACACACACACATACACATTTGTATTCATTTGTGGGGACCATCCATTCATTTCTGTGGGCAAAACCCATACCCTTAACCCTTAACCTTAACCCCAACCCAGCCATAATCTTAGCCAAAACAAACCAAACAAAACAAGACTTTTGGCATGTTTAGTTTTTTGATTGCAGTAACAGATTTTCATAAAATTGAGTTTTCCCTTTTGGGGATGGAAAAACAGTCCCCAAAACATCAAGATAACAGGCATTATCACATCCCCCCTCCCCTCTCCTCCCTCCCACCACACACACATCAAGGATTCAAACCCCCAAGGAACAGATCAACGGCGCCCTACATGATTTTATGAACGGAGTTAAACCACTTTGAACTTAATTATCCTAGATGCCATTTTAATAGGTACTGGTAGCACAAATGATCAACCTATTTGTGAAATCAAGGGCTTGCATATAGTTCATTTATAATTTTAAGTGAGAACGACAATATTTATTTAGGGTTAAACAATGTTTGTCTCCCCACACACACATAAAGGGGAGACAGACCACAGCTGAATGCCAGATTCCAGACTGCATTCAATGTCCTGACTGCCCCAGGGCTGTAAAGTGTGTCCCCCCGGTTTCTGACCGGTAAAATCCAGTGAGGAGGACCCGCAAGGCTCTCTTCCTGCCTTGGCCATTTGTCTTGTTAAGATGAATACTATGTACTATAATCTAGATACTATCTGTCTCTCATCACAGACAAGTGAAATACCATATGGCCCTTTTGTAGAGTGGGGGGGGGGCGATTTATGTTGCTCCTGGACACCAGCCATCATCTTATGGAAAATCCTTCTTCACTATTGCTTGAAAACTGTTCAGATCTACATAAATATACATCGCTTTAAGAGTCACTGAGTAGACTGGGCTGTACATGCATGCAAAGTATATTTACAAAACATACTGCATTTGTGATGTGTGCTCAAGATTTAAACACAATTGCAGACAAAGGAAATCAATGACTTGTATAACTAAACTGAAAATTAATTAATTATCTGGAACAATTTTTTTAGGTTAAACCCAAATCTGGAACGAAGATGAATTTCCAGCAAGCGAGGCATCCTAACTCTAGTCTCCATGGAGTGACGCTGTGGTCCATTGTGGGATCGTTCCCAAGCATCTCAGGACGTTGCGGCCATAGGGTGCTGTCCCCGCGGTGCCCTGTGAAATCACCCCCATTCTAGCACACTCACCAAATGGGGGCTGATGTGTACCTGCACTCATTTTTTATTGTTTAAATAAACTTTTCCATTAAACTTTAACCTAAACATCGCTGCCTTAAATGTAGTTCAGCAACAAAACGCTGTGTGATCTTTGTCATTTACCAAAGCAGAAGCAGGAGTATGACCCAGCTGTGTTGCTGCGCGTCCCCAGCTATCAGTGCGTGATCCACAGGGAATGTTTTATATCGCACATTAAGGATGACTGTCACGCTGCAGGGACACATGCAGATTGTGCAGCCATACTGAGGGGTTACGCCTACATGCCAGCGAGAGAAATCGAGCCGTGCCATGATGAGGCGTTGACTCCTGCCCACAGTCATCGTCACACGGCGCTAAGGACAGACTCATTTAGACCACACACTAATATCACACCTGACGCTGTACCGCTGAATCAAACAGCAGACATGGGTTCATCTAAGATAACTTCTAAGCCCTAATCCCCTGCAATTAGCAATGTCATTAGCAGCCCTCATTAACCTCCCTATAAGGACAATAACCATGCAGGACAGATAAATGCCGTGTGAGCGTATAATGTCAAAGGTGCCATAAACAGTAAGTACTACAAATGCATCTGCTATTGTTTTTTCCAAAATGTCCTGAAGTTATAAGGCAGTTATTGAAGAAGTCCGAAGGCTAGGGGAAATCAAATGTGGACATTAACATTTTAAGGAAGGTAATTTTATGTGTACATGGAGTACCAATGTGGAATGAAGCCAATTCTCACATGTACATGGAGTATCGATGTAGAAGGAAGCACATTCTCACATGTACATGGAGTATAGATGTAGAAGGAAGCCCATTCTCACATGTACATGGAGTATAGATGTGGAAGGAAGCCCATTCTCACATGTACATGGAGTATCGATGTAGAAGGAAGCACATTCTCACATGTACATGGAGTATAGATGTGGAAGGAAGCCCATTCTCACATGTACATGGAGTATAGATGTGGAAGGAAGCCCATTCTCACATGTACATGGAGTATCG
>JAODKM010000037.1:12259627-12292521 GCA_026780845.1 Petrocephalus sullivani | reverse complement strand
CCGCCCTGCTGCCTCATTCCGCCTGGCAGAAGCACTGCCCTGTGACATTTACGCAGGCCTGAATATCCCCGTATGGGCACCCCCCCCCCCCCACACACACACACACACACTTAGTCAGCCTCGCCTGACGCTGGCAGCCCCTGTGGATCAGTGTGGCAGTCACTTCTCTGTCCAGCACCACCTGTAGGCGAGATTAGAACATGACAGTGTGCATTTTTCCAGTCACTACGGGATACATGACTTTCTGCCAGCTAAAAACCATAAATTATTCATCTTGCGGCAAGGGATGTCCTGTAGTCGTCTCCACATGCAGAACCGGCTCCACCCTCGTGCATAAAGCCCGTGACCTCATTAACACAGCACAGTGCAGCACTGCGTAGGAAGCGGTATCACCGGGGTGTAAGTCACCTTACCGGACCTTCTGTAACCTCGGCACAGCTGGTATCATGGAAACCGGCCTCGGGGGCAGCGATGGCAGCGAGGTCACAAACGCAGAGCCTGAGAGACCTTGGGCCTCATGGATATGAGTCAGGATGGTGCAGTTTACGATGTAACAGTAACAGGAGCTCGTGAACGGAGTGTCATCTGGGGTGGGTTTGCTGTTTCTGGCACCCCCTTCAAAAAGTTCTGAGCCCCCCTGCTCTCCCCCCAGATGTTTCCAAAATGAAATAAATAGCTAGTGAGTAGAGTAAGAAGATTGTTTTTAGCTAGCTGGTTAGCAGAACATACTACTTCAGCATCTCCTAAATAAAGAACACGTTTATTTAATATTTAGTGTAGAGACTGCTTGTGGCCAACAGGGGGCCCCACACAAACGCTATCTGAGTGCTGGCAAACACCGCCGCTGGGCTTTATGTGATTGTGACATATAAACAACTTCATTCAGGTATGTCACATTAGGAATGAAATAATGGCAGTAAGGCCAATAGGAGGCATTGTGTGAAGACGGGGGGGCGGGGTTCTGCTGTGAGAGTCTCTGATTGGCTTGGGTGGGGGGGGGGGGGGGTCCACCACACCTATGTGTAAAACACGCTGCGCAGTGCCGCTGATTAAGGGGCTGTCTGCGACCATGTGCTGCACATATGGTTAAGCAAAGCCCCCCAGTTATAAAACACCACTCCCCATTTTTGTTTAGTAATTTCTAGAAGCCTGTTGTTGACGCAATTTACTTATATCTACAGTACTGTAAGTACTAAAGTGGCCCCAGATGGTTGATAATCCTTTAAGTGAATCTGGTCCTGATACAATGTGCCTAGTGACAGATTTTAATTGCAATCTGGAGTAAATCTGTGTCCTGTAATTGTTTCGTGCCCCTGTTGTGTTTTGGACGCCCGTCGCATCTCCGCAAATGTGCCATCGGCCATTTAATTATGTCATTGTCCTCTGCTTCTCAGCTCCCACAGGGACCGGAACACCCTGCCCAAGAAGGGATTAAGGTAATTCGATTTGTCGCCAGGGGCTCGTGGACGCTGCCCCCTGCTGGCCGTGCAGCTGACCATGTGGTGCTCAGCCATATGTGCATAACCCATCTCCGCTGGCCGTCTCTCTCCCTCCACAGCAGCCGCCAATCGGAGGATGAGGGGAGACGCCACTCCCATGCCATCGTGGGCCTGACGGAGTCCCAGACCCCCCCGCAGCTGCTATCGCCCACGTCTGTCTCGCAGACCTCCCTCGGGAAGGGAGCCTTCTCTGGCATTGGTGAGCAGTGTGTCCTGCACAGAGATGCCATTTTGGACTCGCCTATAGTGTTTAACAGACAGACAGAGTGACAGGCTGGCAGGCAGACATGTATAGACAGGGAGAGAGACAGACAGGCAGACAGAGAAGTTGTCAGACAGTGAGACAGGCAGACAGACGGATATACAGACAGACAGAGATCCAGACAGATAAACGGTAGTAAACAGAAACAATAATAAATGGCAATAAGGAGTAGCAGTGCAGAGAATGCCAGGCAAAATATTGCACGAAATTCCATCCTAACGGCTAATGATAGACAGTATTCTGCAGCTGTCGCTATTTTCGGTGCAGCTGGGGTCCGCCTGTCCTTGCACCCACCCGTTCCTACTCTCCTCACCCCACCCCCACAGTGCCTCCCCCGGCCGCCGGTAGTGCCCCCCGCATGACCCGCTCCAACAGCATCCCTGCTCACGAGGGCACTTTCGAGCTGTGTGGAGCCTCCCCTCTGGGCAGCACGCTGTCGCTGGCGGACCGGCCCCGGAGCATGATCCGCTCTGGATCCTTCCGGGAGCCGGGGGATGACGGTGAGCATGCCGCTGACCTCCGCTCGGTGCTCCTGCCAGGCTGGCACACTCCCACACTGCCTCCTGATGCTACTCCTGACAGCCCCGGGTTTTTGTGGAGCTGAGCTCGCTCGCTGCTAAGGCACCCTCTGTCGTCATGGTTTACATCTACACAGCATTTTTACATTTCATTCATTTAGCAGATACTTCTTATTGTTTGACAGTTCCTCAAACAATTGGGGGTTAAGGGCCTCGCTCAACCGCTCTGCCAACGCAGGATTTGAACCAGCGACCTTCTGATCACAAGCACGCTGCCACATACCAGTTTAATGCCCCGAAAACAATATCTCCAGGGTAAACAGTCCTGTGTTCACACACTACTAATCTTGGAAATTTTGGCTAGACCATCCATCAGCCTCTGCGCGATAAGGAGGCGCTTCTCCCGTTCAAGTCACGCCTCCTCCATTAGAGCTTGTAGGGCGGTGAGTGTCAGGATGGTTGGGGTAGTTTAAAAGCCTCTTTCCCTCTCCCTGTCTGTCTTTGCAGTGCACGGGTCGGTGCTGTCGCTGGCGTCCAGTGCCTCCTCCAGCTACTCCTCGGTGAGTATGGCAGTATTCATGATGGTGCCACGCTGAAATATGATTACCGTGCTCAGTCGTCGGAGTGCACAGCTTTGGGTGTCTGCAGCTATAGCCGGCAAATGTGTCCTTAACATAATTACAGCACAGATATCAGACTCCTTTATTTACTGGCCCTTTCTCACAAATGGACTCCAGAAATCGATTTTGTTCTGACCCATTAGCTGGATCAGATAGCCCTACTTTTAAAACTCTACCAATGATCCAACTGAAGTATTTTGTATTGCTCATTGACTTGGATTTTGCTGATTTTGAGGGGGCTTGGTTCTCACACAAATAATAATTACTCCTAAGGAATAAAACTCAAATTATCAAAATTATCAAATTATTTTTAAAGAAACACCCTGTTTTTACTTTAAGGGACGTCCTCACCCTGTCCGTTTAATCAAACTCTCTAGTATTGGTGTCACTTTTCGTTTTTGTGCATGGAGACAGCAGACACATTTAATGTAATCAGCGATAAACTAAAATTTAACATTGAAGGTATGAAAGTTGTTACTGCGTACTCCTCTCCTTCCTCGACCCTCGCCCTCTGCTCCCGGCTCTTACATGGCAGCCTCCCCCCACCCCCCCAAATTCCCGCTTTGGCTCTAAATGCTTCTCCTGTCTTTCTCTCCTGGACCGTTTTGCTTTTTCAGGCTGAAGAGAGGATTCAGGGAGAGGTGAGTCTGCTTTCCCGCACTTTTCCTTTATCTCCAGTGCTTTCCTTGCCAAGATTACCGCCTGAAGGCCAGGAAGAGTCATCCGCCAGGCTACTGGGGTGGGGGGGGGGGCATGCTTTCCTTGCTTGTAGGCCTCATCAGTTTAGGGCTTTGGCCTTCTCCTGCTTCTCATCATCATCTAGCCCTGTTTGAAGACTCCATTTCCCATTAGCTACCCTGTTTCCCTGCATGACCTCATAAAAAATGTCCGCTCTTCTGTTTTTACCGCCATCTGGCCCATCGTGATCAGCTGCCTCACATCTGTTGCTTATGATGACCTCTGAATGATCAGTGTCGACGTAGGTCTGTTTCTGGCGCAGTCCCCTCCGCCCTGCCGCATTAACTGTCCTTTAACTTTCCTGCCCAACAGCAAATCCGCAAGCTGAGGAGAGAGCTGGAGTCGTCCCAGGAGAAGGTGGCGAACCTCACCACCCAGCTGTCCGCTAATGTACGTTTGCGGTTCGGTTCACCTTCCCCTGTATCGGGGGTGCTGAGTGGCACCGTGGGTTAGAAGTCTAGGCCTGTCACTGGAATTTCACCAGGTTCAAATCCCAGATTTGGCAGAATAGCCACATTGGGCCCTTGAGCCAGGCCCATAACCCCCCCCGCCGTTGGATGCACTGGTTGGACCCTAAGCTTCACTCTCACCTGTGAAAACTTAAAAAAAAGAGAGCATGATCGGATATGGAAAACTACACATTCCCGGTGCCCTGATCTGTAAATAAGTCATTGATTAGGTGATGTTCCATTGTAAAACTACTCACTAAGTGGTTGCCCCTTTCCCAGACCATAATCTGAACCCTGATGTGTCTTACTTACTAATCATTTTACAAGCAATACGTAATGTAATACAGAGTAATTCCTTGTTTAAACTGGGTTATTCCATGCTTGGAAAATAGACAGACATGAGCATGCTAATTAATCAGAGGGATTCCCCTAATTAATCCCACTGTTGGCCAGGCTGCATGCAAATAATTAACAATGGTGTCATAAGTATCCTTCTGAGGTATCCACATCGGATCAGACAGGCTCGTAGCGAATGTTATTACACATTCGCTATGAAGATATCTTTTGCTCTTCCCACTGAGTTTAGGATGGGGCCTCTACTGGATTCCTGGAAAGGTTTATGTTGAAATGGGCTTTGATGTCTTGTTTTTAATATAACCTTTTTGTTGTTAGAATCAAACTGGAAAACGAACTGATTTATAAGACTCCTCTTAATTGAATTGGTATAATTTCATTTAATAATAATAGAAAAAGGTGTTGAGGACCAAATAATGGATCTCACAGAATTCTTGCCAGCTTTGTCTTGCCTAGGTTCAGATCACGGGGACAAAGTGTTGGTGACGATGGTGTGGATCTGAAGCTGTGAAGTAGTTCACATCCACGTTGGTGTCTGGTTTTGAGAAGATGAGCTCTTGTCTATGTGAGACAGATTAACCTCCCCCCAGAACATTCTCCTCCTTCAGCTGACCCACTCTGTTACAGTAGGACAGGCTTAGTGAGGGTCAGGGTTGAGTCATAATTCTGGTTGGGAAGCAATGAAGATGTCCTTTAATGTAAGAAAATGCTCTTGACGGGGGTGCGAGTTAAGTAGTCCAACACAGCAGGCTGTGGGAAACTGGGAAGGTTCCGTAAATGTTGCTAAAATTGTTAGACATCATTATGCTGTACTGACGAGCCAGCAGTGATTTGGAGTATTGGGAACTAAGAGCCAGAAGCTCTTTGAGGACCTCGGAGATGGAAAAGTCTGAAAGGCGAGATGAACTCTCTGAATGCAGCACAGAAGCCCTTTACTAAGAAAGATCATACTGCCCTCTACTGGTGGTTGATAGCAGCTGCGGCAGTCACTGAACCTCAAGAGTACAATATCAAGCTATTCTTTCTTCCATCTGCCCATTTTCCAACCCGCTTATCCTAACAGGGTCACGGGGGGTCTAAAGCCTATCCTGGAAGCCAAGGGCACAAGATGGGGAACAACCCAGGATGGGGGGGCCAGCCCATCGCTGGGCACAGTCACACACATGGGCAATCTAGCAACGCTAATCAGCCTCAGCATGTCTTTGGACTGTGGGGGGAAAACCCCACAATGGCACAGGGAGTACATGCAAAGTCCACATACATGGAACTGGGCAGGATTTGAACCCCAGTCCTAGAGGTGTGAGGCGACAGTGTTAACCACTATGCCACCCTGCTATTCTTTCTTGTCCTTTCAAAAAAATGCAGGCATACAATGGAACCAAATAATGTTTGTCTGAAACTTTAAAAACAGCTTTGCACATAAGACACAAGACAATAATGAATTCATTCAAATATGCTGTATAAAACAGTGCAACTTTCCAGTAGGGCTGTGCAGTGGGATGCCTATAAGCAGCTCACAGTGGTTGAACAGTTCCCCTGACCTAGATTTATGGCTTCCCAGAGGAAGGAGGTCCTCATCTGTCAGCGCAAACCATGTCAGATGTCCTGTCCTTTTCTAGAGTGCTTCCAAAGATGCATGACCAATTTACCATCATCATAGCAGGTCTGGCAGTCATCTCCACTGGTTCATTAATCTGGCGGTGCTGAGTAACTGTCTGACCGCCGTGGGATGGGTATAGCGCAACGACCGCCGTGTCCCCGTCGCACACGTCCTCTGGCACGGCCTGTGAGGTTTTCCTCTAACCGGGAGCCTCTCTGCCTGCCTGGAGGAGGCCGTTCCTCGTAGCCGTCTCCAGCAGCACATCCACAAACTCGGCGACCACGACGCTCTCATCTTCCACAGCACGCATGTTCTCCCTCCGCTCGTGTTTCGGTTTGCTGGGAAGCGTCCCCGAAAGATCGAGCAGAGGTGCCGGAAACCTCCATGCTTCAGGGAAAAGCAGCTATATGTGCTGACAGAGAAGCGAGGCCTTCCAGGACACGCATGGTTGGCCGCCCGGGCCTCACCACCCAGGCTCCATGTTTGCTCGGCAGCTTCACAAGGCTTTTGGATCTGCTCTGTAAAGTTTGTATTCCTGTCAATGCTATTCCACATCTTGCTCAGTCATCGAAATGAAGGCCGGTATGGTTTTCAGTGTTCATTACTACTGTTGCCATACATCTCTGGGACCTGGGTTCGAGTCTCTGCCATGGCTCTAAGTGTGCCTGTGTTGGCATGGTCCAGAAATATGCTCAGGTGAATTTGGAGGTACCACGTTGTCCGTAGGTGCGAATGGTGTGTGATTGTGCCCTGTGATTGGTGCTGCATCCAGTGCAATTCCCCAGCTTGCACCCCTAGGTTCTGGACCCCCCCACGACCCTGAATAGGACAAGTGGGTACAGAAAATGGATAGATGGTTATTTTTAGTGTAAACTTGCAAATGACTCAGCCTACAAAACAGAATCTTCTAGGATTTAGGTATTGAAGCCACTCACAAGTAAAACGTCCCCAAAGGGAACGATAATAATACTCACACAGACCCTGGCTGTTTAATTTGGTCCCAATCTGCAGGTTTGGCTTAGTGAATCTCCTTATATTGAAGACTCTATCATTGGACGGTCATGTGCTTTCCTCTTTGTTGTTATACGTTGTCGCCCCCTATTGGCTGAACAGATGTGAGGCAGGTGGTGCCGTGCTCTTTGTTCAAACGGCAGATGTAACTGTTTTGCAGAGTCCTTGTACATGGCAGGCTTTGTAAAGACTGTCTTCATTTAAAGCGATAACCGGCTGCTTAAATTGAACCAAGGTATTTCAGTACAGTATTGCATCTTTTAAGGGTTGCAAAATTTGCATATATTTCAGACTATCAGATCTAACTAGGGTTCACACGTCTTGTAGATGATAAGGTAGTTTTGATTTGAGGGTGCCTTACATTTGCCTGGGGTAGCTTTGGGATGGGCACTATGATGCTCAGTGATCAGTCGCAAGCCTTCACCGTGGACACTCAAGCTGAGCCCTTGTGGACGGTAATGATGCCACTCTCCTTTGCTTTCCTGCAGGCAAACCTGGTGGCTGCCTTTGAACAGAGCTTGGCCCTCATGACCACGCGCCTGCAGTCCCTTTCTGCCAGCGCCGAGCAGAAGGTATGTGACTTCCATGGAGTAATGGCTAGTATAGTATTCTACTATACTCCAAACTTTCTCATCTGAATTCATATATACAGAGGGGAGTGGGCACTGGAGTAATGGCCCCAGCTGAAAGCTGATTGGCCCCCAGAGTGCCCTTTCTCCTGTCACTCATCAATTCAAAAAATATCATTAGTTAATGGTAAGGTTGCTCCCCTCTGTTTTAATTACCACCTTAAAAAATCCTGTTTGGGTTTTACTGAACCAGTGGGGGTTTTTTTATTGGCATGTTAATGTAACTCGGCCTGGGAATTTCTGGCATGTTGGGGAGGAAACACAATATCACAAATGCCTTAGGGCTGAGTAAACAGCCCTGCTCTCCTGCCAGGGTAGTTCTATCTACTTTACTTCACTGGATAACGATCTAAGATTGGGAGAAAGAGTGTCCATGCTCTGCTCTCCATCGTTCACGCCCTAATGGCTTCCGGGAATGGACTGACCGTCTAGACTGTTACAGATATCGGTTCCAGAGATAAATTTCTGTGCAGTCAACTGTAAGCCCCACACCACCACAAACAATGCATTAATGAGGAACTTTAGGAGCATATCTGATTGCTTTTAAAGTTGTTAGCAGGAATGGTCAGGAAAGGAAGAAAAGGGGTTTGTTGTTTCTGTCCATCTCTATCAGTAGTCTTATTAGTTAAGGGCTAACTTTTACACCTTTCTGACCTATGGCTTAACTTTCCTACCGGTATGAGCTTCTGAATGCGATCTGTGGTTAAGAATATGCGGTACATGTCCCTACAGGATTCTGAACTGTTGGACCTGCGTGAGACCATCGAGGGTCTGAAGGTGAAGAACACAGAGGCCCAGGCTGTCATCCAGGGGGCTCTCAACAACCCCGACGTGGCGAGCAAAGGTAGGTAGAGACCGGGACTCCCAAAGTGCGGCACAGACGGCGTGTCTCGGTGCTAAACGGCTCCCATCTCCTGTGGCCGTGCTGTCCAGCAGAGTTACGGATCAGACGGCAGAACTCCTCCGAGAGCATCTCAAGCCTCAACAGCATCACCAGCTACTCCAGCCTTGGAAGCTGCAAGGATGCTGACGCCAAGAAGAAGAAGAAGAAGAGCTGGGTAGGGGGCTACATCCATATGTTTTGGGTGGGGGTGGTAGCGGTAATGAGGTGCTTTTCATTCAATTTATGTAAAAGCCCTCCTGGACATCTTGGGGTGTCTAAGATAGGCCTGTTAGTTGTGCTTGTCTTCCAGCATTCAGTTGATTAACTAAAGTTGTTATTTGGACAGAAAGTGAGTTGATTTGGCTTGATACTTTGATTGTTGTCTATGAGCTTTTTCCGTGCTTAGTTTATGCTCCCACGCACTCGTCCATATCTCTGTGCTCCTGACGTTCCTGTGAACACCTCTGCTTCATGTGTCATGTTAAATGTGCCTCTGGTCTTGCCCCTCTGCCTCCCTGCATTTTATTTGAGGTGTTTGAGGTGAGTTGTCCTCTGCCTGACCCTTTGCTACTCATGAGATAAGTGCTACACCCATCTTACAAATGCTTTTTTTGTTGGGCCATGTGGTCATTGTCCCATCAAATAATGGATCCACATCCCATTTTCTTGCATATAATTACAGTTTTATTTGTTGAAATTTTAGTTTTTTTCTTCAACTCTTAATCATCCAACTAACTAGCATTGTGTTGAAATGCTGACCTTGTAAATAGTTAGCATGGTGCTAAAGCGTCTTCTATGCCAATATTCCCTGAGACCTGGTGCCTGTGCCCATCAGTGGATAAACCGGCCCATAAAGTCATGTCCGTATAGTCATGCTGCATGTTTGGGTTTCAACTGACCTTAGTATTCATGTTCCTGTCTTCTCTGTGCCTTTCATTTGACTGCATCCATCTAGAGGTCTCCGCAGCTACTCAGATGTTCTGCCACAGAAGCTTGTGTCTTTCTCCTTGTAGTTTTTCATGTCCCTTTGCTCCAGATACAGTAGCATGGAATGTCTGAATTAAAAAAGGTGCATGAAAGGTTTGGAGATATTAATGGTGAAATACAGATGATATGCTACTGGTGAATCAGTAATTGACTGTTGTGAAAGTATAAAGATGGGAAATGTGTGGCTGCATAGTTTTTAATTATGACTTTATCTCCCAGAAACATTAAGTATACATGCAAGTATATGCATTTTTTAACCAAAATATACATACAAAGACATACGTGATTCCTACCAGCGAGGTATTCTAATGAAACCATGGTCATGTGACCTGCCTTTTCTCCCTCCTCAGTTAAAGAGCTCCTTCAACAAAGCCTTTAGCATCAAGAAGGGCCCCAAATCCACCACGTCCTACTCGGATATCGAGGAGATCGCCACTCCTGACTCCTCAGCCCCCTCCTCCCCAAAACTGTCCCATGAATCAGGCGACGCAGCCCCCATGCCTCTCCAGCCAACCCCCACCACTGCCCCCGCTCCGTGAGTCACATTATCGCCTTTGAATTGTATATGAATCATATGCTACTATGTTATGTGGTGACATATGCTACCTGCGCTTTGCTTTATTTAGTTCTTTAGTATATATATTTTCTAACATGAGCTTCCTAACTTGGTTTTTCCATAGAATTGCTGAGGGAGCAGAGGTGCCGGACAATGATGAAAAGGAGGTGACAGACCTGCGCTCCGAACTGTGGGAGAAGGAGATGATGCTGACAGACATCCGGCTGGAGGCCCTCAACTCTGCACATCAGCTGGAGCAGCTGCAGGAAGCAATGAACAACATGCAAGTGCGTGTGCCCCCCACACGGTTGACCTTACATACCAAGCAGTTGATGTTTCACACTATGCAGTTGACATTACCCACATGCAGTTGACCTTACACCCTACACAGTTAATGTTACACCCCACACAGTTGACTGTACCCCTCATGCAGTTGACCTAATACAACCATACAGTTGACCTTACTCCCCACGCAGTTTACCTTCCAAAGAGGTTGTTGTTACTCTACTCTGTTGTATTCTGCATTTTTCTGCTTAGTGCAGCATGGTAGGTGTGTTTTTATTTTTAAGAAGGACACTTTATAATTTGATTTTAGTTGAACGAAGCAGCATTACTGGGTTACTATGAGTAATGTGTGTGAATAACCTTATGACTCGCAGACGACTGTTGAGAACCTCAAGGCTGAGAATGACCAGCTAAAGACTGGGACAGTCACCACCCTCAATTCTGGACCAACCACATCAACATCCCAACCATCAGGTCTGACGTCACTCCTAGCCTCATCACCACGACAGTCTATGACCATGTCCCTCACAAAGTCGTTCAGCATGAGCCTCAATGAGAGCATTGTCCCAGGTTGGTCCAAACATTCAGATGTTGAAATACATGTATAAAAGGTGTGAAGAAAAGTGTATAACATTTTCCATCTCTTTGCAGACATCTCCCCAACAAATGCATTGAGTCTTCTCCCCTCCCAGAAGGATGATGCCCGTATACGAGTGGTGGTCTGCATGGTCGACCAGCGAATCTTCAAGGATGTGAGCCACCTTCGCTTTCATGAACAGCTACCTAGCAAAAACCTGTTATAATAACCTTATTAATACTGACAAAATCTCATTAGGACCCTGATGATGCCATTATAATATACAATTTAATATATGTGAATATCCTCTTGGCCCTTGGAAACATCCCAACTTCCCCTCAGTTTACCGCACCCTTGTCTGCAATGTCAGACATTTGTAGAAGGCATTTATGACACATTACCATGCTACAGTGGTGGTTTTGGCAATGTCCATCTCAGCAGAGGCTCTGGGTCCATTTACCACTCGCTCTCCTCTTTCTTTGTTATTCTCCAGGAAGTAAAGCAGCAGGACTTCTTCATTGGCTCCATCAAGGTCAATGGCAAAACAGACTGGGCTGTGCTGGATGCAGCCATCTGCCAGGCCTTCAAGGTGAGTCTTGGTCCTTCACCTGTAATTATCAAGCACCTTTATCCAGTATCATTCAGTTATATATTGTATATCATATCACTATATATATTGGAGTAATTATCATTGTAATTATAAAGTGTCTCGCTGGAAACCATTTAAGCGTGGAACTTAGACCATTAGGCCGTCACAGTCGCATCAAGTATAAATATACCAAAACTACATCTGTTTATCATTAGGACTACATCAACATGGTGGATCCTGCCTCAAGCCTTGGACTATCTACAGATTCCATCTACAGCTATCAAATCAATCATGGAAAAAGGGTGCTGGGGGCAGAGCCTCCTGAGTCCACGCCTTCCCGCTGTTTGGCTCAGAGTCCTTGCAATATCATTGTGACTCTGAAAGGTCAGTTGACTCTTGACGCAGTCTCTAAAGGCTGCATTTGCTTTCCTATGTTTATTCTAATTTCATATTTCAATATCTCATTTTGGTCTGGATCACATCAACGGCTTCCTTTTATTTTATATGATACTCTGAATTATCCCTGTTCTTTTCAGAGACTGTGCCCCAGCTTCTAAACATATTCCCCGTGATCTACATATGACATGATGACTCACACGTGTGTACTGTTCAGAAGAGAAGCCTTGGGTATCCTCATGGGCCTTTGTTTCTTCTCTTGTGTCCAGGCCTGAAGGAGAAGTGTGTGGACAACCTCGTCTTTGAGACTCTCGTCCCCAAACCCATGATGCAGCACTACATAAGCCTCCTGCTGAAACACCGGCGTCTCATCCTGTCTGGCCCGAGTGGCACCGGAAAGACCTACCTCACCTACCGGCTGGCCGAGTATCTGGTGGAGCGCAGTGGCCGCGAGGCCATGGAGGGCATCGCCGTCATCTATAACATGCACCATCAATCCTGCAAGGTGAGGGACCCATTGGGTGTCAGGACATCCATCCAGCCATCTGTCCATCCATCTTCCATATCCTCTAATCATAGATGGATCTCATGCCCAGAGCCCGAATACACCGTCCTCTTATACTCATGAGCAATCCCGTTGCACTCATTTTTTTTACGATATATCTGCATCTTGTTCAAAAAGCTACTTCTCATTTCTGTCTTTAGGACCTTCAGCTATACCTATCCAACCAGGCCAATCAGATTGACCGGGAGAGCGGTATGGGCGAAGTTCCATTGGTCGTTATCCTGGATGACATCAGTGATGCTTCGGCAATTAGTGAGCTGGTCAATGGTGCTCTGACCTGCAAATATCATAAATGGTGAGTGGCAGCTGTGTAATTAAGGAGGCATTCACAGACATTTGATGAATGAGCTTGATGGTCAAGGTATCCTACTTCAAATGTGGTTATTGTCCATTGTTATAATTTCAGCCCATACATTATTGGAACAACTAACCAACCTGTGAAGATGACGCCCAACCATGGATTGCATCTTAGTTTCAGGTGAGCATACAAGATCAAAATTTGTAGTAGTTCAGGTACAGAAAGTAAAAATTCAGACCAAGATTTTGTTTCGACCAGCCAGTTGAGCATAAAGAGCCACAGTCACATTGTACTGAACTGGCTGGTTGAAACAAAATCTTTGTCTGGATTTTTAATTTCTGGAACAGAACTATCTACCCATGAATTTGCAAGTAAGCCGCATAAGCATCTCTCTTTCTTTTGTACTCTTCTGTTTTAGGATGGTGACGTTCTCCAATAACGTGGAGCCAGCCAATGGGTTCCTTGTACGCTACCTGCACAGGAAAATGGTGGAAGCAGAGAGTGATAGCAAATCGGAGAGCCAGGGACTTCTTCGGGTGTTGGACTGGGTGCCGAAGCTCTGGTATCACCTCCACACCTTCCTGGAGAAGCACAGCACTTCTGACTTCCTTATAGGTATGATTCTGTATGCCCAAATGCTCAAAGATTCCCTTGTGTGGCATTGCAATGTGTATTACTTTGGATGTGATGGGTATGTGTTCAGAGCATGAAGATCTCATCTTTAAGAACAGGATTTACATAGAAAAGGAGCAGATTAACAAAAGCTCAAATTGATTTTGGTTTGATCTGATTATTTTAATATTTGTAGTGATAGTTTTGAGAGAGAAGATGGTGACGTTCCTGATTTGATTTGCTCTGGAAATCATTATAAATTAGTTATTAGTTCTGTCATGTGAATTTACCATTAGCAACAAGCGAGTGCATTTCCATAAGGCTAAAGTAGTTTGGTATAAATGTTTTTTTGAGGTGATGGGCTGTAATGGGCTGTGGTTCCATTGGCCTGAGCGAATTATCGATGTATCCACAGGACCCTGCTTTTTTCTGTCCTGCCCTGTGACCGTGGAAGAGTTTCGCTCATGGTTTATTGACCTTTGGAATCACTCCATCATCCCGTACCTGCAGGAAGGTGCAAAGGATGGCATCAAAGTAAGTGATTCCAGTCATCGCCACTCCTGTGATTCCATGTCCTGGTGGGAGAGTTTTAGGGTTCCTAAAAGCTGCTTGTAATCCAATCCTGCAGATCCATGGTCAGAAGGCAGCTTGGGAGGATCCTGTGGAATGGGTGAGGGGGACACTTCCCTGGCCCTCAGCCCAGCAAGACCAGGCGAGGCTGGTTCACCTGCCCCCACCGACCATGGTCCCTGGGGGTGTGGAACAACCCGGTGAGGACAGGGCGGTTAAGGAGAACCCACCCAGCTCTATGGAGTCAGACCCTCTGGTAAGTAACTTCCTGATATTTATGACAACATTCTGAAACCCTTGGATTCCATCAATATCAGTGGAATTTGATGCCTATGTTTGTGTTCCCTTGTAATTTGTACCTCTATGACTCCAAGATTTAATTTATTGAAGAACAGCAAATAGAATATATGCAAAAATGTATTCAAAATTTTTCGAAAATTTGAATCTCACCATGCTTGCTTCTGGTTGAAAAGAAGCGCTAACGTTAGCTTTCTGATGCCGCGCGCGATTCATGTGGAATGAGGCTCATCACTGCCGTCCTTCCAATCCAGATGGCCATGCTGCTGAAACTACAGGAATCGGCCAATTACATTGAGTCGCCTGATGGAGAGATGTCGCTGGATCCCAGTTTCCAGGCAACACTTTGAAAGTCCCCAGGATGCTGAACCCTGAATACTCCAGATGGCTAGTGCTGTTACATCAGGACCTACGGTCGGCCCTGTAGGCAGCAGAGTTTGTCTTCTAGTTTTTCAGAGACAAAATAAAATAACATTATCTGTTCTATATTTACTAGAACTCAGAAATATTGAAATATTGAAAACTACGCCTAGCAGGGTTTTACCTAATGAACAAATAATTTTCCTATACTTTTACAATTTATTTAATCTTTAAATGCATGGCAATCATTGCAAACAATTTCAAAACTGGATTTTTTTTTTCATGAAGAATATTTATGATATATATTATATATATTTACTTTAAGACAATGTCCTCCAACTTGGGTCCATTACTGTCTCACTGCTGCCCTTGAGAAGGAATCAGGTGCTCATCCGAGAACCTCTCTGGTCTTCACAGCTTGTGTCCTAATATGCACGTGACATTAATCATTAATCAAAAGCTGGCCCGTTACCCATAATACTTTGGTGTAGTAACAAGACCCTGCTACACTGGTATACTCTGTGCTGTATGGTTGTGAAATGCAGTTTTGTATAATAAACATTTCCTCATTCTTATTTAAAAATGCAGCGCATCTATGTCCTGTCTAAAGGTTACTGTGGAGCACATTATCTTGCCATTCACAAGCTGAGAGTTACTGATTAACTCATTCATTTGGCTAAGATGGCTCTTTATTTGTATAATCTATGGCATTCCTTAGTATTTGCTGTGTCTAAATTAGCTTGTAAAGAATTTTGATCTCAGATCTTGGAGAAGTTGACCCAAAATGTTATACAGGCCCAAAATGTCCAAGCTGTGAAGACCAAATATTAGAAAGTATGCAATTTAATAACAACACACTGAATCAAATGGTGCTCAAACAAAGGCCTTAATATATCGAGTCTCTTATATGTCCTGATGCTGAATAACACTTTTTTTTAATTTCATTTTAAAAACAGGTACTGTAAGAAGCACAGGAATTCGATTTTTATTCAGTTTAGTTCAGTTATAATCACCTGCAGCAAGTTGCAGGAATAATGGTACTTTTTGAGTCTGAACCCACAAAAAAGTACAGGAGTGTAGTTAAAAATGCACTTTAATTTGGTGATTTATTTATATTTCTTAAGAGAGTAGAGGATTTTCACTTATAATGGAAGACATCCATAATGCCATACAAGTGCAGTTCATCTGCTTATCACATGGGGGCAGTGTTTCCTCTTTTAATTAATTTTATTCACTGACTCACCTCTTCCATGGTCAGCACTATTACCTAAAGGCTGCAATGGGATATGACTCGGAGAAACAGGCCAAAACGGGATTTATGATCCTGCTTATAATGAAATGTTGATCTTCTATTTAAAAAGACTTATTAACAATGTCACTAAATAACATCTCAAATGTCACAGCCAGTTTCCCTAACTGACGTTTTTTTGAACATCTGGGTTGACTTAAAAATGTTTAACAGTTCATGTCTAAACTATTTTAAAACTAAATTTTACTTCTCAAAAGAAAACGTTACAAAAATATAATTATGTCTGTTGTCACTGATGCCATCATTATAACAACTTCCAAGAAGTAATGGTAACATTAAGTAATGTTGTCATCCCTACAGATATCTTGGTTTGTGGTTGAGACAGTGAGGTGATTGATGACCCCAATGAATGTACACTACCTGTCGAAGTGCTGATCTTTTAAGAATTATACTTTCAGTTTGTTAGCCTCAGAACAGCAGCAACTATGCTGGTGCTGTATCAAACCATGCTGTTGATGAAGCAACAGCTCAGCCTGGAACACAACCAGTAACATGTTAAGCCTTCCCTTAGTGCCTCAGTTTCTGGATTTGATTTATCTGCCAGATGCATTCGTGTGAACATCTTCATTTTGTTGATTCCTAGATTCTACTCAAGACAGTCAATGTAACCAATGACCTCTGAGTATTGACACCTGTTTTATTCAGTACAGACTCAGTTTTTCAGTACCTGCAGATTATGAGAGGTACTCACTTGGTACTGTGTGCCAGTGAGAACTGGCCCATTTTAGGCACTGGTACTGCTAGTATTTGGCCTATATGGGATGTAGAAATGTCTGTAATAACTCTGCAGAGAAAGTTGTTAATTACCCTTGGCCACAGCAAAGTACATAATGAGAACTGTTTTCGGAATCCCTATTGGTGTGTCCATGATATGCCCCAGAGCTGGACGATTGACATTGGACTTTATCTGAATGCTAATGTGTAGGGGTTAGTTGTAGACGAGTAACCTCCCATTAATGCTACAGAGCTGAGAGAACATTGTCATGGCTATAGGGTGTGAATGCATGAAGATCTTTTTTTTTTCTGGCGGCTGATGAAACAAAATTATAAATGTGAAGTACACATCTTTCAGATTAGCCTAGCAAACCCTCCTCCTCAACTCTATCCTCAATTGTCTTAACATGTAATGTAGCAAGGAACAGAAAAAGATGTTTTTTAGGATTTTGTACCAGAACATTATAGCATTACAAGATACCTGTATATAAGAATGTCAGTGCTTAGACCTTGTAGCAGAAGAGAAGAAAATGTCACAAAAAACATCTTCCCACTTAGCGTTCGGTATGGGTAAGACTAGGTCACTGAGACTGAGCACTTACGGATTAACTCACAATGAACCGTTTTTGTCATACTTTTTACATTTTACATTGTGCATTGCTTTTCATGGAGCTTTATAATTTGTTTTCTTTTCTTGGGTTTATTTGCAAGCTCAGCCAAAGAGCAGAGTGGCTTTTTAGTGTGCTGGAGATGAGCCACCAGCTACTTCTCCTAACCCTATTAATCGTGGGTACTTATAGAAGACCCACAAGTTAAAAATATCAGGGTGTTTCTGGATAGACCCCTGCCTTCACACGGAAGGACGTGTTACTTATTTCTGCTTCATGGAAATAACAGGAAATGAGAAATAAGAAGCTTCCTGATCATGTGGGTAGCTGAAGCCATTTTGCTCCTTTGTTGAATGGCACCGGGGTCCTTGTGTGAAACCTTGCTGGTCATAGTTGTGCCAGTTTAGCCACATGAGTTTGTGTGTCAGGACATCTCGGAGTACCACAGTACAGCTTCTACTGGCTGGTGTTCGCTGATCAGGAATTTGGCCAGAAAGCCACATCAATGCACTTATTATCTTCATAATGCTCCATAGCCCTGGAGTGAAAGTACTGCATGTAAGCTAATAATCTGTACTATGATTGCTTTGGTTTTTAAGATGAACAGTCAGTGGCAGATGAGGGTAAATATGCTAATGCAGAGTGTTTTGTTGGTTAGATATATGGGTGTGTTGCTTAAGTCAACTGCATTTCATTGCTCAAACACCTAGTATTACAGTGTTTTTCAATCTACTTGTTTGAGTATGAGTGCTGGTATCAGTTGGCAAACTGGAAACCTATCAAGAGGTGTGGAAGAGCTGGACTTTACTAGGCTGAGTGTTAAAATGTTTCATTCTGGCCACATTTTTTATCTTAATAAAAGGGTCAGTTGTGCAAAGGGTGCAGTTGCTCATGAACAAGCTACATTGTTGAGCGTGCTGAATGCCATTTAAAAAAAAAGATATATGCTTCTACACACACAACATTTCCCGTCTCGAGGACAAAAATCGAAATGAAAACCAAGCTTAAAATTTTTAATACTGACTGCTTTCTATTCCTGAAGCCAATACAGGCTGCTAAGTAGTCACAAGTGTTACCGAAAAAGAAAAAGACAAAAAATGGTGTAATGGTGGTATATAATGTAACTGAAGTGCAAATGTGATGAATCCTAAATGTTGTCAATGCATGTCACACTGGTGTGTTTGCAGAGTTGTATGTAGGAGCTAAATATGTTTCCTGGGGGGGGGGGGTCCCTTTTTTAAGAAACAGAACCTTTTTTCCCCCTTATCACTTGTAAAACTTTCTTTATATTTTGTACGGGAAGCTTTGATTGTGAAGAGTGTAAATATTTACTGCATCCGCGACAACAATCACATGAAATGAGACGTTTAAGAAGAAATCCGCGCGTAGATCGTAAGGTAGGCTCATTTTTTTATGACTTGGATGCGGAAGAGCCCCTCAAGGCACATGGTGGCATGTTCTTAAAACGGCGAGGACTCCATATAAACATTGTTCATTTACTTCAATAAATTAAGGAAAGAGCGTTAAATCAAAAGTGTGTCGTTGTTGTTATTTGATTACACAGTCAACTATGTGAAATATGTGCATGATTAATAATACATATACTGTACTAAATGAAGTCTCAACCTGATAGGTTAGATGAGAGTTAAGGGCAATATGACCTATTGTTTCTTTCCTGGCATAATGTCACGTTATAGACTAGACAGGGCGGCAGCCCATTTCAGGGCATAAATAATAAATGTCAATTCACCTGTCCAATCCTGCCTAATATCATGGAACGCCAAAAAGTAATATATAAGTACATAAGCCAGTTGCTGACCATTTGCAAAAACTAGATGCTGTCGATAAGACAGTGATGGACCGCCCCCATCACCCCCTTTCTCCAATAATCTCTACTCCTCACACACAGCCCCCCTCCCCAATTTTATATGTATGGTTCTCTTACACCATGCTTGGACAGTTATACTGTCCATATTTCATACCGGGGGGGTCTGTGTGAGAGGGGTGTTCGTCACTGGGCCTTTGCACTTTCCCCACCCCAAATCTAAAATTATTAAAAGCCCAACTTTGTATAACTTTCCTGCCATCAAGTTCACCAGATCTGCATCTCTTCTGTAATGTTCTGACACTGACTACGACTAGGGTTACATTTCTGGGATCTCAAAATGTCATTCGGCTCTCTGAGTGTGTGACTTGTCCCAAACCGTTCGTGTTGCAGGAGAGTTTGCAGAAAGCCAGGGAGAAGGTGAGAACTGTTCCTAGTGCAGGGCATGTACAGGACAGTGTGTAAGCTGGACACGGCTCACTCCAGGTTCTGCAAGGACAACTCAGCCCAGGTCTTGCAGCTCCATGAGAGCCAAGCAGAGGCTCATGTGTTTGTTCCCCAGTTTTTTAGTGCACAGCATCAGTAGAAATATGACTAAATAGCCAAGTCGCTTAAAGCATTTTATTGTTGCTTACGTGTTACATTGATGTGAGTTGCCATGCTCTACCAAATGTTCATGATGCTCCTTAGATCTAAAATACTTGGATTCCCCCTCTTCCACTCTGTGGTACATCAAGCCAAAACACTTCTTCATGGAGATCTCACAGAAGGATAAGAGCCTGCAGAAGCTCCTGGAACATAGGACTATAGTGGCTGTGGCAGGGCCTAGGGGCCTAGAGAGCTGCTTGGCATGATGTGAGGTGTGGGGTCTGCTCTCTCATTCCCCATCTTCTCTTGCTGCATCCCACTCCCTCCAGGGTTCCCTAGTGCCTCAAGCACCATCCCTGGGAACCACTAGTGCAGTGAAGAGAAGGTCGTCCACGGCTTTCCCTGAAAATGCCATTGACCTGGCCTGCATGGGGCCTCTGAAGAAGCAGATATACAGATACTCCACTTTATTAAAAAATAGTAATATAACAGCAAATGATGTGTAAGCTTCACTGTATTATGAATAGCTTTCAGGGTTTTTTTCACATTTGGATTGCTATATATATATATATATTTGTGTGGTGGTTCCTACTGGTGGTTTGTATAATTCATATTTCTATACTATTTATAGGCATACATAATTTTGTAATGCTTGTACTGTAAAATAAAATCAGCTTCAATTTCCTGCCACCAGATAAAGACTTATCTTTTATGCAACCACTTTTCTTAGGCTGCTTTGTGTATATACTGCCCAGTGTACATGATCAATGAAATTGATTTCAATAACCTCTACTGTATTACTGAATATTTCACATACTGTTATTAGTAAAAGTTTCAGAGTGTACAACAGCCTTGAAATTCTCAGTTGTGGTAACCTCAATATAACTAAGATCAAGATGAAAACACTTACTTGGATGTCGGCTGATGGAAATAACCCACAAATAAAATGAAAGAAGCACCTTGTGTCGTATCTCAAGTGGCATTTGGATTTAAAAAATAGTTTCAGGTTTAAGTCAGAGGAAGGATGTTAAATAACTGTGTTTGCCTGGTACATATAAGAAGCACTTTTGTGCAAATTATGCAAAAGTGTGTTGCTGGTACATTAAACTTAAAATGATCATCAATTAATTTCAACAAATCATGCTGAAAATATCGTTGGCTCAGAACTTTTATTTCATATTTACCTACATTTTATTTTACTAGCCTGCAAACACCATAAAAATCTCATCAGAGATAACCAATCCAGATAAATTTGGTGAGAGTAGGAATTATATATTGTACAGAGACTTTATCATACATTCATCATTTGTAAGCAGTGTAACTTTAGTTCTAGCTTATTCTGTCCCGATTCCTTCATATTGGAATTATTATTTATGATATATTGCATGTCACTCAGGCTGCAGGATTTAGCACTCTTTTTCCATCCATCCATCCATCCATCATCCATTTTCTGAAACCGCTTATCTTCCGGGTCGTGGGGGGTCCGGAGCCTATCCCGGAAGCTGTGGGCATGAGACGGGGAACAACCCAGGATGGGGGGCCAACCCATCGCAGGGCACACTCACACACCATTCACTCTCATGCACACCTATGGGCAATTTGGTATTGTACACTACACAGGGGTCAGAGGGCCCAGCTCCACCCCTGGTCCCTGTTCTGTCCCTGGACCCAGCTGCATTCCTAGGCCAAGCTCTGCCCCCAACCAAGTTCTGCAACCAGGCCAAACTATCCCCCCTGGCCAAGCTCTGTCCCCGGACCCAGATCTGCCCCTGGGCCAAGCTCTGTCCCCGGACCCAGCTGTGCCCCTGTCCATGCCCCACACTCATTCAGTGGAAAAATGCCTGAGCCACAAAAAGGTCCCTTTCAAAAGTCCCATTTCTTGATACCGAATTGGGTAAATCAACTCCTTATGCTTGGAATGAATTACAAAATACACATACAGTCATGCAAAAAAGAAAGTATAATTCTAAGGTTTTACATATCAGGACATGTCCTTATCAGGTCTTCAAATTAGATCAATTCTACCTCAGATGAACAACAACATGTGACATATTACTTCATTATTTGCTTAACAAAAACTAAGCCAAAATGCAGAAGCAATATGTGACAAACTAAGTAGACTGCTTCCATAGGATTTAAGAGGGTAAGTAGCAGCCAAGTGCTGCTAATCAAATGCACTTAATTAGCTAATCATCAGCAATTGGTCTGGAGCATTTAGGTGTACGTCAACACTATGTCAAGGATTAAAGACATCAGTGATGATCTTAGAGGAGCAATTGTTACTGCTCATCAATCTGGGAAAAGTTATACGGCCATTTCTAGACTATATTTGAAGTCCATCATTCTACAGTGAGAAGGATTATTCACAAGAGGAAAGCATTCGAGATATCTGCCCAGGAGTGGGAACTAAAGCAACGAGTGTAACGCAAGATACACGACCAACAAGATCAGTATTTATAAATCAAATTATTTTTCAATAGAACCCCTCAGTCTTTCAGTAGGCCTATATCAATGCTTTGTTCACAAACCAACAAGGAATACTGGTGGACAAATGAGATTATTTTTCCTGATGTCAATCTTGTCACATCCTGCCTGCCTGATCCTCCTGTCTCCTCCCTAACGTAGCCATGATGAGTGTGACAAAAAGTGGCTTTATTTAACCAAAATGGGAACAGAAAAACAAGACCACGAAGGGTTAATATGGGAAGATTAATGCAAGCAGGGACTGACATCATTCTTCTATTTAATATTGCATATTTGTAACATACATAAATATGTATTTTATGCCGGAAACAGACAAGACAAATTAATATTGGAATACAGCTGAAAGGACGGCGTCTGAAATGTGGACCAGCACAGCATTTTAAGTCTCATACCACTGAAACTATTTTGCTGACTTTTTCCAACATAGGTACCAGAATCTAAGATAAGACAAAATGAGCTATTAATCCCATGAAGGGAGATTTCAGTGTTACAGCAGCAGTTATACAGTTATGCTCATAAGTTTACATACCCTGGCAGATTTTGTAAAATGTATACCATTCTTTAAGGGGAACATGAGTAATCAGGCAAAACACATCTTTCATTTGAATCCCATTACAATTAAGAAAATCCTGAGATGGCCCCTGTTGAAACGTCTGCATACCCTTAGTTCTTAGTACTGTCTATTTCCCCCTTTAGCACCAATGACGGCTTGCAGTCTTTTGTGATAGTCGTGGATGAGGGATGGTGAAGCTGCAATGCTTCTTGGCAAAAAGCCTCCAGTTCCTGTAAATTCTTGGGCTGTCTTGCATGACCTGCATGTTTGAGATCTCCCCAAAGTGGCTCAATGATATTGAGGTCAGGAGACAGTGATGGCCACTCCAGAGCCTTTACTTGTTTCTGCTGTAGCCAATGATGGGTAGATTTGGCTTTGTGTTTGGGATCACTGTCATGTTGGAAAGTCCAAGTGCGTCCCGTGCGCAGCTTCCAGGCCGATGAGTGCAGATTGTCTCCCAGAATTCTCTGATATCATGCTGCATTCATCTTGCCATCAGCTCTGGCCAAACTCCCTGTGCCGCTGCAGCTCACGCACCCCCAAAACATCAGAGATCCACCTCCATGCTTCACAGCAGGGATGGTGTACTTTTCATCATAGGCCTTGTTGACCCCTCTCCAAATATAGCATCTATGGTTGTAACCATAAAGTTAAATTTTGGTCTCATCACTCCAAATGACTTTTTCCTCAGAAGTTTTTATGCTTGTCTAGGTGTTGTTTTGCATATTTTAAGCAGCCTATTTTGTGATATTGCTGCAGTAATGGCTTTCTTACGGCAACTCGAACATGCAGCCCCTCTTTCTTTAAGTGCCTCCTTATTGTGGAATTTGAAGCAACCACACCACTTATCTGTAGCGAAGCCTGGATGTCAGCTGAAGTTATTTGTGGCTTTTCTGTTGCATCCCGATCAATTCTCCTGGCTGTTCTGGCTGAAATTTTCGTTGGTTTACCTGACCATGGCTTCGTGTCAACAAAACCCCTCAATTTCCACTTCTTTATGAGAGTTTGCTGATTGACATTCTCAACACTTTGGATATCTTTTTATATCATTTTCCTGTTTAATAAAGTTGAACGACCTTCTCTCTCAGGTCCTTTGACAGTTATTCTGCTTTCCCAGTGGCTAAAATGTGCAGGTGACTGTCAAGAGCCCAGAATCTCAGAAGTTTTTATACACAGACACTAAGTACAAGCAAACAAGTCGCAGGTGTGGACAATTACCCTTAATACCCAATTAGCCTGTGTGTGTCAATTTGTGTGTATATTAACCGAACCGATCTGAAAACCCTCTATATCCTCCGCCTGAGGAGTACAATGTTCAGTATTGAAATTGGGCAGATACGCAGATGTATTTCACCAGCAGTTCAGCAGAGGGCGACAGTGGCACTGCACCTGAACTAGTGAGGATAAAGAGAGATTCGGGAAAGATTTATGTGCATTTCACCTTGAACCTCCAACCTGGCCTGGACGACTGCTATGAAATATTAACAAGAGAAAATATAATATCAACAACTGCGAAACGTACCAAGTTATTCTTAAATCTGATGCATTTGTAATAAATCCTCTATAATTGTTGTGAACAGTTTTTATTTGTTTTAATAAAATTTGGGTTTAAAATGAAATGCATCGAAATGGGACAAACCCTGAAAACCAAATGCAGCATATTACTATAGACCTAGCTTTAATTAAGGTTCATGCATTCAATCAATAGCCTAAATGTACTGATTAAACCATGCATACACTACAACAGTCCGCTAGCGCGTTGGTACCGGTACGTGATGATCTGGGTATACATTAATGGGGACACTGAGCAATCGCCACAATCCGAATCAGACAGTCCGGAAGCGTTAGGAAAGGAAAGGAGAAAGCTGCTATTTATAAACCACGCAGGGGAGGAGTCCCCGTAACACAGCAGTATAAATGGCAGGGCTCCCTGGGGATCTTAGTCCATAGGTTCGGCCATACCTTCGGTTCCTCAAGCACCATGCCGGCCAAACCAGCCCCCATCAAGAAAGCCCCCGTGAAGAAGGCAGCCCCCAAGGCTGAGGAGAAGCCCAGCGAGCCCGCCCCGGCCCCGGAGCCCCCTGCCCCCGCTCCTCCGGCCGAAGCGCCCCCGGCAGAGCCGGCACCGGCGGAAGGTAAGCGCGTACTCCTCAAGGATAACCACTATTGACGTGAGCATGCGCAATACAATACATTGGGCAATACAATACATTATTATTATTATTATTACTATTATTGTTGTTGTTGTTATTGTTTTTATTTTTGGTGGTAGTGTGGTTCTTAAAGAAACGAAGTGATGTTCATAATAAACATCTTGTGCGCAAAATTAGGTCACAGTAGGGGATTCCAAATGAATGCACTTTCACAGGTACTCAGGCTGGTCTGCATTGCATTCATAACAAGCCGTCTGTCTGTCTGAAAACAAACAAAATAAATGTTATTATATAATAGCTTTAAATAAATTTATAAAAATCAATCTGATGGAAAAATGTACTTTTTGGGCAATGATTCCCATTTTCGACAAAATTATTTTTGTAAAGGTAAACCCCACTGCAGACCAGTGCAATTATAGCCTACGCACCAAGGCACGGACTGCTTTGTGTACATTTTTTTTTTTACTGGATCCTGCAAGAAGAATCTCAAACCACATTTACAGAAATGTGCTACAGATAAGTAAGATGGTTTTATATTATATTTTTTATAAACAAACATATATAGCGTTGCAGACAGTTCTGAAGGCCTATTAAAGTCCATAAAACATTTTCACATACTTACATATTCGCCTGAGAGTCACAGCTGAATCTTCTGACATTTGCCACGTCTCAGTTCCATCTTGCAAGATGTTACGCGTAGCATCGCGCCGTAATCGGACACGGCCGCCTCTTAATCGTCGCGGGCGGCTGTATTATACTGACATCCGAAGCTGTCGTGTCTAACATGAGCGCGCTTCTCCGCTAACCCAATGTGTGACACTTAAAACCAGCTCCAGTTGCTGAAGACGCGCCGGCCGCCGCTGCCGCACCCGAGACGCCTGCAGAGGGTAAAGCGTTCTTTTCTCATGGGACCTGGGGTTTTGCGGGACTTACGATACTCATTTGGAAATAAACTCCAATCACTGCTGCTGTAACTTTTTCCCCCCCATTTTGTGTTAGTCGGGGATCTTTAATTGGATAATGGCAATGTAATTTCATGTCTCATATTAACTAACTCTGATAACTCAAATTTAAATGCACATTTATCCAATAACTGCAGTTCCTGCAGCACCTCCAGCAGAAGAGCCCAAAGCACCGACCCCTCCTCCTCCTGCAGGTAATGTGGGACTCATAATTCATGTTTTAATCTGACAGCATGTGATGATTAATTATGAAAAGGCATTACTGTATCGGTCCTTGGCTTCACTGCTGTACGCCTCCTGCCTTGTGTTGGTTAATGCAGCTCCCACAAGTGAACCGCTGAACCTGACTGTGGAGGACGTCAACGATACGTCCGTCACTATCAAATGGAAAACCCCAGAGACACTCGGGGACTCTGGCCTGGACGGGTACACCGTGGAATACTGTAAAGACCAGAGTAAGTACCTCACCCTAATACCACCTCATAACTGTAATCAGAAAAGCTAGGAACTGAATTTTCAGCTCTGGCTTCTGACCAACACATGCTGCTCCTGTGATGCTCCATCCAGCGAAGTGGAAGCCAATGACGTGGCAGAAAGTTTGCGGTGGAATCTGGGCTGGCCAATCTGATTTTAGGGTCACCATTGGCCACCTCAACCACCCCTTTAAAACCGCACATGCAGCGCTCACTCAATTTCGGGGTGATCAGTCTCCAAATGTAATCAGTTCCAGTACAATACATATATAGCTGAATCCATACATATATATATAAGCATATACTTATACATACACATATACCTATACGTATATGATGCTCCTTCCGTTTGCCTGGAGATACTTATCCGTTGTAGGGTCTTGGGAAGCTAAAATGGGGGCACAGGGTAGGATGCTGTGCCTGTGATCACAAGGTCACCAGCTCAAATCCCAGGATCGTCAGAGCGATGTCTGGCCGTCGAGTAAGACCCTCAACCCCCATTTGCTCCAGGGACTGTATGACTCTACTTTCTCAAACGCACGTTGCTGTGGATAAAAGTGTCTGCTAAGTAAATAAATAGTAGAGTAAATAAGTAAAGTGCAAATGGCAGAAGAAAGGACACACCTGTTCACACAAAAGGCAACTTAGAGATGGAGAGACACCAAAAAACCTCCTGTCTTTGGAATGTGTGAAGAAACACTAGAAGAGCATGAGAACCAACTCATACAAACACAGCACTATCCTTTCAGACCTCCCATAATTCTGCATTCTCCCACAAGGCATTATAACAAAACTAGTCACTCAGGGTTTTCATTGGCTCAGCAATGCCTCTGGTTGGCTTCAGGGCTGGATTCAGGCATAGGCAAACCAATTAGATGCCTAGGACTAAGTCAGCACAAACGGGCCCATATAGTCAATAACACTGCTTATCTGTAGTGAGAAAAAAGCAGTATGTTGATGGGAGGGGGCCCAAAAATATTGTCTGGTTGGGTTTGTCATGAGCAGTGTTTTCTCGATGTCTCTCTCTCACGCATCTTCCCTTTTACATGGGAAGCCCACTTTTCAAAACATCACTGATGTTAATGCTAATTAATAACCCTGATCAAAGTAAACCAAGGAGAGATTTTTAAGGTAAGTGATTATGGGTGTATATTTTTTTTACAGATCTGGCATGTATGGTCCCTGTTTAATCAAATTATTTTATGCTTAGTGCTCAGGGCTCCCTTCATTTTTTACTCTACATAAAAAACCGCATGGAATGTATTTTGTTTAATGTTAAGTGAATAGAATTGTAAAGAAGTATAGAAGTTTATAGAAATGCAATGGGGCTCAAGTAAAGTTAAAGGCCCTTCTCTTAGGAGGTTTAAGGTTTGCGTTGTAAGACTGATTGACATCGCTGTCAGGGTAGGATGGACTGGCAGCGCCCACAGATCATGCCTTATGGGTTTTCACTCCCTCGTGTTTCCTGGCAGCTTCTGACTGGGTGGTGGCCAACCCTGAGCTGATAGTCACCAACCGCTACGTCATCAAGAACCTGACCACCGAGGATCTACTGCACATCCGCGTGAAGGCGGTCAATGCGGGGGGGCCCAGCGCTCCCGCCACCCTGGCCGAGCCTATCCGGGTGCGTGAGGTGGTCGGTGAGTAGCCCACACTTGTCAGTCGTCACCATGGTTACGGTTGTCAAGCAGATAAAGTTATATAGCACTTTTTTTTTTAGTTGGGCACAAGGAGGACAGATACCCTTCATCAGGTTGTATATTTTTAAAATGTTAGTATATAAAGTCACGCTCCTGTGCCAGGGGGGCGGTGAAGTCGCTTTCAACTGACACCAGGTTGCCAGCGGGCCTGGGTCAAATTTAGGAGGTGGAGGTGGGTAGTCTGCTGCCAGAGGCGTGCACCCAGTGGGCTTGGCAGCAGTCTGTGTAAATTCTGCCCTTTGCGCTGACACGGGCTATCATCGGAGGCGAATTATGAACACTAATGTCCAGGAAGGGCGTCACGGCTGGAGCCCGCCCCTCACACCTCCGCGGGCTGGGGGCCTCAACCCTACCTCCGCTCTGGGCTCCTGTGTTCACCCAGTGCTGTGCGGGTGTCCATCTGCAGCACCAAGTCATGGTGACTGGTGTCTCGAAATTGAAGTATGAGTGCGACTGGGGATAACCCAGAATTGATTCCCCATTTTTGACAAAAGTATTGGGTTGTGGAAAGATAAAACCCACTGCAAGCTTGTGCAGGTATGTTGTACCCCAGCCCTGAGTCCAATGGTGCCTTTATCACCCCCCCACCCCAAATGACCCTGACCAGCATACTTGGTCAAAAGATGGAGAGATAGACTTATGTTCAGTGTAGACACTGGCCATTGTCAGGGTGCATTACAAGCAGTCATGCAGGCTGTACACTGAATTCGCTAATTATTAACTTTCACTTAACTATCCCCCAGACTTTAGAAGCTAAACCCACTTTTCTCCTCAAAATCTTTCATGGTTGTGACCTCTAAATTTG
Source organism: Petrocephalus sullivani (assembly GCA_026780845.1). Taxonomy (NCBI): domain Eukaryota; kingdom Metazoa; phylum Chordata; class Actinopteri; order Osteoglossiformes; family Mormyridae; genus Petrocephalus; species Petrocephalus sullivani. Next base: position 12,263,692 of record JAODKM010000037.1, on the reverse strand, counting down.
TGAACGCAGTAGAGTAGAGGATCTTGATGAGGCTGTGGTGGATTCTTATTTTTTGGGATATAACATCTATCTCTTTTTGTACCATAGATGAGTTGCAAATATCCCAGAGATAAAGAATTTGTGTAAACACCAAATTTGAGCAATGGAACTACAATTTGTTGTATTTCTGAGTTCATCCATTACCACAAAGGCTCTTGATTTACTGATTATTACTTGAATTTATGGTATTGGGCTTACCCGTGCCAGGGAATTTGGTGTTAGGCCTCATTTACTACTTAAAGTAACATTTAGACCAGAATCCCCAGTGGGTTTTCCTTGACACATTGCACGCTAAGAGACGCCCATCAAAGCTGTCGATGTCAAGCACATCATGGAAAGTCGCCACAGCGATAACTGCAACCAGACCCTCCCTAGCAGAAGAGGACGGCAGCAACCGCGAATTGCTGGAACATAGCTGGGAGGCGCAGTCATTAACGTGGATTAGGGGGTGCAGGCCTGCGTGGCGTTTCCAGTCCCTGTGGTGGAATGCGGAGTTGAGTGGGGGGGGGGGCATGGCACTGATACCCCGAGCAGACTGATAGAAGCATGTGTGGGTGAGAGGGAGGCATTCCGACGACATGGGCTTGGGAGGGGAACTCAAAGAAGGTCCCTGGCAGCTTTGTTTAGACACAACTGTTCGGCTTCTTAGCATCCCACTGCCTCTCCATAACAACCCTTGGAATGAGGTCAGAATGATACTGGCTTGTCTGGTACAGCATGCTCAGTGTCAGGTGGACACTGATTAGTGCTCAAAACGGGCCTTGAGTGCAAAAGCAGGTCAAAAGCAGGTCAGCAAGCTTTTTGTCCTACTTTGGATTCTTGGGGTTCTTCTCTTCATGCAACTTTGCAGACCATTGTCATCAAAGTAACCCCCCGCCATCCCGATGGATTCAGACCAAAAGATGCGCCTTACACCTAAATCTTTTTGGACTGGTGGTAGCATAAAAAAAGCCTTTGAGTGCCTGATTTAATTTTAGCTCCTTGACATGTGTTCCATGGAGATCACAGCAAGAAGTCCTGTCCATTTAGGGACGTCAGGGACCTGTCGTCCTTAGCATGTGTGGCCTCCTACTTTACATGCACTTGGGACTTAAAGTTTATATACAATACTAAAGTAATAATAATAACAATGTTTGTGGATTGTATGTATGGGATGGTAACAGTTATGTGAAGTCATGCTTGATACCATTGTTGTGAAAATGATTGTTCAAGCAGGGTTCTGCTTTTTGAACTTCAAAAGTGCTGCTCATTTTTTCTCCCTGCTGGGTTTTCAGCTGAAATAGATTGACCAGTAGTTTGTACATCGCATTCCTCCAGTGTCCTTGTGCGTTTCCCATGTGCGGAGCTCTGTTCTCCTTGTTGTTCCTAGATCGCCCAAAAATCCGACTGCCCCGCTTCTTGAGAGCCAGGTTCGTCAAGAAAGTTGGCGAGCAGGTCAACCTGGTCATCCCCTTCCACGTAAGTGGCGCTCAGAGAAATGGACCCTGAATGACATTATCATACCAACCTCCAGCTATGCTTCTTCTTAATTCGGCGTGAAGTGGCCAAAGTGCTGCTTTGTTCATTTTTGCAGGGTAAGCCGAAACCCGCTGTGACCTGGACTAAGGACGGCCAGCCTCTGGATCCCAAGAAAGTCAGTGTACGCAGCACTGACAAGGACAGCATCTTGTTTATCCGGAAGGCTGAGAGGGATGACTCCGGCAAGTATGAGATGTGCGTTAAGGTCGAGAGCTTTGAGGACAAGGTCACGATCATCATCCAGATCGTCGGTGAGTGTCGCTCACGGGCTGACCTGTTATTCAAAAGACTCACAGTTTTATTCCCAACTTGGGACAAGCTGTTGTGCAGATTAGCATAATGTTGCCCTTCAAATTGGTTTAGGTCATACCCAGATGTACACATTCTCAAGGTGTGCAAAGCATTAGTCTTTGACTTGTAATTATTAAATAATGGGTTCTATGTTAGAGCAGCTCATTGCACACCTTCATGATGGTTATTTTATCTCTGGATCTGTGTGCGTTTTCATATTTCTCCATGCTTTCCTGGGCGTCACCTGAAAATCTGCAATATGCAGGTTTTTCATTGTAAATGAGGACTGTTAATTACCATCGTCAGTTTCTTGGATATTGAAGGTCAGTAGATGGGTGTCTCATCGTTGTCTGGCCTCTCCTGGGTCCCCTGCAGAACTTCCTGGGCCTCCTACCAGTCTCAAACTTGTGGATTCCTGGGGCTTCAACGCTGCCTTGGAATGGACTCCACCAAAGGACAAGGGAAACACAGAAATCACCGGCTACACCATCCAAAAGGCTGACAAAAAGACTGGGGTAGGCCATCTTCAGGATTATTTCATCATTCATTTCCACTTCCTTCTCTAGAGCTGTTTGGGTTTTTTCTTCATAGATGCCCAAGGTTACGCCCGGTGTTGGTGAAATATCCAAGAAGCCAATTTAAACCAAAAACGTAACAGCCAATGAATCGCAACAAATACTGTTCCCATCTGGAGAAATCTCGGTAACACTTTACTTAAAGCAGACATTTTACTGCAATACATATGCCTTCATAATGCATTATTATGCATTCATAAAGTATTATAAATGTATAACTATTTATAAAAAGGCCATGTGTATTATGGATTATGCACACTGAAGGTCTCATCTCACTATAAGCATCTTCATAATGTAGCTAAAAGCATCCTTAATTCTAATAATAAGCATTATAATGCATTATGAAGGTACTTATAGTGCATTATAGATGAGTCCTACATATAGCATTCATAATGCATGAGAAACATGGCTATAATGTGTTATGCCTTTTTATAAATATTTACAGCCATGTTTATAATAATTTATGAATGTGTTACAATAAATTATATGAACAATTATAATTCTCTATAATTTGGGCTTCATGGAAAGTGTTACCAAAATCTCCCTCAGGATAATAACTGAAGTTTATAGCCCAGAAATTTAAAAACAGATCACTTATATTTCTGAATCTGAAAACTATGCAGAATAAATAACAAAGATCTGTTAACAATAAATAAGAAAAGATCAGGGGCCTGTACCACAAAGTGGGATTTCTTGCTTAGCTGGATAACCTGTCGGATTTAAGTTGGTCTGGGCTGAATATAAGAGAGCAAAGATTAAGTCTATTTAAACTGTGGTATCTGACAAGTTATCTAACTCACCAGGAAATCTCGCTTTGTGGTACTGGCCCCAGGATTTATAGGAATAAAGAAGGTGACAGTATATAGATATAAAGTGGCAAGTGTATAAACAAAGGGTCAGGAATGAAACAACAGGGAGCAGCATTTAACAGCAGCCGGGACCATTTTAATTAAGGTGAAACTCAGCATGCCTAGTGAGTCGTCAGATTTCTCTACTGACAAGTGACCACTTACCTTATCTTCTGGCCTGGGAAGTTCTCTTGAAAAGGAGTGTAATTTGATCAGAAGCACACTGGAAGGGATGTGCAAAACTGACTGCAACGTGAAACCATTGGTACCACCAGGGTGTTTATTATTAACTTTGTGCAAAGACGTCAAGGAGTTTGAGCGCTGAGTCGCAGAAACATTTGAGTCTGGAGCTTTTTTGTCCCACAGCGCCTTCCTTGCTGTGCGGGGTTGGTGCTGACAGGATGGATATGCACACCGATTCAGTCCCATTCTGGCCTGTTCTGATTGGAGCACCGTTTCAGCACATAAAGCAGCATTACGGATTTTCAGGGCAGAGAATGATTACGTTCCTGCAGGGCATTGGCAAAGGTTTTCCTTGGCAGAGTGAAACAGTTAGGATTGGATCGGCTGTGGACATTTCTTTGTGATGAATGGGGTGGGGGTTTCTTGGGGGTGTGCTGTCACAAGGTGATCCAAGGCCTAAATTAGCCCCTTGCCAAGTCTGTAAGTCTAAACCTGGTATAGGACGGGGAGATTAAGGGGGGGGGGGGCATGCACGCTACTATGTATGGACAACAGGACTGCTGTATGGTGTGGTAGGGATGTAAGAAAAGGGTGACAGAGGACGGGGGGGT
>JAODKM010000037.1:12220747-12233054 GCA_026780845.1 Petrocephalus sullivani | reverse complement strand
GCAGTGTGAATGAAGATACTTACATAATCCCGTCTGCTAATCTGTCTCATGCTGGGAGATATCAGTGTTCAGGGAGATCTACAAGGGCTGCAGGCTTCTCTTCTATCAGTAACTCCATTCTGCTCTCTATCTATAGTATGTCAGCATTTTTCACATCATTTACATTTAATACACTTAAAAATACTAAAATATTATTTTGCAGTAGTATTTTTTGTAATACAGCTTAATTATTGTATATCTATTCATTACACCTGTATTTGCCCCAATGTGTTTCATTTTTAGCCACTGTCCCTGGATCAGTCCTTTTCCCCCGCAATTTCAGTGAAGACATCTACACAGGGGACAGAGTCATCTTATGCTGTATGATTGAGGGAGCCTCTTCTGGCTGGAAGTATCTCTGGTACAAAGACAGACAGGGAACAGAACTGTCCAACCCTGACATCAGCAGGACGGATGGGTCCAGTTACACCATCATCTCTGCTGCTCTGTCCCACAGTGGACAGTACTGGTGTCGGGCTCAGAGAGGGAGCTTTTACTCTCAGTACAGTGACCCTCTGCAGGTGGACATTCATGGTAAGATCATATGCTAATCATCTGTTTTTTTCTAATACAGAGCTGTAAAATATCTGGCTCTGTGAGTTAAGATGCTCTGCTTGTGATCAGAAGTGGACCACATCCCAGCATTGTCAGAGTGATGCTAAGTGATTCTGTTACTAACAGTATCAGGGACGTTAATTGTGTGGAGAATAAAATATAGATCTTGCCTTTCATCCATGTATGTTGTGATGGATTATCAGCCATCTACTCTTTGTCGAATTATTCTCTTAATGCCTGTCATGTTTTGTAGCCCATCCACAGGCTGTTCTGGATCTGGATACTGGATTTCTGCAGATACTGACCAAAGACAGTCTGACGCTGAGGTGTGAGGTTGAGGGAAGCTCTGTTGGATGGAACTACACATGGTACACAGATGGATCTCAGCTTCCTGGAGACCAGGATGGACAGACCTTCACTGTGAGATCTGGGAAAGGCTCCTATGACAGGGAGTACAAATGTAGAGGGAACAGAACTGAAAAACCATTTTACTCCACAATCAGTAACGGTTTGGTGCCCAACAATATTAGTAAGTATTATTGTTTGATTAATGTATTTGTCATATTACCTTCAGTGGGGGAGCAGTGGCTAAATGTGTGACACTGTGGCCTCATACCTCCTGGGCTGTGGGTTTGACTGTTTCTCTAGTTTTTTTATATTGAGCTTTCAGCAGATGCCTTTGTCCAATGTAAGTGAGGCAGCTTTCCAGCTGTGTGCATTTTGGACCCCCAATTTCCCCAGCTGCCCTAAATTCCGCAGACAGTTTAAAAATATGCATTTAGCAAAACTGTAGGCTCCAAATTTCCCTGTGTGTGTGTGTGTGTGTGTGTGTGTGTGTTCAGCAAAGATATGATATATAGCATGTCCCCTGCCCTGTGATTCCTGGGACTGTGACCCTCTGTAGGATTATGGAGGTCACATGGGTGAATGGACAGTGTCTTTGAACTGTATACTAGCTATTCATACAGTATGTGCTGTATTATGGTGGCTTAATGCTGTGCTTCTTCCACAGTATAGCAACATACTATTCTGCTGTGTTATAAATGCCATGCAATAGTTAGTGAGCTTAATATACTTAATATGTCATTTGTACAATTTATTATTATTCCTTAGGGTCACTGTATATTTCAGGCATGTCTGGCTCCCTGGTTATCATCGCAGGCCTGGTGCTGATCACAGTTTGTGTGACCTGTTGCTCAAAGTCTTCAGGTGAATATTTACAAGACCACATTTAATATTACCTGTAGTTTATTAGGAATAATGTATGCTGTTTTTGTTTTTGATAGAATATATATATGCATATATATGCCAATTTTAAAGAGTATCATGTGTAATTTAATTGATTTACTTATTCCAAAAAACCACAACATCTGTTAAGTGTCCTTACTCAGCCTTTGTCTTTCTTTATAGGCCAACAGAACAAACAGGGGGAAACATTTTACTGTGTGGTTAGATCAGAAGATGTACATGCAGGTAAGTGACTATGGTCTCCATCCTCTAACCCTGTGCCTCCCTGACTGCTGACCCCTTTATCTGTTACCCAGGAGATGCAGACAAACCTCCCACCATTTATGATGAGGTCAGCCATGCCACAGAAACAGCAGGTAAGTTCTGGTGAACGTGTTCACTTCGGGCCTGGTACTAATCCAGGCGTCTCTCATGTCCTAAAACACACTGGAACATACAGTAAACAACTGCAGTGCTATGTAGCTAAAGTGTGTTTTGTGAATTCCCATATGAATTACATATATCTTTTGTTCCAGGTGCTCAGGAACATGCCTTTTACTCCGTTGTTCAATTAAAGTCTTCAGACTAAGCTGGTATCTTGGCTAAATATCTTTTTTTTTTTTTTTTTTTACATTGAGCTTTGTCATAGAATATGGTGCTTATGGCAGATTTAGGTTATTCCATTTGTTTTATATGTCAGTTACAGCGCTGGTAAAGTATGCATTGTACCTTTCAATTTTATTAACATCTGTACTGATGGAAAATGTAAGCAGTTCTTTACAGTTTTTAACACCTGCTCGCCTCAGTTGGTTATAAACTAAATTACCTGGCAGCATGTTTGTGGCTTTAGAGTGAAACTGAAACTTCAAAGAACTCACTTCTGTCTTGCTTTGGACAGAAGTATCTGCTAAATAAATGGGTGAAAAAGAATCTATAGTGTAACCTGTGCTGTTGCTGAGACATTCAGTGGTTTTGGTATCATTGAAAACAATCAACACACCATAACCTTTGGCCTGTGGGTAGCACTGTCATATAGCTATGACACAATCTTGTGCTGAAGTCTAGTGGATGGTTGAAGTTAGTGGATGGATGGATGGATGGATAGATGAAGAAATAAAGATATTCAGACACAATGCACAATAGCCAAAATGGATTACTAAAGAAATATGTGATGAAAAAAGTCTGCACCACTCTGTAACTTGAATATGGGCTATTTATCTGAAATGTGATATTAATTGATGTTCAGTGTTGGCAAAATCATTTGCTCTGTTGAATAAAGTGCAGGGCCAGCATGGCGGTACAGTGGTTAGCGCTGCTGCCCCACACCTCTGGGACCGGGAATCAAGTTTCTGCCCAGGTTTCATGTGTGTGGAGTTTGCATGTTCTCCCCATGCCGTCATGGGGTTTCCTCCGGGTACTCCAGTTTACCCCCACAGTTGTAAAACATGCTGAGGCTAATTGGAGTTACTTAATTGGCCATAGGTGTGCATGCGAGTGAATGGTGTGTGAGTGTGCCCTGCGATGGGCTGCCCCCCCATCCTGGGTTGTTTCCTGCCTTGTGCCTGTAGCTTCCAGAATATGCTCTGGATCCTGTGTGACCGAGAAGGATAAGCGGTTTCAGAAAATGGATAGAATTTTTGAATTCTTCAAAAAATATAGTTATATATACTGTTATTATTTTAACAGTATGCAGAATATTTTGCTTAGGAGGGGCGTTTGGGTCTTTGGGCAGTGGAGAACCTGATAACATTTTTTTGTTTATACGTATTCAGTAGATAGATATTTTGTGCAAGTAGCTCTTGGTTGTTGCAAAACTTTCCATGTTTTAAAGCTTTTGCTTTTTTGTTAATGATTCTTCTCATTGGTTTCAGAGTACAGCTCTCTGTGGAGTGAACATTAAAATGTAGAAAATGTATGTTTATGTTAGGTGACACACCCGTCAGCTTCCCTGCTGTTATATACCTTAGTGAACATTAGGAGATGCATGTTTATGTCAGGTTACGCGCCTTTCAGCTTCCCTGCTGTTATATACCTGAGTGAACACTGGGAGATGCATGTTTATGTCAGGTTACATGCCTGCCAGCTTCCCTGCTGTTATATACCTAAGTGAACATTAGGAGATGCATGTTTATGTCAGGTTACGCGCCTGTCAGCTTCCCTGCTGTTACATACCTAAGTGAACATTGGGAGATGCTTGTTTAAGTCAGGTGACGCACCCGTCAGCTTCCCAGCTGTTATATACCTAAGTGAACATTAGGAGATGCATGTTTATGTCAGGTTACGCGCCTGTCAACTTCCCTGCTGTTATATACCTTAGTGAACATTAGGAGATGCATGTTTATGTCAGGTTTGGTGCCTGTCAGCTTCCCTGCTATTATATACCTTAGTGAACATTAGGATATGCATGTTTATGTCAGGATACGCGCCTGTCAGCTTCCCTGCTGTTATATACCTAAGTGAACATTAGGATATGCATGTTTATGTCAGGTTACGCACCTGTCAGCTTCCCTGCTGTTATATACTTTAGTGAACATTAGGAGATGCATGTTTATGTCAGGTTGCGCGCCTGTCAGCTTCCCTGCTGTTATATACTTTAGTGAACATTAGGAGATGCATGTTTATGTCAGGTTACGCGCCTGTCAGCTTCCCTGCTGTTATATACTTTAGTGAACATTAGGAGATGCATGTTTATGTCAGGTACGCACCTGTCAGCTTCCCTGCTGTTATATACTTTAGTGAACATTAGTCGATGCATTTTTATGTCAGGTACGAGCCTGTCAGCTTCCCTGCTGGTACTACGCTGAGGTGGGTCAAAAGCCAAAGCTGTGGCATTAGACAGTTGCACCCCCTCTTCTCTGGGGACACTGTTTCTGTTTCAGTTCCTTGTCTGTTTCCACTGACTGGAGTTAAGGTCACTGCAGGTTTCCTGTTTCTCCTTTTATGCAGGGAGGAGACGGTGAACCTTAACTCTGTGAGCCAACTGGCTGCATTCGTATCATGTTCATTGTTTCCATCCACTGGTAATTATCAGACTTTGATTGGGAAAATCTGTTCAAGTCTGACAAATTTAAATCTCGTTGGTTATAACGTCTAATGAAAATATTTCCCTCTAAATAGAATTAAAAATTTACTACAATAGACTAAAATAAAATTTTAAATAGAATTAAAAATTTACTACAATAGGCTAAAATAAAATTTCTGCACATCATTCTGTTTACAAAAATAAATCTCCATTTTCTTAATAAAAGTTTATCGTATTAGCCTATATGCAGAGCTAAACAACCATTTTTTGCATTTTTACATTCACTCTGGTAAAGGGCTGTGCAAGAAACAGCTACAGTACGAGAGAGAACAGACATGGCCAAGCAAGCAAAACTGAAAAACGTATTTTCTGACACCTAGTAGGATATATGACAACGACTCATTTGTGTTTGTGTGTTACAACATGAGCTTACATAAAACTTATTTATTTTTGTGTTACACAGATGATTATTGACAACAATTAACACTCACACATTAATGCACTGCAGTAAAAAAGCACAATGCATGGTAAATACAGGGAGCTATTTACAACATTTACACTGCCGCCACGCTGCCCAGTGGCCATTCCCAGTGCTACAGTGCTATACATCAGCATGCCTTGATGATGTCTTCCTTTATGTAACCTGCCTATCAAGTGTTTTAAGCTCAATAATAAGCACCGATAATATTTGGCCAGAATTTCTCCCATTTGACTGGGACACTGAAATCTTACTGGATACGTTGACAAGCACCAATGGAAACTGTGATCATGTTCCATATATAAAACATCCAATAATCTGATGGGTTAGACTGATATCCATCCATCCATCCATCCATCCATCCATCCATCCAGTTTCTTTCCACTTACCCACCTTAGGGTCACAAAATACCCTTTTTTCATATCTCATTACTGTTACCATCAAAACTGTTATATTAAAATTACTGTCAAATACATGCTGAAACTTAGAATTTAAGTAATTTAATTTATGGCAATTAATGTTTCATAGAAATTAAAGGTGCTGCCTCTTTTATAATTTATACAATTTGATATATGTAATAAGCCTGCAAAAAACATCCAAAAACATTATTGCTAAGATGTATTTGTGGGGAAGTATTATAATGTATTAGCCTATCAAGATTAAGATTAACTTTATTGATCCCAGTAGTAAATTCTGGTGCTATGAGTAGCAACATAGTCATACCCCACTTTACGGCATTAATTGTTCTGAGAGACCCGACGTAAGCCGAATTTTGACGTAACCCGAAAATAATGCCTTAAAAATGCCTCAGAGGGACTAATAAATAGACATTTCCCTTGACTAAAATGTACCTTTAATTCATTATAAAAGTCAGTGTTCACTTTGCAATCTTAAAAGTCAATGTTCACCTAGTATTGTATTCAGAGAAAAACAAAATAGAAATTAATGCACTGAAAGTGACTACATTACATATTTCATACTGTAAGTAATTTCCGTGAGTTTCGTCAAGCCCCTCCAGTCATTTGCTATGGTGTATATCAGCATATATTAACTTAAATGGACTTCCTTAAATTTGGCATCTCTTCCCTTTGCTGTGCCCAGGGAGAAATGAGGGGGAGGAGGAGGGTGTGTTTTTTATATCAAATTTAGGTATTTTAACTATTATTAATAAACTTTTTAAATGTAAATTTCCTTTATTTTGCTCTTTTCAAGCAATATGTATGTGATGTTGCGAGTGGCGTAAAGTTGCAAAAAATGACTTCACTGTCATTTTTCACTGTGTGAAATTAATTACTACAGACAAACGACATGAAGTCAACTTTGACGTAAGACGACTCAACGTACTGTAAGGTGGGGTATGACATATACAGTATGTAGTGCTAAACAGACAAGGTGCAAAGACACTACTCATAGTGAAGACAAATTTAAAGAGTACACAATACATAAATAATATAAAAAATAAAATATTGTGATACTACAGAAATCAAAAAATATTTAAATATGAGAATACTAGATTGGTGAAGAATGTGTATTCTATTTTCAGTAGTTAATGTTGAAGCACATACACTATATGGACACAAGTACTGGGACACATCTCTTAATCATTGAATTCAGGTATTTAAAATCAAACACCTAGCCAGGCACTCAAGTTTACGAATATTTGTGAGACAACAGGTCGTTCTGAAGAGCTCAGTGAATTCAAGTGCGGTACTGTCCTAGGATACTTCCTTTGCCATAAGTCAGTTCGTGAAATTTGTTCCTTGCTCAATATTCCACAGCCAGCTGTAAGTGGTATTATTGAAACATGGAAGTGTTTAGAACAACAGATATTCAACCAAAGAAGTGATCAACCATGTAAAGTCACAGAGCAGGCATTCCAAGTCCTGAGGGGCATAGTGCGGAAAAGTCGAGAATGGTCTGTTGACTTAATAACCGCAGAGTTATATCCCCTGACATTAACCTCAGCACAAAAACTGTGCAAATGGAAAGGACTTCCATGGCTGGGCAGCTGCATGCAAGCCTCATATCACCAAGCACAATGCCAAGCGTCAGATGGAGTGGTGTAAAGCACCCTGCCACCGGACTCTGGAGAAGTGGACATCCGTTCTGTGAAGTGACAAGTCACGCTTCTCTGTCTGGCAGTCTGATGGTCGAGTCTGGGTTTGGCAGATGCCAGGAGAACGTTACCTGCCTGACTGCATTGTGCCAGCTTTACAGTTTGGTGGAAGAGCGATAATGGTATGGGATTGTTTTTCAGGGGATGGGCTAGGCCCCTTAGTTTTAGTGAGGGAAACGCTTAGTGCTTCAGTATACCAAGACATTTTATGCTTTTCTGTGCCTCCTACTTAGTGGGAACAGAGGAAGGCCCTTTTTGTTCCAGCATGACTGCCCCAGGCCATGAAGCAAGGCACATAAAGACAGGGTTGGGTGAGTTTGGTGTGGAAAAACTTGACTGGCCCACACCAAGCCCAGACCTCAACCCCATCAAACCCCTTTTGGATGAACTAGAACAGAGATTCTGAGCCAGGCCTTCAGGTCTGACATCAGTGCCTCACCTCACAAATGCTTTTTTGGATGACTGGGCAAAAATTCTCACAGACACACTCCAAAATCTTGTGGAAAGCCTTTTCAGGTGAGTGGCAGCTGTTATAGCTGCAAAGGGGAACCAACTCTATATTGATGGCTACAAATTTAGACTTGGATATCATAAAAGTTCCTGTAGGTATAATGGCCCCAATACCTTTGTCCGTGTATAGTGTATTCATTAGAAAGGGTTTCAAAGCTCTATCAAGGCAGAAAAAGTAGCTAAATATATTTTCACTTTGTTTGTTACTATATCTGTTAATTATGTAAACTGTTACGAAGTACTGCAGGAACAAATGAGTGAATAACACGTGTAAAATACTCATCTCATGTTTGTTCTTAGTTAATTAATTGTGATACATCATTTATGCCAAGCAGTTACTATATTTGTTACTGTATTTATTAATTATGTAAATCTTAGTGAACTATACTGAAGGAAAAACTAAGGAACTATTGAAGGAACGGTAACACTTTACTTGAGGGGCCACAAATAATAATAGTAACTCATTGACTACTGGTTAATTAATGCATTTACTAAGCATGTATTACTGCATTATTTGTGTTCCTTACCGAAGGAACACAAGTGAAATACTGATCTCAGGTTTGTTGGTAACACTTTACGGTAACACTTTACTTGAGGGGCCACAAATAATGCAGCAATACATGCTTAGTAAATGCATTAATTAACCATTAACTATGCGTTACTTCATCATTAATCAATTATGACGATTCATGTATTCTTCGCAGGAACTTCATTAGTTAGTTCATTAGTTAATCATTAACTAATTCATGTTCATGATTAGTACTTTAGTAGTCAATGAGTTACTACTATTATTTGTGGCCCCTCAAGTAAAGTGTAACCAGTTTGTTTTTTTAAATGAATCATGACACATCTTTCATCTTAAGTAGCGACTGTATTTATTCATAATTTGTACCTCAGTAGTGACTAAGTTATTATTAAGTATTTCTGTTGCCTCAGGTAATCTGTTACCCATTGTTTTTTTTCCAAACATATTTCTGCCCCAGAGTCCCGGCCTCAGGCTCGGCTGACAGCAGATCCTCCAGGGTCAGACGTTTTCCTAGAAGAGAAAGTTACTCTCACCTGTCGGGTCACCGGGTCTGGAAATATACCTGGACCAGAGAGACAAATGGAGTCACCTCTGAGCTTATGGACAACAGTGGTAAAAATGTTGAATTGTAAATTGTGCATCCTATTCTATATCTGTCATGCTACTGGATACTGGATTTCTGCAGATTTTGACCAAATACAGTCTGATGCTGAGATGTGCTAAACATTTATGTTGCTTAAAAAGTCAAGTACAGCATGTGTGATTCATCCTATGGCTTGATACATTCACCAGATTCTGGAAATGATGAAAATCACTTTCTGTTTTACAATGCCAAAGCATTGTATTTATTTTATAATGACAATAAAATATCATATGTGAGTGAACTTACGAATCATTTTATTTTGCATAGTTTTCATTAAATGTTGTCAGATTTTAAACTGTGCATTCACTTTAAGATGGAATGAAACTAAACTTAAATTCATATAAACTGGTAATGACGTGTCATTACCCTGGTTACCATCATTTGGGGAGTTTGGAGTCTATTCCAGGGTGAGATTCCAGTTAAAGGTGGTGGGGCTAAATCACCCCCCACAAACACACATGGTACTCCCACAATATTAGCTAAACCAACACCTTGATTCCTGTCCATCACAGAGCACATTCACATCCAAGCTCACACCATAAGAACAAGTATTTATATATGCATGCTTTTGCAAAGGAAATATTTTAATATTTCTCTGGATAACTCACTTTCTAAATTTCTTTAAATTCGATTTAAATCTTAAATTAGGTTTAAATCATATATGATGTGTTGAATTATTCCACATTATTCCCTCAGCTGAAATCCCAAAGCTAGAACTATCCCTTGATTCCTCACGTAGAGAGACCTACTCAGGAGAGAAGATCAGTCTGAGCTGTGGGGTCAGGTGAGCCTCTTCTGGCTGGAAGTATCTCTGCTACAAAGGCACACAATACGTTATGTTTGACTATGCATAATAGTCTAAGCTAGGACAAACCTGTAGCCTCAACAGATACACAGAGAACAGTTTAACATAGCATTTGCAGTAACAGGTACACAGATCTGCACAAACACAATCCATGCATTTTTGTGTTTCAGTTTTTAGTGCAGTTGTCACTGTTGATTTGCTTGTACTTGCAGTGAATGTCAGTGTAGTCTGATTTCTGCTTGGTGAGGGTGTCAATAAATAAAAATTATGTGCATTAATTAGTTACTCAACATTTCAGTTTTTTTTGCAGTCATGAAACAGTTAATTAACACTACAACATAAATTAATAATGTACTAGTCTAATGTAAAATAACACAGAAATGTTGTAATGAGTTGTTTAATGGTGAAAATCTAATTATATATGTGGCAATTTCAGATCAATTTAATACGTCATGAAATAAATTTTATTTGATTTTGATGATTTCGCATCAAATTAATTATCTGTCTTGTGAGAGGTGAAGTCTGACACATTTACAACGGAACCAATAATATCCTGTACTTAATCGAGGGACCACAAAGTTGATCATCTAACTGCGACCTAGGGTGTCCTCGTGCCGAGTGCACATATGGACACCCTTATGCTTGAACATGTTGTTCATTATGGACAATCCATGACAAGCACAGAAGTCCAACAACAAAACACTGCTCGGGGGGGCTGTCCAATCACACAACTCCAGGTCTCACTGTCATTGCCCACATGAGCATTGAAGTCCCCCAGCAGAACAAGAGAGTCCCCAGGAGGAGCGCTCTCCAACACCCCTTCCAAGGACTCCAAAAAGAGCGAGTATTCTGAATTGCCGTTTGGTGCATAAGCGCAAACAACAGTCAGGACCCGTCCCCCCACCCCAAGGCGAAGGGAGGCTACCCTCTTGTCCACCGGGGTAAACCCCAATGTACAGGCACCCAGCCAGGGGGCAATAAATATGCCCACCCCTCCTTGGCGCCTCTCCCCGTGAGTGGAAAAGGGTCCAACCTCCCTCAAGGGCTCAAGTCATGCGTCGAGGTGCGCCCGACTATATCTACCCGCAACCTCACAACCTCGCGCACCGGGTCAGGCTCCTTCCCCGCCAGAGAGGTGACATTCCATGTCCCTAGAGCTAGCTTCTGACCCCTCCTACAGGTGGTGAGCCCATTGGAGGGGGGACCCACATTCCTTCTTTGGACTGTGCCCAGCCAGGCCCCATGGGTGCAGGCCTGGCCACCAGGCACTCGCCAACAAGCCCCACCCCCAGGCCTGGCTCCAGAGGGGGGGCCCCGAGGTAAAACGTACATCACTGTTCTTGTTCATCATAAGGGGTCTGGTGAGCTGTGTTTCGTCTGGTTCCTCACCCTTGGGTGACCCTACCAGGGGCATAAAGCCCCGGGCAACTTAGCTCCTGGAACACGCAAACCCCTCCACCACTATAAGGTGTCGGCTCCAGGATGGGTCATTACCAATTTCATTACCAATAGTACAAATGTTGGATGTCACTGTTCCATAATGTTTAATTACTATTATGTATATTTTCCCATTATGCTTGCTTTAGTATAATTAACAGTGACAGAGTTCCTTTAGTAGTGGTTGCATATGTTCTTTGAAAACAGATAAAATATGGGACCCTAGTTACATATACGCATGTTTCTTCAGTTGGTACTTGTCATTACACCTATGTTAGTAAAATCATGCATTAATTTTATAAAAGGGGCTGTGTAGCATGAGTTCAGTGGGACCAAAGGGAGAAACAGTCAAAGTGGTGTGTGAAGCTGAAGAAGCCAGTGTGGTTTTTACAGAATTCCACTTAAGTTCCGTGGGAGCTCACACAGGCTGGAGAAAAACCTCTTTGGTGATGTGGAGGTTGTGCAAGTAGTTATGAGAATTTCATTTCTGATCTGAAAGATGTACCAACGCGACTGAGGAAAACTGTAATTTGAGGAATCCCACTTACCTGCACACATGCATTCTTAGGTGCTGTCATCTATTTTCACCACTAGGTGGCACACAGCAAGCAGCGAATGAGAGAGATTAGAGATGTTGGTCTTTTTTTACAGTCATTGTAATAAAATGTTCGGTAACACCGCAATAAGGGTAATAAAACTGCTCATATATGGATATGGATATCTATATATGGATATCTGCTATACTCATTATTCATTAAGTCAAATTATTGTTTCTAGCACCACCTTGTGGCAGCGTCAAGTAAAGAAAAAAAAATATATATATATATATATATATATACACACACACACTCACCTAAAGGATTATTAGGAAAACCATACTAATACGGTGTTTGACCCCCTTTCGCCTTCAGAACTGCCTTAATTCTACGTGGCATTGATTCAACAAGGT
>JAODKM010000037.1:12210452-12220621 GCA_026780845.1 Petrocephalus sullivani | reverse complement strand
GAGAGAGGATCAGTCTGAGCTGTAGGATCAGGGGAGCCTCTTCTGGCTGGAAGTATCTCTGGTATAAAGGCAGACAGGGAACAGAACTGTCCAACCCTGACACCGGCAGGATGGATGGGTCCAGTTACACCATCACCTCTGCTGCTCAGTCCCACAGTGGACAGTACTGGTGTCGGGCTCAGAGAGGGAGCTTTTACTCTCAGTACAGTAATCCCCTGCATGTTAACATTCTTGGTAAATAATTGAAGGAGAAACACTCATATTATTCAATGTTGTATACAACCTTGAAGTTTATTGCAATTTAACTAATAAGTAAGAAGCAGAGGAAACAGATCTCAGTATCGTGATGGGGAATGAAAACATCTGTAGGCTCAAGGTCAAATGGCTGCCCTACATCCTGGGCATTATAACTATTGTGGAAGGAAAATGTAAAGTAATGGTAGGCCAGGGTTGGGAGGCATTGTGAGATTCTTTTTATGTCTCAGGTTCTGTTGTTTTGGGGAGGGTGCTGTGTGTCCTTCCCTCGCAGCCACCTGCACGGAAGCAGCTTTGCATGCCACAGACCTTGGAGAACTGGACTGAAGGGAACATGGCCGGGTGGAGAAAGGGGGCCTGCAGGAAGGCCTGGGATGTAGCTGCTATACTATGCTATACACAGTTTGTTATATTGTAGTGTTTGAACATATGAGCAAGTTATGTACCCACAGGTTGTATATGCTTATGCTGAAGTCTTTATTTAGGGAATGTAGGGTTGTAGGTTCCCTGACTGATAGTGTTGTGAGCCATGCCAGCCATGGACCCCGGAGGGGGGCCGCACCTTTTTGGTGGGTTGGGAGTGGAATTTCCCTAATGCATAGGGTCTTTGCCCTCCTTCCTAGGCTGGATGGACAGGCTTATGTGTGGGACCTATAGGAGCCCTAGGTCTAACGGGGATCGGAAGCTGAACGTCCTTGGAGTAGACCAATAGAGATGGCGAGTTCTGTTCTGTTGTATTTTTGAAGCCTGGTTTGTAGATATTTAGTAACCAATCAGGACTTAGAAGTCCATATAGGGGCAGTTGTGTTATAGTATAATAACCTGCTGATTTCTGGGTGCGGGGTGCATCGTGCATTGTACCCGAGTGTGGCTGGAACACTGCTGGATTTCTGAATAAAAGAAGAAAACTTTGCTCATCACATACGAGGTCCGGAGTTTGATTTAAGTTTAGGGAGAGTGACACAATTATAGAGGATTGTATGTACTAGTTTATGTTTGACTATCTCTGTAGCTAACAAATTTTCTACATTTCTATGAATTTGTTTCAAAAATTGTAACTACTGTATATTTGACTCGTTGAATCTTCCCTCGTTATTCCCTCAGCTGAAATCCCAAAGCCAGAACTGTCCCTTGATACCTCACATGGAGAGACCTACACAGGAGAAAGGATCAGTCTGAGCTGTAGGGCTGGGAGAGCATCTTCTGGCTGGAAGTATCTCTGGTACAAAGACACACAGGGAACAGAACTGTCCAACCCTGACAAGAGCAGGACGAATGGGTCCAGTTACACCATCATCTCTGCTGCGCTGTCCCACAGTGGACAGTATTGGTGTCGGGCTGAGAGAGGGAGCCTTTACTCTCAGTACAGTGACCCTCTGCAGGTGGACATTTATGGTAAGATCATGTACTATTCATATATTTTTTCTAATACAGAACTGTAATGATAAGATATCTGGCTCTGTGTTTTACGGTTAGGATGCTGTGCTTGTGATCAGAAGATGTGTGCTAAATCCCAGCATCATCAGAGTGATTTTGCTGTTGGGCCCTTGGGGAAGGCCCTCAGCCCCAATTGCTCCAGGCACCCTGGGTGACCCTGCTCACTGATCCTTAGCTGTATTCCACTATGGTGAAAAGCATCTGTTAACCATAAAATAACATCAGCATAAAAAGGATTTTTCTTTATAAATAAAGGCAATATTAGCTGTAATTACTGGGTTTGTGTAAATGGGAGTTGAGGGTTAATTGTGTAGAGAATAAAATCCTGTGCTATACATTTACATGCTAATAATGGAAGCCACAGGTTTTACCTTTACTGGTCATTTTCTGCTGAGGTGCATCGAAAATACCAAGATGGCACCGTACTATGGCAACACGCTGCACACAGTGATCGAGGGTGAGTTTGAACACCCTGGACAAAGCCATGCAACCCGACGGGTTCTCTATGTACCGTTCGGACCGCAACACTGCAGCCACGAGCAAAACAAAGGGAGGTGGTGTGTGCTTTTTTATCAACAACTCCTGGTGCACAAGCCTGGAAGCTATTTCACAGTCATGTACATCAATATTGGAGTATCTGACAGTCACGTGCCGCCCGTTTCATCTGCCAAGAGAATTAGTGACAGAAAATCATCATCTCTGATCCTCAATACTGGCATCCGTCAAGGCTGCTGCCTCAGTCCTTTATGTACATATATTCAGTATATACACAGTATATACAGCATGTTTACTCATGACTCGAAATACAAGGGCAACAGCATGTAAGTACCATGTTCCACACCTAGGGGGCGCCCTCTTGCGACTGCATGAGGGGCGGTCCTGAAACCAGAGACCTCACGTGTCATACAGAGTGGGTGCATACTGCTGTTCGGAGCTCTCCGGACTTGCCCCGACCGCGAGGACATAAAGAGAGTGGGCACCTGTAGATTCACCAGTGAGTAAGGTCTTGGTCTTATACTCGGGCCCCGTGCAACAAGACTAAACTCTGCCGGTTTAGATGCATTGCTAGTTCACACTAGCCAAAGTTTCAACTGCTATTCAGCAGTTGACTAAGTTTCATGGCCGGCCGGACCTCCACGAAATACTCATGGCTTTGAGTCGCTAAACGCACGCCCAGGTGCTGCGCTTCGTTAGAATTCCCCCGGCACACAGGAAGACTCCACTTGGAAGCGAAGCATCGCTGGGCCCTCACCAACACGCCTGATTGGACGTCGTGTGTCAACGAGAACACGCATTCACACTTACATAATTGCAGACACACATGCACCTTAACAGACACCCTACAGACACACCTGACTGCATGGTGCCACGGCAACAACCTCTCCCTGAATGTCAACAAAACAAAAGAAATCATCTTGGAACAGCGGCATCACCATTCAGCTTCCGGTTCCTGGGCGCACAGACCACTGACTCCCTCTCATGGTTTCACATCTTTAGCTGTATCCTCAATAAGGCCCACCAGAGGCTGTTCTCCCCAATGAGGCTAAAGAGCTTTGGGGTGGGAACCAAAACCATGGCTTACTTTTACCACTGCACTATTGAAAGCATGCTGACCGGAAGCATCACATTGTGACTGGGGAACCTGTCTGCCCAGGACCAGAGACTGCTGAGAAGGACTGTCAGGACTGCATCAAAAATCATTGGAACTGACCTCCTCCAGCTCCACACCATCTACAGCTCCTGCTGTTGGAGCGGAGCTGAGTACATCATAAAGGATGCCAGCCACCCAGCCATCGGGATTCTAAACGGACAGTGATCAGTTATGCCCTATCTCCATTCTCCATCCTCAGTACCATACTGTGCTGCAGTTCAGATTCGTCCTTTTTCACATTAACTCTTTTGCACTATGATGACTATTTGCACTACCACTCAACTGCATTTTTGCACTTGAGTACTTACCCCATGTCCCCTCTGTTGTTTATGTATAGCTGTATAGATGCACACTTCTGTCCAGTGTGACTCTTAGTTCTGCATTTGCACCCCTTCTCCTACCTGCACTACTCTTCCCTAACCAGCAACAGTAGCATAAGGATTTTGCTGTATTGCAACATATATGCCACAGTGAAAAAACGTGACTTGACTCAAGCTAAGTAAGAGAACACCCAAAAGTATTCTATGCTGCTGTAGTGCCTGGATTGTGAGGGCACCGCTTTGGTACATAGTCCTGCTGATTTCTCTGCACTCATTACAGTCTGCTAGAGGACACCTGGTTCTTGGGGACCCCATAATACACTTCAGAGCCGATTTGTTGTTCTTTGATACCCTCCATAGCATCCCAGTTACTCTCCGCAGGATCTTCTGCTTTCCTGACCTACGGGAACACCAGTCACATTTGGGCTGTGCTCAGCATTTCTGTACCTGACAGGGACAATGAGTACATAACTGTGTTATGTTGTGTCATGGATTCATTGGATAAGGATGGATGCTAAATTAGCTGTCGTTAAGTTTCTTGCGGAATATTACAGCTGTGCTGCCTCTTCTTGATGTTGGTCACATGCATATTCTTGTTTTCAAAGAACAGAACATGCTTTGCCTCCATGTACATTGTGATGGGTTAATAGCCGACTGCTATTTGTAGAGTTATTCTATTAATGCCTGTTATGTTTTGTAGCCCATCCACAGGCTGTTCTGGCTCTGGATACTGGATTTCTGCAGATACTGACCAAAGACAGTCTGACGCTGAGGTGTGAGGTTGAGGGAAGCTCTGTTGGATGGAACTACACATGGTACACAGATGGATCTCAGTTTCCTGAAGACCAGGATGGACAGACCTTCACTGTGAGATCTGGGAATGGCTCCTATGACAGGGAGTACAAATGTAGAGGGAACAGAACTGAAAAGCCATTTTACTCCACAATCAGTAACGGTCTGGTGCCCAACAATATTAGTAAGTATTAATGTTTTATTAATGTATTTGTCACCTTCACTGTGACTCAGTGTAACACTCTGGCCTCATACCTGTGCACTGGCAGAAAAAAGGGTACAGCCTCATTACAATTTTGTTCCTCAAGGTAGAAACAACATTACTGTATCCCCAATGGTACAAAAATGTTCCTCAAAGTCCGTTTTGGCACCTTATGTACATTTACCTACAACTCGGGTACAATTGGCTGACGCTTGAGGGTGCATGCCCAGTGACAAGTAATAGTACCCTCGGAGGTACAAGTTTTCTGACAGTGGAGATTTGATTGTATCTCTGTATTTTATGTTTCTTTTTTCTCAAACACAAGCAATTTGCCACTTATCATCAACAATGTATGTCTAATTATCTATGAATCTATCTCATGAAAATCGATTATTCAACTATTCAGTCTGTCTATTGTGATTCTTAAAGTTGAACAATAGTTTTTTTTTTAATCAATTACAATAATGAGATAAACCAGATACACGTTTAGAAATGGGATTGCATTTCACTGAGGAACTATAAATATATGTGTGTGTGGGTTCTGCTTAGCTTACCAGAAAATATCTCAGGTGCAAGAGTTTGGACTGAGGTGCAAAAAATGTACAGAAGGGTGCGTGCAACCAGCTTTGCCTTATACGCTCTCTAAATTGCATGCAATAGGCAGGGGTTTTGAGCTTGTGGGAAGGGCTGTCAATTGATTAGTATGCAATTAATTAATTTGATTAAAAACTTGTTTTTCTCCTTAAGACTAAAACTTATTATAATGGATATTTAAGTGTAGTGAATAGCGTCTTTAAACACAGAACTACTGTACACATAGAGCTATGCATGCAGTCTGGTAGGAGTTTGTCTCTATCTTTCTGACAAATTTTAGACATGCTTACAAACAGCACAATTAATAGCACTGAGATGAGTCTGCTGATTTATTTTGGTTTGAGGCTACACAATATGGGGGTTCCGCCCCATAATGCACTGCACAAGCTCTATTGTCTCTGGCGAGTGGCATGTGCGTCAGCCCACATTCAGGAAGTAAACAAAACACAGTTTCGTCAATTGCTTTAATTTATTTTAACACATTAAATATTTTAAATTCATTGCAATGATTACGTGTTATTTTTGACAGCCCTACAAGAGTCTTGTGTTTTGTTTGGATACTTATGGTTAAGGTTAGGGCTGGGTAGGGCTTAAGGTTGTCTTAAGTGGGTTTAGGGTTATGCCCAAAGAAATGACTGGATTGAGTCCCTGCAAATAAATTGATACCTAAGGTGTGTGTTGTCACGCTCAGCCCCGCCCTGCGTGTCTTTTCCCCTGTAGTGCCCTCAGGCGTGGCTTAATTACCCACACCTGTCCCTTGTTTAGCTTTGCCTTGCGTTTCTATCCTCTTGTTAACCCCACACACCTGCCTTGTGTTTAGTCCTTGATGTCCTGCCCTTTTTAGTCAGTCTGCGTCCTGTTCCCCTTGTCGGATATTGTCGATGCCTTATGTACTTGCTGTCATTTTTGCTCCCGTGTTTCCCCCTATCCTGTGAAATGAAAGCCCCTTGGAGGGGTTCAATCCCTGCAGCCTGCATTATGGGTCGTTCCTCCCGCCGAAAACATGACATGTGTGTGTGTGGACATGTTTATATTACGTTTTTGGGAACCCAGTGTCCCCACAGTGTGATTAAAAAAACATGCTTGTGGGGACATTTTGTAGGTCCCCATAAGGATAACCTCAATTTTATAATGATCTGTATCTGCAATCAAAAAACTAAAAAAGCCAAAAGTCTCATATTTTGTTTGGTTACTTATGGTTAAGGTTAGGGCTGGGTAGGGGTTGAGGGTGTCATAGTTGGGATCAGGGTTATGCCCATAGGAATGAATGGAGTGTCCCCATAAAGATAGGTATACATGGTGTGTGTGTGTGTGTATACGTGTGTGTATGGTCTCCAGTGTTCTGATATCCTTCCCAGAGTGTCCCCTCCCCCGTGATTCCTGGGATCGTGACCCTTTGTAGGATTATCGAGGATGGATGGGTGAATGGATAGTGCCTTTAAACTGTATACTGACTGGTTTCAGTTATGTACTATGATGGATGATGGATTAATGCTGTGCTTGTTCCATACTACAGTTATATACTATACTATTGTGTTATAAATGCCATGCTGGCATTAATACATGGCTTTAATAGCTGAATCTAATATAGCTTGTCATGTATATATAATGCATTTTATCATACTATAGGATTGCCATACATCTATGGGATGTCTGGCTCCCTGGTTATCATCGTCAGCCTGGTGCTGATCACAGTTTGCGTGAAATATTACAGGAAGTCTTCAGGTGAGTATTTATAAGACTTCATTTAATATTATCTTTAGAAATTATATAATTTATGTTTTTTTGTTTAGAAATAGAATGCGCATATATGCCAATTAAGGAGTACCATGTAAAAAAGTCAATCAAAAGTTTTTTTCACACTATTGAAAGATTCAGAAACCCATTTAAAATTCAGCCAGTCTGCTGATCGCTACAAAGACTTTCTGCAGTTTATTGTGATAACATTACCAACATAAGATCACATTTTCACTATGGGCAAACTGTTCTGATTCTACATCTCACGCCAGCATTCAGTTGTTCTGAACGTGTTTCCTCGGGTGCTCTCGCTAAGATTGATGATGGTCTTAAACTCTCTGCTCTTGTCATTCTGAGGTTATGTCTCCTCATTTCTTTAAAACTGGTTTTTAATTGTTTTTTCCCTTTTATTTTGAAAATTGACAGTCTCTAATAGATAGTTTCGTCCCAGGTTATTTAAACATGGTATTGGTAATCGATTTTAAAGAAACCTAATTTGAACCCTGACCTATTATCTAACTTAGACCGATTTCTCAACTTCCATTTTTTCACCCTGGTTCAAATTAAGGACTTTCTTCACTAAAACAATGTCCGTGAGGGCTACCATCAGGGTTTAAGCCTTATCACAGTTCAGAGTCAGCCTTATTGAATGTTTCATGGTGCTGACTCTGGTATCTCATCAGAATTGGCTGTTCATGGACTAATTGTGGCATTTGATACTGTTTAGAGATTTTTTCTGGAATCAGTGACTCCGCCCTGAAGTTGCCCCATTTCGACCTTAGTGGTAGGACTTTTGTTGTTGGTGATGGGCACATGCCCTCATCTGTTGCCCAAGTGAAATACGGTATTCCCCAGGGATCGCTTTTGGGGCCTCCATTGTTCTCAATTTATATGCTTCCCCTGGGGGTCTTCCAGTGTTATGCTAATGACACCCAACTCTATATCCCTGTGTATATTACATTTTTTGGTAGGCTTTTATTGTGCATTGAAGAGTTAAAAATGTAGATGGCCTCCAACATAGATTTTAACCAGAACAAAACGGAGGTTGTTCTTTTTAGTCTACAGGCCCTTGATGATGTACATGATGGGCCCTCAGGCCGAATTTTGTAAACATTCCTCAAAAAAAATTATGAATCATAATGGACTCCAAACTGAAAATGGTCAGACAACTTAGTACAGTTTTTAAAAGCTAAAGTAAATCTGATCTTGTTAAGGTGATTCACACTAGTTATACCTTGTTTGGATTATTGTAAACAGGACCGTAGCCAGGGTTTGAAAAATAGTGAGATCTCGGACCTGGGGGTGAGTCTTGTCAACCACACATGACATTCAGGAGGCCTACTGTAATTATATTTGCAAGAATCATTTATATTGGTGTCGAAAATCTGAAAGGATAAAATTCTGAAAAATACACGTATATGGCATATATTTTGAAACGGCTTTGTCCTAATTCAAAGATTGTGGTGAGTGTGAGGAGAGGGGTTCGTTTGAGAGGCTGCAGGACCCCGCCCCCCCCACACCTTATCTATCTTCCCTGGACCTCTGCATCTGAGAGTTGTAAAACTTCTCCCCTGTGCTCTGGGGAGTCTCGGGTGTGTGGGTGCAGATACAAACCCCTGGTTCTCCTTTGCAAGATGGCCGACTCGTGCCTTCAGTGGCCATAAAACTTTGAATATTGGGCCTGCATGGGTGTGTGATCCTACCTACACAACGTGAATTCGACCTGCTATCAGTTAAGCGTGCTTGTGCGGTTCACGAGTTGCGCATCCTCTATCATGCTCATTCTGAATGCTATAGCTCTCTCTCTTTCACACACACACAGACACAGACTGTTTTAGCTGCTGTCTGGGTGCCAGGCCCACCTCTGCTCTGTGAGTGTGCAGTTCTCCCATTGTTGTGTGGGTTACTTCCCGCAGTAGAAAGACATACAGTTATGCTAATTGGCATCTATAAATTGACCACTGTGAGTGAGCCCTGCAATAGACTGGCATCGTATCCAGGGTGTACTCAGCCTTGTGCCATCTTCTGCATGGAATGGACATCAGGCCCACCATGACTCTGACCAGGATTAGTGGTTACTGGGTGGATGAAGATAAACACAACTGGCCCTGCAAGCAGGTCCTCCAACTTCAGGGGAAATTTGGGGATTGGCACTCCAGCCACCAGAAAAACTTCACACTGCTCATCTCCATCTTAGGTAGTGTGCTGCTGAAGTATCACTCGCTGCACGGCTGCACTCAGGTTCTCATCCCTGAGGTGGTTTGTCATGTGATGGTGTGCAGCAATGCGCTGTATCAGCGTATGCCCCCTTACCTCTCTCTCTTAAAGACTCATTACTTTTCTTTAGCTTTTTAGTGCTGATTAATTCCTTTTATTTTGTTGCCCTTTATATTTCATTTTTGCCATTTATTAGGCTGTACTTGATGGCATTCTTTGAGTCATTTGCCTGTTTGTCTGACCATTTAACACTATTATCCATGTACCTTTTTGTTTCATTTAATACTGAGTCTTGATTTTATTGGATTTAATTTCCATTTGTTTTTATAGTTACCTCTTTCTCTTCTTTCCTTCAAAGGACAGCTCATTAGTCTGTCAGTGTTTGACTTGCATATGCTATGCAAGTCAACTGATTGATTGATTGACTAGACTTAATTATTCTACAAAATTATTTGTGGCTCAAGAAAAGTATTGCTCCTAAATCCTGGTGAATTTCTTAGTAAGTGCCCGGATCGGATCTTTGTTTTTCTTTGTAGGCCAACAGAACAAAGAGGAGGATCCATCTTACTCGGCAGTTAGATTAGAAGATGTACATGGAGGTAAGTGACTATGGTCCCCTAACCGTGAGCCTCCCTGCCTGCTGACCCCATTGTCTGTTACCCAGGAGACGCAGACAAACCTCCCCCCATTTATGAAGACGTCAGGAATGCCGCAGAAACAGCAGGTAAGTTCTGGTGAACGTGTTCGCTTTCTACCTCTCCATTTTGTTTCTTAGAGGTTATTTCCTGATTTACGTTGACTCCAGGCTCACTCACTGAAGCTTGTACAGTGGAGGAAATAAGTATTTGACCCCTCGCTGATTTTGTAAGTTTGTCCATTGACAAAGTAATGAAAAGTCTCAGAACAGTATCATTTTAATGGTAGGTTTATTTTAAGAGTGACAGATAGCACATCAAAAGGAAAA
>JAODKM010000037.1:12188395-12198954 GCA_026780845.1 Petrocephalus sullivani | reverse complement strand
GCGGGTGGTGTGTGTTGGGGGGGGGGGGGGTTGTGGCGGGGGGGGGGGGGGGGGGGGGGGGGGGGGGGGGGGGGGGGGGGGGGGGGGGGGGGGGTGTTATCCTGAGAAGGAGACCGTAGCAGAGGGTAATGTGCAGATCTGTCCAAGTCACACAATCTGGCCGCTCGCTCGTGCCCACTTCCTCGCCTCCATCTGCTCCCCCCCGCACCAAGCCAGCCCCCCCCAGACCCCGGCCGGCCGAGATTCACGACTCCCGCTCCTTCGGCTCGCCGACTCTGCTCTTCGTCCCTGGCTTCCTCGTCCTTCGCTTGGCTGACAGATTCCTCCTTCCATCCCAGAGTTCCTTAGCCGCATGGAGGCACAGGCTGACCAGGCACCTGTTGTGCAGTGAAGGTCCCTCCTTCACATGACCCCTGCTCGTGTCACGGCGGCAACACGCTTGGTTAGTTTTCATCTTCGCTTCCGCAGGTGCCACCGTTTCAAGACCTACGCTCGGCGGCGATGTTTACCACCGCTCAAGCCACGCATTTGTGTGCCCCCTATTGGCCACAAACAGAAACTACGCTAAATATTAAATAAACACATTCCTTATTTAAGAGATGCTGAAGTAGCATGTTCTGCTAAAAAGCTAGCTAGCTACCATCTTCTGACTCTACTTACTCATTTTATAAAGTTTTTGAAACATCCTGGGGGGGGCGGTGACTTTTCGATTAGGGTCCCTGAAACAGCAAAAGTTTGGCAAGACATTGTGTCTCCTGTCTGGTGTTTTTTAGTCTTGATTTACATGCGGGTTGAGTGGCACGGATTTACTAGGGACGGTGTGAGGGGACGCACAGCTGTTTGAAATGCAAGCCACACAAGGCCCTGCACCCCTCAAACACAGTTGGAGAGCGTGTGCGGTTTTCAGTCGCGTTCCCTTCCCTTCTATAGAATGCGATGGTCCAGGCAATGGAGTGAAGCTCTCAGAGACAGCGCTGGTGTTTGCGGCCACTCAAACCACACATCTGCATGGGCCCCCCTGTTGCCCATGTCACTACACTAAATATTAAATAAACACATTCATTATTTAGGAGATGCTGAAGCAGCATCTAACCAGCTACCTAGCTACCATCTCCTGACTCAGGAGATGAAACATCAGAGTGAGTGAGGAGAGGGGAACACCAAACCCACCCCTGCTCAGAACCTGCAGGTGAGATGGACCCCAAACAACACTGATTGGTTTTCAAGTATAGATTGAGAGTATTGTTTTATCGCAATTATATTGTCTTTTCCTTTAACATAGCGGCACATGCCATTTTGCCTGGATTCTTGCTCTCCTTGGGCTGCAGATAAAGACACAGCAGGAAGTGGCTCTGCCGTTCCGCTGAAATCACGTTCAAGTGCATTTTCCATCACTGCTAGGAAACAAATTGCATAAGAAATAAATAAAACTCTTCCTGCCGCATTCAGGAATGCTTAGTGCTTCAAAAAAGACCTCCCTCTGACAGATCGCGAAGCACAGGATTTTGGGTTTGTTTAAGCTCCCCAGTCTTACAGGCGAACAGAAGAGAGGGGTCCTTTTTCTTTCTTACATATGTGTATCTTGCTTCTTAGCTTTGGAGAAAGAGCACATGACACATGGACCTATCTTCTGATAGTCTAACATAGATCCGTCACTTACTGCTCTCCCACAATCCACCAGCTTAATACAAAAAATATGTCAGTCTGTACCTCACATGTACTGAAAATAATGGTTAGAATGAATCGACTTATGTGCCCTGTAATGGGTTGGTGCCCCGTCTTGGGTTGTTCCCTGCCTTGTGCCTGTAGCCTCTGGGATAGGTCCTGGACCCTCTGTGACCCTGAATAGAATAAGTGGTTGCAGAAAATGGATAAATGGATGGGTGCGTGGGTGAATGGATGGACGGATGGACGAATGAATCAACTCAACATAATTAATCCAAACAATATTAAGTGATCAGTTGCCCATTCGCTAACAGGCGTGCCTTGACTGATCAAGTTAATTGCATTAATCACGTTAGAAGCTGGTTTCAATTGACAGGCTTCAAGGAGAGAATATTCCAGAATCTCTCAGAGCAAACTGAGAGAGTCCACAGCTGAAGCTTTGCCCACAAGCTCACCTCCCCTCTTTCTGTGTAGTTAAGCAGCTGCAAAAGTTTAACACTTTATTAAAAAAATAAGAGTGGATGCTCCCCTTGAGGGGACGACCTTAAATCATTGTATGCATTTCCCCTTTTGGCTGAGTCCGTCCGTACGTTTCCATAGCTAAGGTCAGTACATTAGTACTGCTAGCTAGCCGCCCACGGGCCGATGTTCTGCTGAAGTAGTTCAGGGTAAACACCTTATTACTATATAATAGCAGTTTGCTGACTGGCCCTTGAAGCCTTGACCTTTGAAATTTTACGCACCAGGTCACCTGCTTCTCAAAACACATTACACGCTGTATGCTGGTCATTAGTGTGCATAATTGCCTTTTAAATCTCAGTGGGGGTTTGTAAGCTTCCAAGCTGCAGGCCTTTGCTGAGCTCTGGGATGGGATATCCATCTGGGGTGTCCCATCGAGGCACTGTGGATCAGGCTGCTGTGCCTGTAATCAGAAGCCTGCCGGTTCAAATTCCGTGCTTGGCAGAATAGCCATGTCTCTCTTGTCCCCTTGAGCAAGGCCCTTAACCCCCTGGAAGTTGCTCCGGGGTGCTCTCATATGGCTAACCCTGCAGTGCGATGTCAGTCTTCACTCTCCCCTCTGTATAGTATGTGTGTGTATCTTGAAAAGGAGAGCGTGATGCGATATTCTAATACAGGCAGCCCCCGTGTTAAGAACGTCCGACTTACAGGCAATCCATTCTTAAGATGGACTGCCATAAAGTCTATTATTTAAAAAATATGGGTTAAATACAATGGTTAATAATGACAAATGCACACACAACCTGGATACTGATGCATTCCAGTCCAGATTCGATGAGTGTCAGATTTCCAGAAAGAGATGTGTCAGACTCCATCGGGAACATGTAATGGAGAAAGTGGAAGCAGTGGTGTCCAGTAGTTAAAGAGCAGACTGGCTGCTCTATAATGAGGGTCTCCTTGTCTAAATCCACTTCACCCCCTCAGTTCAGGAGGGTGTCGCACTTCAAAGAAGTGGCTAAAAATGCTCTTAAGTGAGTTCCAGCGGACTGTGCGATGTCTCCGATTTAATTAATGCATCCAGATCTGAAAACGCAGCAAGTCACCCACTGGAACGTCTTTCCGGGAAGGAGAAGGCTCTGTGCAAAGTGGCTGCTCATGTCAGCTCAGGGGACTTGGTGCTTCTAAAAAGCAGCACAGGCCGGGCCTAAAATTGAATCCCTCACCTCTGTCCCTGAAGGCCATTGGAGCTCAGGCTCACCTTAAATGACAGTCCACCAAATCCACGGTCAGACCCCATCAGAAAGCTGTTACTTCAAACTCCATGTTTTCAGAATAACTGCCTCTCAGTTGGGCCCCAGAAAAATGTCCTGGGGGGGGCTGATGTACAGCTGAGCCTGTGCTCAGACCCCCGGCTTCACTCTCACCTCTATATGTGTGTATGTCTTTAAAAATAGAGCATGATGGGATATGTGAGAACACTTTTCAATGCACCTGCACTCGTACTTGTACAAATGAGGCGAGTAACATCTACTGCACTGTCACTGCACAGGATCAGTTAGTAGATTCAGACGTCCTGTAGTATATATTTGCTGCGCAAGTCTCATTAAAAAGTGAGATAAGGGGATGGGATAGACTGTCAGGCCGAACTCGGGGGCACACTGTGCAGGGCCATGATGGCTGAATCATCTCTGACTCCTCTCTGTTTTATAAGACCTGCAGGTTCTTGGTGGCACTTTTTTGGAGGGGGAAAAAAAATCCCGATATGTTTAAAATTGTTGGAAAATGACCAATTTTGCTGTTATGTAATATTTTTTTGGTGTTTTAGGCTTTGTGACATCTGCATTTTCTTTGCCTGAAAGAGAAGTTTCTTTCATTTTTAAAAAGCAAATGTTTAGACATTAATAGAAGGTAACAACTGACAATGAATGACAATAAGCAGGTATAATGCAAAGAATGCCAGAGAAAATACTGCACAGAATTCCAGAGTAAATAAATGTAAACCAATAGTATTGCACAGTTGGTTGTACAGTGAGTGAGTGAATGTGCTGTGAATAACCAATGTGCCTCACCCATTCAAGTTACACCCCCTGTGGCTTTGTCTCTCTACTGAAGAATGATTCATTCATTCATCCCGACTAAATGCATTGTAATCCGACAACCATCTACAATTCACCCTGTCCTTGGATATTTCATGGAAAGCCCAGAAGCATTTTCGTAGATGGTTCTCTGGGTTCTTGGGGACATATGTAGTAATAACCATCTGATGTCTGTAAAGAATTCCTTTTCCTTGACTTTAGATGTTCTTCAAAGGCAGGACACACTGAGAATAATCCACATCAGCCCAGTGAAGCAGGGCCTGCCTATCTGTCATGACATCTCCTGTTGAGCTGCTTGAAGCAGGCTGTAGTGAACCTGTAGTGAAGCAGGCTGTAGTGAACCAGTAGTGAAGCAGGCTACAGTGAACCAGTAGTGAAGCAGGCTGTAGTGAAGCAGACATCTGATGGCAGTATCAACTGTTATGTGAACAAAGAGACACTGCTGTATGATAAAACATAATTTCTTCAGGTGGTTTACAGGCACCACAGCTGTAATATTCCTTCTTCCACGGTCCGTTTGTGAGCACTGAGGTTTTCGTGTATCCTGTCTTTATAGTCTGTGAATTGCTGTGATATTACTGCTTCTCCATGGGACTCCATGGGAGTCGACAGCTATGGAATGCCTTTCA
Organism: Petrocephalus sullivani; assembly: GCA_026780845.1. Taxonomy (NCBI): domain Eukaryota; kingdom Metazoa; phylum Chordata; class Actinopteri; order Osteoglossiformes; family Mormyridae; genus Petrocephalus; species Petrocephalus sullivani. The sequence continues at coordinate 12,194,105 of JAODKM010000037.1, read as the reverse complement.
GAGCTGAAAAAAATTATTAAGCACGGCGTGTTTGATTTCTTTAGAGAGCGGCAGGTCGGCACACACATTTGCCCCTCGCAGACACCCCCCTCGCAGCGCTGTCTCCTCCAATGATCTCCTGGGACATCACATCCCTCCCGCTTTCCGTCTTCGAAGGCGTCGGATCTCCTCGGCTGCGACGGGGTCACGGCGTTTCGAGATCGACAGAGCGCGGCGGTATTCCCTGAGAGCGGAGATGGACGGGCAGATCGATCCTGTGGGGGATTCTGTAAAGCAGGAGATGCCGCATAGTGGTGAGCGGCAGGCCTGCGGGAGATGAATAATTCAGACAATCAGAGGTGATGTTGGAATTTGGGGCATTAAGGAAATGAAACTTTAGTTGCCATTTGCCTTTAGTTTTTGCCTATCCCATGTTGCTGCCCTTGGAGACATCAACGACCTTGGGGAATGAGCTCAAGGTCATCTATTTATCCAACAACCCAGGAGCATTTCTCCATTGGGTTAAAGGCCTTGATCCAGGACCCAATTGCAATGTAACTATTCTGCTAACCATGAGATTTAAACTGGCAACTTTTCCATCAGAGATACACAAAGCCGACCCGCCGAGACGCATACCAAAGAGCAGAGGCTTTGCATTTTCTATAAAAGAGCTCTGGGTTCTGCCTTATGCAGATGGAGCTAAGTATATTTAAACACTGCCAAGCCCGATGGAAGCTAGTTCTTTGGGCTTATTAAATGTTTCGGATAGTAAACGTTGTCTCAGTTTTCAGCTATGTGCTGTCGCCTCTTTATCCTTCGCGCTCTTGGCGTCATGCATGTACCGTTGCTATGACAAGTGGGAGGTGGTGGGGGGGTGGTGGATGTTTCTGGAGTCACCGGGCCAGCAAATGACATTCTTCTGCTGAACGCGAGAGCGAGCCTTCCCTGCTGGTTCAGCATTTTCTCACTCTTTAAAGTAAAAGGAATGTGAAGGACTTATGTCATTTTCCCGGAGCTTGAAATACCTCCCGAAAGCCCCGTTTCTGCAGAGTGAGAAAATCTTCTTTTCTGCAACTCCTGCAAAATGGCTGATAAAGTGATACATGCGTTATGTGCCTGGAGGACGTTACGGTGGTGACCTCGCACATGCCACAGGGAGCGGGTTTTTATTGACTTTTGGGTTTAAGGCTGGGGTGGGGGGGGGTGGGGGGCGTTTTCTATCTGTCGACCGTGTCCTGTCTTAAGCTGATAGATTGTCAAGGGCGTTCAAACTCCTCGCACCCAGACCCAGTCGCTGTACCCGTAATCGTGGTCAGATGGTGACCGGAGATGTGGCTATTTGTGGGTTGGTTATTTGTCTTCTATTATTTGTTTTTCTGAGTATGGCAGGACAATATTAATCACTCAGGTTAAAAATGCCACTTCCTTATCACATTAATAATATATGAATTATTACAGGCCAGGGCTTAATGGAGCGATTGCACCAACCCACAGCCAATGGTGCTTAAAAGGCCAATGAAGTTGGCCTATTATGAGTGCCAGTTACCCCACCCATCTTGCATATCCAGGGCTTACAGGAAACTGCCCACTAATATGGGGGGAGGTCATCAGCTGATCCCATAGCGAGGTGAGGCTAGCTGATGGCTTCCTGTCACGCGGCTATATTCCCACTCGTTCTGTCTTACCTGAAATGTTTCGGTGCATCTTTTCCTGCACGCTGGGCCCTATTGGGTATTCATGTGTATGCCGCACACGTCGGTGCTGAAAATGCCAGCTTCCTTAAGTGTCCCCCTATGCTACGGCTTCCGCCCTGTCCCATTTTAAGGGCCTCTTCCTTCCTCCCCACCCCGTTTCTCGTGGGAGTTTCCCCCTTGGCCGGGTCTAAGCCTCATGTAGAGCTGCACGCCATTAGCTCACATAGCGGCACCTATGAGCCCAGAATGATTTGAGCGGTAGAGCGAGCTGCTCTGGGAGGTGGTGTTGGCCCGGTTATAAAGTGAGTGCTGTAATCACAGCTTGGGGGGCGTTTCATTGCTTGGGAGGATTGAATTCCCCACTGGATGACAGATGTATCGTCGTTGGCTTGGTCTCGTCGTCGGTGGCACCCGAGGCTTTGTTTATCGCAGTGGGTTCGATGAGTCAGTCTGCAGATGCAAGCAAAAGCACTTGTGTTTCCTCGGAGTCCTGCGGGAAGCGTTTTTTGGGTTTGTCGTGAACGGCTGTGGGGTTTTGGTCTGTGCCTGCTGCCTCGACTGTCACCTGGGACGCGTTGATACGGTTATCCGACACTCTGAGTAGTGAACGGCACTGATTCCAAACCCAACATTGCCACCAGAAGTTGGATATATGACTGACCCAGCCGATAGCAAGTGCTGCTAACTTCGAATACTGACTAAATATTGGCTGGCAATACTGACACATCGGTTGTTTCCTCTTTCAGCCTAACGTGTTCCTGTTATGGCTGGAAGGGAGATCCAGGAGAGCACTAGGTCAGTAGGACATGTTGAGTGTCCACTGACCCTAGTTCTTCACTCCAAACTAAACTCAACTCAAGGATTTTGAGTCTTGTGTCCTGAATCAAACACTAGAAGTCCTAAATAGAACTAAATAGGAGTAGCTTTAGGCTCGTAAGATATTCCCAGAAGAGAATCAGCTCCTATAAACCCCCTGGAAAAAACATTTTTATAATGGAACAAGACATCCATCCACCGATGGTCTAGAACTCCTTCAAACCAGGGATTACAAATACAGTTGCAAAGAGCAAGTGTAATAAGGGGTGCTTGTCAATTATCAGGTGGCGCTCATGTGGTTTTAGGAGGGCAGGCAATGAAAGTGGTGTATACTGTTCGGAAAAAAACAATTTGTACCTTTGAGGGTAACATTGCTTGTCACTGGTGCTGCATCCTCAGGGGTCTGCCAACTGTACTGTGGGTAAATGTACCTTTTAGTCTAATTTAAGGTACAGAAATGGACTGTGGGGGACATTTTCATACCGTTGGGGGTACGTTATTGTTGTCGGGACCTTAGAGAAAAAAACTGTACCATGGCTGTAGCCTTTTTTCTGACGGTGTAGGACGCTGTCAGTCATGTGCCGCTTTGTAATTAGGATGGGTAACAATTTTAGTTTTCTTTGATTAGATATCTGACAGAATAATCCAAGTGCTGTAAGCTCCAGCAGAGCAACAAAAAGATGTGAGGCAGGCGACGTAAACAGAGGCATCCAGAAAGAATGTTTGGGGAGACGTTTCAGGTTCATTTTATGCTTTGAGAAGATGTAAAGCTAGACTGGTTTCATGAACTCCTCAAATTATAAATTGTTTATTCACCCAGCAGTTAGAAGATGGACTGGCAGATGTTTCGTCACATAAGCTGGAGAGGTAGAATTAGGCCTGACCCAGATATTACATAACCTCCAGATCACGGTTATACAGTATGAGCTGACCGCGATTATTTTTCATAATTGCTAGAATCATTTCCATTCATCTGTATGAAAATATCTGGATGCAAAAAAATGGGGTAATTGTATTAGTATTTCAAACATTGTTTTCTGTCCTGTAATGTTTGACTGGTGCTTGTTTAAGATTGCCATCTCGTTCTGCTTCTGAACCAATCCGGGCCAGCACTGGTACCTCACACATTTGTGCATGCACAGCATCACACTTCATACCATACCATACCATACCAACTTTATTTATAAAGCACTTTATCAACTCACACTGGACCAAAGTACTGTACAAAAAAATAAATAGAATAGCTACAAGACATAACTAAAAGGCTAAATGGAAGATACAAAAGAAGTAGACAAAAACATAAAACAAATGAGAGCAGCATATTTTTACTTCATATTTCAATTCAGAGTGAACCAAATCTATAAGTATACCAAATCTATGTCAGTGAATAGCAGCAATTTCAGTTAATGGAAATATAAAGTAACATTTCAGATATGGGATATTTAAGTAATAGTGTTGGTCCAAACACTGGAAGTAGATGCCCAGCAAATATAAAGGATTTTCTTCAGTTACCGGAATCATAAATACCATGGTCCTGTATCATGATTCACAAAGCCGGATTTCTGGCTTAGCCCGATAACTTGTTGGATTTAACGTACCCCAGGTTAAATGGCATTTACCTTTATCAGTTACATTTAGCCCAGACTAAGTTATCCAGCATAGTTTGCTGTAAATGTAGACAATATCGTTTGCTCTGAAATGCTCGACAATGCTGCTCATGAGCAGATGTGCGAGGTACAAATCAGGGACATGTTTCGGGTCAGATGTTGACAACACCAAATGTTTATGCAGAAGCATTTAATTATTTATTTGTTTTTTATGTCTTATCTGCCCTGTGTAGTTTTCGTTTATAAAACCTAAAAGGCAAACAGAAATGCAATTTTTATTTATATGTTACAATGTTCAATGTAAATTATTAGCTCATCTTTCTATGGAGTGTGTATATTATCAAACTGTGATTATGCTTATTCTGTTTTAGTGTTAGAAAATGAACAGAAAAGGACAATGAAATCGTTAATCACAATTAACAGTATTTCAATTAATCATCAAGTAAAATTTCATGATCGTGACAGCCCTAAGTAGAGTCCATGCAGGGATGTCAGTGCAGGATTAGTATGTTCCAATAAGGAGTCTTGCTGCTTAATTCTGTGTCAGCTGGGAACACTTAAGAGCAGCATTTGAAAGCCCAGTTCAGTAACAGTGCTCTTCAAATAATGAGGGCATGGATCAACTTTTGTGAATTTTCTTTGATATTGTGTGATATTAGCTGTATTGCACAGATGTAGGGAGGCGCAACATTATTTAAAGATTCTGGTCAGTTGTCAGCCCAAGGTCGGTTATAATGGCGTCAGTTGTATTCTAGATGCACCCTTTAAGTCTTGAAGAATGCATGTTTACGAAAACAGCAAAGGTCACCAAGAAGAGTGTGTTGCGTCTGCCTTCTTTTGTGACTTGGGGCCAGCTATTGTCAAGTGCATGGCATTGAAATTCAGGATCACAGCGTTGGTCTGCCCAGGAAGGGTCCATATTTATACAAAGTTTAAGGTCAAAGACCCAAAAGAATTGAGTTGCGTTGACATGAAGGGGCCGTGGTGGTGCAATGGTTAGGGCCGCGACTGTGTAATCGAAAGGTTGTCGGTTTGAGTCCCCAACCCACAAATACCACTGTGGTACCCTGAGCAAGGTACTGCCCCCAAGTACTGCTCCCCAGGGAGCTTAAATAGCTGCCCACTGCTGTATCACAATGGTATGTGGGTTAAAGGCAGAGGATACATTTCATTGTTGGTTGCTGTGGTGTGTCAACAATGACAATTGATCACCTTAATAACAAAAAATAGTAATGGTAAAATACGCTTATGGGTCATTGATATAGAGGGGAATCTTTACATCACCTTCCCATTGGAGATCATGCATGAAGACCTTGATCCTGGAGATGAGCTTGTGGTAGTGCCCAGATCTTCAGTTACCCCCAGTCGGTAATTTCTCTGTTGCATGTTGGCCACAAACAGTCACCTCAGTAAATACAAAATGTATTAAATTCCTTATTTAGGAGATGCTGAAACAGGATGTTCTGCTAGCCAGCTAGCTAGCTACCACCCACTGACTGCTTGCTAGCTATTTATTTAGTTTTTGAGACATCTCTGGGGGTCAGGGTGGCGATGGAGGGTGGAGGTGAAGTTTTCGAGTGGGACCCCACACGACTCCTAGAAGACCCCCCCCCC
>JAODKM010000037.1:12167040-12179394 GCA_026780845.1 Petrocephalus sullivani | reverse complement strand
CCACAAAACAGGAGTCCCCGGTGGTGTGGGGGGCGGAGTGGGGGAGTTCGCTGGGGGGCGGCGGGGGGTTGAATGAATGACACTTATTTCTGTTCACCCATGAAATGTAATTATTTGGCATTTCATAAGATCAGGCACTTGAAAATTCACATAAGAAGACGGGTGTAATTTTTTAATATATATATATTTTTTTACAAAGGCTCACTTTTCAAGATGGCTGACATGTGACAAGATAAAATGGAGAGAGCCTGAGAAAGACAGCATAAATGAAGTCTGTGCTGAATTCCCATTCCCCTCCAATGCTGATAGGGCCGTAACCCAGATCTGCTAAAGGGAGGCTGCCATTTTTCACTGGGCATGGCTCTATGGGGCGCCCTCTGCTGGCCGCAGATGGGTAATGCCAGATACCGTTTGGCCAAAATGTCTGGCCACCAGTTTGTGGGCCAAACCTGGCCTGGGCCAAGGTTTATACCTAACATGTGACCTTTACTGAACTGAAAAGCGTTAAAAATGAAGGATCCTGCATTGTATATTGAGAACGCAGGGTCCCTGAGCTAATTGGGAGTTAAGAATCCAACAGTGAAATTATTATGCCATCCTGCTGATTCGAACCAGTGGCCTGCTGATCACAGATAACCTTCTACTCAGAATTACTCAGGCCCTCCTCACCGCTCCACACACAAGCATAAAGCACAAAACAATGGCACATTAAAAAGAAGTAGGTTTTAGGCACTAAGGTACGGAATATTTCGTGGTTTTGAAAATTTTGCCTTAAATACATGATTAATAGTCCCTCTTGTTCCACTTTTTGGGACACTGACCCCATTTGGGAAAGACGGTGTATATGTCTTGTTCCCGAATTGTGGGTGGATTATAAGAATCGTGGCACACCAGTTGGGTAAATGGAATCCTACACGCCATGTTGCTTTTGATTAAATCTGAAGTGGAAGACACCAGCAGTGCCAGTGTGTGCAGTTAGTATGACCTCTAGCTGAAATGATAGGCCTGGTGTTTTTTTGGCAAAGAAATTAATGCATGCTTGATAGAACAGACACCCCTATCCATTCTCTAGTAAACTCCTAACACCGTCCCACAGCCAATCAGAGCCTGACACACATATGCGAGCACACTTATAGATTCTACCCTTGCAAACTGCATTTCGAAATAGTTACTGAATCCTACCTTAAAGTTCACCTCACATGACTGAATCCGAGCCTGGCCTGGAGCTAGAAGGCAGAAGACCAGGCCACTCTGGAGGCAGGAGAGCAGAACTGCGCCATCATGGCCGGCACCTTTATGAGAGAGGGTGCAGGAACTGCTCCGGCGGTCACAAATGAAGCCGCTTTGAAGCGTCTCGTCAAGCTGCCCTTTGCTGGAGGGCTTGTGCGCTGGTCGGAATCCAACACGAGAAGGCTGTGATCCCCCAAACCCTCCAACACGCCACCCTCCACGTGTACAAAGTGTACACTAATTGGCCTCCTGCTCGGATCCCTCCAGGCCTGGCTCCGCTACTACAGAGCAGTTCCATGATCCACAACGTAGTCTGACCGACAGCATAACTGGCCCTCAGAAAACATTACCTAGCTTTCCCTGCTGAGAAAGTGACCATTTTTAGGAGGCAAACAATCAAACAAACACTTGAATAAATATTTGCAGCCTTTTAAATGATGCTATTATTATTTGTTATGATTTGTTTGACAAATGCTTTTTTTCCCCCTCCATTTCTACCTCTAGCTACTCAGTTTCGTTTTACACGATGAGTCTTTCCTTGGGCACAGTACTCATAGGCCTCACTGGTACATTTCTGGGCTCAAGTCCAGTTCCTTTAACTAGAACATCGACCTGCTAATGCCATTTTGACATGCATTATTACATTACTTCAAAATCAAATTAGCCCGATTAGCCATAAATGCACCGGGTCAAAAATCACTGAAACAGCTGAATCACTGCCGCTTCAGGACCATGGAGAGTGGCTGGACCCCAACCCCCACGCCACGCTCTGCAGACGAGCGATGCGTTTCCTAAAAGCTCCTGTTAGCAGCTTACATGGCATGACCCAATCTGTCGCAGTGTTCCAGCTATGCAAACTGCTATTTTGGTTATCACCTATGCTTATGGGAACCACCCTGGTCAGTCAGCAAGGACTCTGTTGTCATTAGTATTAATGAGTAGGCGGGACAATATAATATTTGTATAATATGGTAGTTACTTCCCATCCGACTATCAATAGTAATTACTGTAGGAACAAATCAAGAACCAGCTTATCTTACCATGACTATTTCTAAGGTCCTCCTATCACACTGATGTTTGACTAGTAATTGCAGAGTAGCTCATAGCTTTGACATGTCAGTGTTTAGTATGAGAACACAGCTGTGGTTCATACAGTCCCCTTTAATTAGCACCAATGCAAACACAAACATACTGCAGTTACGTCAACCTGCTCTTAGATCCAAGGCCTGGGAGTAAAGGCCTCTGCTTCTCTCCCAAGGGTTCCGTTAACTGTGAGAAGCTAAATGTGTCTTTGATGAGCTGTAGAAATCTCTTTGATGGCCTCTGGGAAGGTGGGGTGTTCCAGAGCTGACTTTCCTTGTTTCAGCCTTGGACCCCCCCCCCCACACACACACACACATGCACATACACAATCACAGATTTGATGGAGCCCAACACTTAAGCCTTTCTCACCTCTCCATCCCACCACCTGAGGCCAGTGTTTGCATCTCAGTTATGTTCCTCAGATGGTTCCTTGGGGATCTGCCCTGTGATGCCTGGCTTAACTGCCCACACCTCATATACTGAATGTGTATGGGTCAGTGGGTTAGGACTGCTTGTGACCAGAAGGTTGCCGGTTCAGGTCCCAAGGTTGGCAGAGTGTTGTCACCATTGGGCCCTAAAACAAGGCCTTTAACCCCTAATTTCTCCAGGGACTCGCTGACCCTTTTTCCGAGTAAATGTGTGTTGCTTTGGAAAAAAGCATCTGCTAAATTAAATAAATATATTTTCTTCAGAGCAACATACAACTGTGGAAAGATCGGGGTCAACCAGCACCCAGCACCCTTGGTGTAGTTGGGTTTAAGGGCCTTACTCAAGGGCCCAACTCAGCTGGCCTTGGGATTCAAACCCAAAACTTTCCAGAATAGGGTACAGATCCCCAAACTACTCACAAATACATTATATGGGCAGAAGTATTGGGACACACCTCTTAACCGTTGAATTCAGGTATTTCATTCAGACCTTGGCCGTCATTCACTGGGTCATTCTTAAGAGCGCAGTGAATTCACGACTTTCAGTTTCTTCCCTGCTAGATATTCCACAGTCAACTGTAAGTGGTATTATTGAAAAGTGGAAGCTTTAGGGACAATGAAAACTCAGTCACGAAGTGGCAGAGCACATAAAGTAACAGAGCAGGGTCGCCAAACCCCGAGGTGCATAGTGTGTAAAGGTCGGGAATGGTCTGTGGACTCAATTACTGCAGAGTTCCAAACTTCCTCCCCAGCAGAAAAACTGGGCACAGGGAGCTTCATGGAATGGGCTTCCATGGCCGAGCAGCTGCATGCAAGACTCACATCACCAAGCACAATGCCAAGTGTTGGATGGAGTGATGCAAAAGATGCCGCCACTGGACTGAGCAATGGAAACATGTTCTGTGGAGTGACAAATCATGTTTCACTGTCTGGCAGTCTAATGACCCAGTATGGGTTTGGCAGATGCCTGGAGAATATTTCCTGCCTGACTGCATTGTGCCACCTGTAAAGTTTGATGGAGTGGGGATAGTGGTGTGGGGCTGTTTTTCAGGGGTTGGGCTTGGCCCCTTAGTTCCAGTGTAAAGAACTTTTAATGCTTCAGCATATCAAGACATTTTGGACAATTCTATGCTCCCCACTTAGTGGGAACAGTTTGGGGAAGGCCCTTTTCTATTCTAGCATGACTGTGCCCCAGTGCACAAAATTAAGATCCATAAGGACAACGTTGGATGAGTTTGGTGTGGAAGAACATGCCACATGACCTCGTCCACGTCAAACCCCATGCAACCCTTTGGGATGAACAGAAATTGTGAGCCAGGCCTTCATCAGTGCTTCATCAGTGCCTGACCTCACGAATGGTCTTCTGGATGAATGGGCAGAAATTCCCACAGACACACTCCAAAATCTTGTGGAAAGCCTTCCCAGAAGAATGGCAGCTGTTATAGCTGCAAAGAGGAGGACCAGCTCTATATCGATGCCTATGGATTGAGAATGGAATGTTATAAAAGATCCTGTAGGTATAATGGCCAGGTGTCCCAATACTTTTGTCCCTACAGTGTAAATCAGTACTAAGTTATACCTTCCATATCTGCTGTTTTAATATTTATGGTCAATGTTTTCCTCCAAGGAGAAAGAACAGCTATAAAGTTCTTCCTGTTCCTGTCTTCCTGTTTCTGGTAAGAAGGCCTATCTGTGCTCATTAATATTAATGAGTGGGCAGGTCAACAGAATATTTCTAGTATATGGTAGTTACACCCTGCCTGCATATAAATACCGATTACTGTAGGAACAAATCAAGAAATTACCTTTCTTCTCATGAATATTAATAAGGTCCTACTGTCACAGAGGGCATCCGATTGACTAGCAAGAGTGACATTTAGTTTGAGAACTGTGTGGATGATATGTGTCCCTTTAATTAACACAAGTGGAAAAACTAACTTTGTGGTTACATCCACCTGCACCAATACATTTGGTAATGAGCACAAAAGCACAATCATACTATTACCTTGTTCAACAGGACAGGAGACCTTTTGAAATTGCACCTTACATTTTAAATTTGGGTCTTTAAGGTGTATCTGTTAGCGCTGAATTCATTATGCATATGTATTCACCTTCGACAATATCACTTAATGGCTATTTTAGTGAAACTGCTGGTGTAGACAAGGACACAGAAAGCCTTCCGATTTACTACTGAAGTGTCACTATTAAATAGCATCAGCTGCTTTAAACAGTGGTCAGAGTTCATGACATTTTGCTGAATCGTAAATAAAGTCCTACAATTCCAGCTATGATGGTAGAAATTTGTGCTCTTAAATGCCTCTGCGAGATTTCATATGTGCAGTAAATAGTTTACTGAGTTCAATTCTGATAATATGTAAGGCATAACTGTCAGAAAATAAATTGAGAAATTATGCATGTAAATCCTGACTCACAGCTTTAACGTTTGAGTCAAACACGTGGTTTAGAGAGCAGAGGTGGGCTATGCTCTCCACATGGTGTAAATCAAAGCAGCTTTCACGGGCTGTAAGTCATATGGAGCCGGCATCCTGAGCACCTCGCTACAGCATGACCAGTGAGCAGGAAGCTCATGTCTCATTTCCTTTGCTGAAGCACATGGGAAGGCATACTTGGAGCCAGTGGGAGGCTGAGCAGGGGGGGGGAGACGTGGAAGGAGATTATAAGCTCATGGGAGTTATACTGACACAAAAATATTCTGAGGGCAGAACGAAAAATGATTGGCTCAGAGAGTTAACCAATCAGATCTTGCGTCAGATGTCAGACCAACCAATCAGATGTCTTGGCCTTGCCTCCTCTAGTTGCTTGGACCCAACACCTCTGCAGTCTGATTGGTTATCTCTCCGAACCAATCATTTTTCGTTCTGCCCTCAGAATATTTCTAAGTAAAACTTCCACAAGCGGCTTCTAAAACAGATATTAATCACTTAAAGGGGGGTGCAGTGTGACTCACCAGTTGAGGCCCCTGTGCATGTAATCAGAAGGTTGCTGGTTTAAGCCCAGGTCACAACAATATAGTCACGTTTCTGTTTGGCTTTTCCCCCCTGGAAAATGCTCCAGGGATGTTCGATGGACAGCTGACCCTGAGCTCGAACCCCAAGCTTCACTCTATTGTCTATATGTGCCCGTCCATCCATCTTCTATACCCACATGCTCTGTGCAGGTTCACAGGGGTCCTATCCCATAAGCTATAGGCAGGGAAAGCACCAAGGACAGGGTGCCAACCCATCACTCTTTAGGACTGTGGGTGGGGGGGAGACCAGAGAACCTGGAGGAAATCCCACAACAACAGAGGGAGAACATGCAAACTCCACAGGAAGAACCAGGCCGGAGATTCAAGCCAAAGGTGTGAGGCAGCAGCGCTAATCCCTGCACTGCTGTGACAATGTCTTCGTCTTTAAAATAGGAAAGCACGATGGATATGTGAGCACATTCCAATGTACCTGTACCGATGACAAATAAGGCTTCATTTTTCATTCCTGTTATATTGTCGATAGAGAGCTATGAAGGAGGGGCTGGGTGGAGATTGGCCAGGCTGGAGTCATACTGCTTTTTCATGTCCCGTCTGTAATTACTACTCATGTAGGCCACTGACTGCCCTGGGTAAAGCCGTTTGTCACATAACTCCAGCCTTGTGCAAATGGATTGGCTCTGCCTGGTACTGAACACTGTACTCAGTGCTGGTGCTGAGCAACAGGCAGACAGAGACAGGCAAAGAAAGACAGACAGATAGGTAGAGGGACAGACAGGCAGACAGAAAAATAGACAGAGAGACTGAGTGCTGTAGTCAGTGCTGGTGGTGAGCCGGTGAGGCAGGCAGACACAGTGAAACAGGAAGAAATAGACAGAAAGACAGGCAGAAATAGACAGACAGAAAGATGAATAGAGACAGGCAGAAATAGACAGACAGGCAGAAATAGACAGACTGGCAGAAATAGACAGACTGGCAGAAAGACAAGTAGAGACAGGCAGGCAGACAGAGAAGCAGAAATAGACAGAGAGACAGACAGGCAGAAAGACAAGCAGACAGACATACAGATACAGGCAGGCAGGCAGGCAGACAGACAGATACAGGCAGACAGACAGACAGACAGACAGACAGATGGGTGGCAATATCCAGTACAGGCAGCAGTTTCTGTTGCCCATACTGCTTAGGACGGTGACACCTAACCTGGGTCCTCTCCCGAAAGGCCCAGAATAATGGCTAGGGGACACCCTGAGCGGGATGATTTTGGGCATCTTAAGTAAAATGAAACATGAAGGGGAAGAGGACCAATTATGACGGTGGTAATGGTGGTGATTTGTCTTGTCCTTATTAATATAATTAATAGTGGCTGGTTGTTGCCCTTGGGGATAATTCGGGTGCAGGTGGCAGTCGGTTTAGAGAGTTGACCTTCATTTTGGGGCTGTGCCATTGTGTCTGGCTGCCTGCTCTGGTCTCTTTGGACAGAGAGCTGATCCCGTGTCACTCCATTTCCCTCACCTTTCCGGGGCTTTCCAGATCTTCGTTGCCGGCTCGCGTCCGCCACGTTGTGGAGGACGGCCAAGGTCTTGTTGTTTTCTTGGCCTGTGTGAAGGCATCCGCCGCGGCGTGATTTCACTTTCTGCACCGTCGCTCCCCTGACATAAAGACCAATCAGCAAGCGAGACATATGCCCCCGTGACAGCACAGCGTTTCACAGCCTCCTCCAAGCTGCCCCAAGCAGCAGAAGGATGGGCTCAGCAGATCATCTCAAGACTGCTGATGTCCTTTGCTTGACGTTCTGTACCCGGTTATTTATGGCTGAACGACCCGAAACCTGCTTGAGCATTAGTGATACTCTGCGAGGAAGTTGGGTAACACTTTACTTAAAGCAGTCATTATACTGCATTACACATACCTTCATAATGCATTATAATGCATTCATAAAGTATTATAAACTCAGCTATAACTATTTATGAAAAGGCATAATGCATTATGGTCATGTGTTATGCATTACGAATGCTCTATGAGGATTCATCTAAATTGCACTGTAAACACCCTCATAATGCAGCACAAAGCATCCTTATTTCTTATACTGACCATTATAATGCAGTATCAATAGGGCATTATAGAGGGGACCTTTATAGAGCATTCATAATGCATGAAAAACATGGCTATAATGTATTATGCCTTTTTATAAATATTTATAGCCGTGTTTACAATACTTTTTGAATGTGTTACAATGAATTATGAGTTATTAGGCTTTATGAATATGGGCTTCAGAGGAAGTGTTACCAGTTCATTTGTCCCACCATGTGAGACACACATACTGGTGAGGGCAAACTCTGGGGTCCGAGGGCAGGGTCAGCCAGTGTCCAAAGCCCCTGGAGCACCCAGCAGTTAATGGACTTGCTGACGGGCCCAAAGCTGGCATCAGTCTGCCAACCTCGAGATTCGGCAGCTTCCTGATCACAGGCACAACTCACTGAGCCGCACACCGGCCCGACTCCAGGTACAGACCCAAGCCGGCCCTCTTACCACCTCCTGTTATCGCATTGATTTTCCGCTCATCAGCAAACTCATATAAATGGAGTCACTCAGCTCTACCTCTGTTCCAGTGTTTCATCAGTGCTTTATGTAACACGATTATACAACTCAGGTATTAAACTGGAAAATTCTAGAAATATGTCAGGAGCATGGCACCGTTTTCCAATTATGCAAGCCCACAGCCCTAATATCTAGGATCGACAGGTTAACCTGATCTGAGCATTTCTTCTCCGTGTTAATATCCATAAAAAAAGTCTAAAGTAGGACTGCCCACATTTATAATATCAGATTTTAACATATTCATAAAGCATAAATGAAACTGAACTCAAGATTAATATTAACAAATTAACTATAGAATTGTGGATCGAGGATTTAGATTTTCAGTCCAGCTGGAAGTCTGCATTACTCACACAACCTTAATCGGTCCCCTGCCTGTGGGTAATGACAGAGTGTGCATGTTCAGGGGGATTCAGGAGATATTAAGTTAAACCTCAGAAAGCACCAGCTATGCAAATATTAGCTCATAGCCAGTACAGCACCAGTCAAATTGTTCTACTTCTGAAAGAGTTTAGGATTACCTGTCATTTAAGTCGCTCTGGCTAAAGGCATCTGCCACATGCTGTAAATTTAAGCATCCTCATAATGGAAAGTATAGAATATGTATAGTATATGTCTGTGTTGTCTGCAGAACAAAACTCGAGTCAGAGCAAATGTGCTCTCGTGAGCGCCTCAGAGCACTCACATGCTCCGGATTATTCTAGCGTTACGCAATCTGCATTTTCCAAGATTCCACTTCAGTGGCTCCATCTGGTCCAGGATGCGGCTCTCCGTAATGGGTTAATAAATCGAGTTAATGTACGAAAAGCTGGATGAGAGCCTGACAATAAAGAGATCTGACAAGTAAATTAATACGATCCGGAATTTTGGAGTAATTAGCAAATAAACAGGTATGTTAGCTACAGTAACTGCTCTTCTCACTGATGCCCTGAAAGGTACTGGTAACAGCTTATCTGAAAATAAGGTTTTCCGCGCCTTAGGAAGGGTACTCCAAATTACACACTTCTCAATTAATGACAGCCCGCTGCCCGCCACTGATAACGCCGCGATTATGGCACGCTTCTTTACCGCACGTCGATTTCTCCTTGTTTTCACTGCCCTGATCATTCGTTGTCGGGCCTGCGAGATGGCAAGCCAGCGCGTGGCCATCGACGTCGGACAAACGCGTTGAAATGCTCATTCTAATTAAAATAACGCTTCTCTGACTGGGGACAGAGCACTATGCTGATTTCTGGTCATTCGCCCAAAGCTGCCAGTATGACCGGTACTGCGAAGGGCCCCTGAGGGGGATTTTGCAGAAGGCAGCACTGACACGCAATGCACTCCTGTGACATTTCTTAAAATGACTACTGAAAAAACACAGATCGAAAATCAGCACTGGAATAACCCATATTCATTATGCTTTACATTACCCTGCCACACTATATGTGCCATTACCACACCTGGGTGGAAGATTACCTCATTACCTTAATGACTCTGTTTATGACCTTGATACCTGGACACACCAGCATCCCATGTCGCCCAAGTTAATGTGGTGATGCTTCCCCATGATGTTTCATTGTCCGTTAACAGCTTTAAGGCAGTTAAAATATCGCATGGAAGATGTAACACTACTCACCATAATTATGTGGCTGGGAGACACATACGCACGTACGGATCAATCTGGAAGGCCGAATGCATTTTTAGAGTGAAAAAGAGAGACGAGACAAAGACACAAACAGTGTGAAAGAGCACTCGGAGGAACAGAGCAATTGAGAGATGGCAAAAATAGATGATAATTTGCTTTTAGTGTTTGAATGACAGGAAAGGAGTTTGAGCAATCAAGCCCGTAGACTATTTCAAGTTCAAGTTTGATGTTTCAAGCTCTGAGAAACAGTGAGATTAGAAGACTATTTGTAAACAAAGTTTACAGCTTAACACATCCGTCTGTCTGATTTATGTAACCACTATTCAGGATCGGTGGGGGTCGCAGTCAAACTCATATGCTAGTCTTGAGCTTGTTAAAACCTGAACAGGCATTTTCTCTTTTACCAACAGATGGCAGCATGAATTTCAGTGGGGGGTGTGCATGGTAATTTTCCTGATCTGATTGATCGAGACAGAGTATTAGTATAGATTGCTGCTATTATCTTGTCTCTGAGTAATTGATATTTATCAAGAACTCAAGAAACTGTACTTTTATGACTTTAAAAACTAAATAAAACTTCCTTTTGAGTCAGTCATTTAATGCACTGACTGTAGCCAAGAAATTACCTAAATGTCAAAGTCATAATTCACTCATGGCAACAGAAGCAATGGTGATCAGCAATAAAATATATCGCCTTGGTAATAAAGGCTGTGTTGATTTTAATGATTAATTTTGCATGGTAATTCAGTCTTCCGTGTGTTTTCCTGAGCACTTAGGAAGTCAGCTTGTGTTTTAGTTCTTATCATGAATAAGTAATTTAAAAGCTTTTTATGCAAGAATTTATCTTGGGTAAGATATAAATTTCTCGGGTTGGTATTTATTGCTGGAGATTTTAAATGCTTAAGACTGTCAAGAGAGCCCCCTGTGACTTAAGGACAGGGTGCTGTGGATCATTAGAAATGGTTTCAGGGGTTGAGTCTGATTGATGGTAAATGTCTTCCAGTGGCCTCTGACTAATTCTGCCAGGACCCACCGTGCTTTTCTCCAGAGATAAGGATCCACGACTTCTAATTTTCTGCGGGTCTGAACAGTTGGCGAATTTATTCTTGTACCTTTCAGACTTAGAATAATTTTACCACAGAAACTGTGCAGTCCTGCAGAAATCTCAAGGCACTCGCTCCTTGAAGCTGAAAAAATGTAACTGACCTGCTGAGTCACTGAAACCTGTGACCAGCCCAGGTGGGATGAGTGAACAATCTGGAAACAGTGATTTATGTCAAACCATTGCTTTAAGCATCCATTTAAAAGTATCGTTTCTAAGGGTACTTTGGCAGTTTCGTTTCTCTTTCTTTTCTAATTTTCTATGTCCATTTATAGCGTAATCCCCACTTTCAGCCATTTTTCTTCAGGGTAGGAGAGAAGGCAGATGGGTGTGTTTAAAGTCCTTCACCTAAGGCAGGGTTTCAACAACCCAGTCCTCGGGGAACACCAGACAGTCCCAGCTCCCAGCCAATCAGGAACACTGAATACCTGGCACAGGTGTGCTGGGAGCTGAGAGGAAGCAAAAACGCGGACTGTCCGGGGTTCCCCGAGGGCTGGGTTGGGAAACACTGATCTGAGGCATGGGGTGGAATTCAGTAAGCTGAATAATCCATGTTCCTGAGGCCCAATTCGAAAAGTCACTCCTAAAAAAATAGCGTTTTGTTGTCATTGTCGGTAAATTGGCCGATGCGCAGTGAAGCTGAAGATCGCAGTATCTCCTCTCTGCAGATCTTCGTGGGGGCGCGCGGGGGCTCCCTCAGGGCGGGCTTCACCGGCAGCCAAACACCGTGCTCCTCTGCGGACCCCGATGCTGCCTGATACCGTGAAATCCCTCTCTGTTTGCAGTTCACATGGATCATTTCGCTTTCGAAGGGGCTAAACTCTCAGGCTCTTACATCTCTTAGCTTAGTGTCAAAGCTGCCATTGCAGCATCACCCTAAACAGCCATTTGGGTTTGTATAACCCACCTCCTCGACTGATTTATTCGTTTAGCAGATGCTTAATTAATCTGAAGCATCCTGTACTGTCAGCCAGTCCTTGGGACAGATGGGGGGGGGGGGTTACGGGCCTTGCTTGGGGTGCTAACAGTGAAATCACTCTGCTGACCCTGGGATTTGAACCAACTACCTTACAATCACAAATATAGCATCACAACTCACTGAGCCACAAGGCACCCCAGTCTGTCGCAGCTGAGCAGACACCCACTTCCTGTATGGACTGGTCCAGAGTTTTCTGTGGAACCAGTCAGGGCCCTTTCTGAGCTCCTGATGCAGCCCTTCATCTGCCTGAGGGAGCGTGTGTGTGTGTGTGTGGGGGGGGGGGCCCTATGGGGGGTGTTTAGGGGCCCCGGGGGCGGGCAAAGG
>JAODKM010000037.1:12144513-12161464 GCA_026780845.1 Petrocephalus sullivani | reverse complement strand
CAGCTCTGAATCCCTGCATTGCGGCTCTGCCAGCTTTTTCTCCCCTTGCCCACCCTGCCGCCTCGTTCCCCCCCCACAGCGGGATGATGACACCCCCCCCCCACACACACACACACACACACACACACATACACACACACACCACTGAGCTATTGGGACTTACCCTTTAAATGCAGACCATGATTATTCCACAGTCACCATGGTGCCTCTGGGGGAGCTGGGCTGCCACACACTCCCCCCCCCCCCCCCCCCAGCACTGGTGGGGTGGGGGGGGGGGTTTACAGCCATGTGGATGCGGCAGGAAAATGTTAAGGCTAAGGGGAGTGTCTGGGGACCCCTAGACCTCAGTGTCACTGACAGACAGACAGACAGTGAGACCGATGGATGAATGGATACTAATCCCAAAAGAAATTGCAGGTATACAGTAGCAAAGCACACATTTAGACAGTTTAAAAGACAACATTAACAAAACAATGACGATAAATAATAAAAGACAATAAGTAGTAACAGTCAGGATGTCAGGGGAAGTATTGCACGGAATTCCGTAGTAAATAATGATCTATCGACAATGCTACGCAGCAGGTTGCACGTGGGTGAGTGAATGTGTCGCCGTGACAGGTGAGCATAAACCGCCTCGCAGCATCTGCCACAAAAAAGGAGGTGTAAGAGCGTTTACTGTAACATGCATGTGTGCTGTAAGGTTCCGGCCCCTGCGCTGCTCTGCGGGAAACCCCTAATGAGAGAGAGCAGGAAGAGATGATGAAAACAAAGTACTGCACTCTCTCACTTCCTCTCTCTCCTCCATGTTCTTTTCCCTTTATTTTTCTCTTTTTTTCCTGGCAGATTAATAACCTCACTGTGAGTCTCTATGCTCACCAGTCATTCTGACCCCTCAAGGTCATATAAATTAAATAACATGATTTCACATCCTGCTGGCAGGCACTGGAGAAGACGACCATCTCTGGATCTACTTGGTGACTGTTTCCATATTAAGCGTTTTAATAATTTAAATGCTTGCATTTCTCCTCTCGGCTTTCTTAAGGAGCCACGATGAAAGTCAAAGTCACTCATCTGCTGGCAGATGTAGCGATCGAACGAGCCGAGATAAACAGCAACATGCAGCCATGATGACTGCCCAGACACAGCGGCAAACAGCCTCGATTACACTTCAGACAAAGGCTGCGAACAGCCTCAATTACTGACTATACAAACGGCAGCGAACAGCCTTGATTACTGACCAGACAAATGGCAGCGAACAGCCTCGATTACTGACCAGACAATGGGCAGAGAATGGCCTCAATTACTGACCAGACAAACGGCAGCAAACGTCCTTGATTACTGACCAGACAAACTGCAGCAAACAGCCTCGATTACTGACCAGACAAATGGCAGTGAACGGCCTCGATTACTGACCAGACAATGGGCAGAGAATGGCCTCGATTACTGTCCAGACAAATGGCAGTAAACAACCTTGATTACTGTCCAAGCAGCAACGAATGACCTTGATTACTGTCCAGACAAATGACAGTGAATGGCCTCAATACTGTCCAGACAAACGAAAGCGAACAGCCTCAGTTACTGTCCAAACAAACGGCATCAAATGGCCATGATTACTTTCCATACAAACAGCAGCAAAGGGCCGTGATTACGTTCCAGAAAAAACAATAATATGTGGCTGATTCCTGCACAAACAGCACCAAATGGCTGTGGGTAGTATCCAGGCAAATGGCAGCAAACGGCCACGATTATGGTCCAGACAAACAGCTGCAAAAGGCTGTGATCCCTGACCAGACAAACATCAGCAAACGGTTGCTGTTAGTTTCAAGACAAATAGCAGCAAATGGCCTTGGTTACTATCCAGACAAACGGCAGTGAACAGCCACGATTACAGTCCAGACAAACTGCTGCAAATGGCTACGATTCCTGACGAGACAAACGGCACCAAGCTGCCACGATTACTTTCCAGACAAACAGCAGCGAATGGCCACAACTGCGGTCCAGACAAACAGCACCAAACAACCACGATTACCGTCCAGACAAATGACAGCATACGGCTGCGATTAGGGTCCAGACTCGGTGACCTCAGGCAATGTGCTGGTCGAGTAGCTTGTCAGCCTGAAGAAGATTCAATGACAATATCAGTAATGATCGGATGTTTTGTGGAAACCCCACCCCCCCTCGGCTTACTAACATGAGAGATGCATACAGCCCTGGAATCACAACACTGGAACCAAAATCGATTTACTCCACATTCCTGTTCATTTGGTTTCATTGCCCGCTTGTGCAAATGTATTTTTTAAATTTGTTAGTTGTATTTTTCCACGCCTCAGGTTTAAAAGTCTTACATATTTATGTTCTATTTATTACTGTTTCTTTGCATTGTGACCAAAGAGATCAATATTCCATCGCTGTGACTGACTCCATGCATCATATGGCTGAAAATGACAATAATGACACTTTAACACAGAGATAATAAACAGCATAAAAACTGATTTAATTAACACCAATGGAGACAACAGCTCTGAATTAAAGGTTTAGTTTTGAAATGTTAGCAGTCTTTCTTTAAATATGTTTTTTACTATAAATGTAATGCTTGTATTTAATGTCACGTATTCTCGTCGAGTGCCTAAATGGTTCTTATAGTGGGAAGCTCAGTCACTCTGCCTGCAGTTTTTCAGCTGCCTCTTCAGAGAGAATTTTCTTGTTATAAATGTGTAAAATGTAAATCTCACGGCGTGGAGCTCTTCATATCTCATTAGTCTGTAGGACCTGGGAATGGGAATGGGATTTGGGAATGGGATTAGATTTCCATCTGCAGCTCTCCTAAATCTCGGTGGCATGGAGGACGACTCGCACAACAAGGCCCGGTCCCCAGGTCACTTAATTAGCGGAGGATTTTGTCCATCCCACGCGCCTTTCTCTCCTAGGGGGCCACAAATAACTGGGGTGGGGGGGCATCCAATTATTTCTTGCAGCTAAAAATAAGGAGGCAATCATCATTTAAGCTTCTTAATGAGGGCTGGGCTGGACCTGCGCGTGGCTTTTACAGGGCCTTATTTTGGCCAGCTGCGGGGAGCTCTCTTAATGGGGACAGCTAGGGTTGGGAAGTTAAGTAATGGTGTGACAACGGTGTTTTATGTTGGCGCTTCACTTTCTGACAATACCTCGGCCCTCTGTCAGTGCCTTGGCCCTTGTCAGTGCTTCACTCTTTGTCAGAGCCTTGGCCACTATCGGTGCTTCCCCCTCTGTCGGTGCCTTGGCCCCTATCGGTGCTTCACCCTCTGTCGGTGCCTTGGCCCCTATCGGTGCTTCACCCTCTGTTGGTGTCTTCGCCCTTGTCGGTGCTTCACCCTCTGTTGGCGCTTGACCCTCTGTCAGTGCCTTAGCCCCTGTCCCTGCTTCACTCTCTGTCGATGTCTTGGCCCCTGCTGGCATTTCACCCTCTGTTGATGCCTTGGCCCCTGTCGAACTTTTCCCTCTGTAGCTGCCTTGGCCCTTGTCGGTGCTTCACCCTCTGTCAGTGCCTTGGCCCTTGACGGCGCTTCACCCTCTTTAGCTGCCTTGGCCCTTGTTGGCGCTTCACCCTCTGTCAGTGCCTTGGCCCCTGTCGGTGCTTCACCCTCTGTCGGTGCCTTGCCCCCTGTCAGTGTTTCACCCTCTGTCAGTGCCTTGGCCTCTATATGTGCTTCACCCTCTGTCGGTGCCTTGGCCCCTATCAGTGCTTCACCCTCTGTCGGTGCCTTGGCCCCTGTCGGCGCTTCACCCTCTTTAGCTGCCTTGGCCCCTGTCGGTGCTTCACCCTCTCCAATCTGTCAGTGCCTCACCTCCTATCCGCACTCTATTGCAATGGGGTGGGGGGTTGAACTGGCACAAAACAGTAGGGGGTACCTCAGCCGAAAACTGCTCAGTCCACAGGAATGGAGGGTTTTTCAGGGCGGCCCCAAGGTGACAACGGGGGAACCCCTGCATCACCCATCACCCAGATCACTGCCTCCCGGAAGGGTTCCCTGAGGAATTTTCTAGAAATAGTTTTCCACACAGAAGGCCAGTCGCAATCAGACAAATTAAAAGCCCCCGGCCTGGTTTTATTACCATGCTCTTTTCATTACAAAAACAGCCCGTGAGCATCCATCAAAGCGCGTCGGGTATGAGCAGCGAAACGGCAGCGGAGCAGCAGCAAATTAGACAAGAGATACCTTCATGGCTCAGAGGTGTCGTGGAGGGAAGTTAACTCTTTCAGTTCTGCAAAGTACTGGGCATGGGACTGTGTATGGGGTGGGACTGTGTCAGGTGATCCTCTCTGTTCCCAGGAACCCTCCCTGCTGGTTTATATAGCTGTGTGTCCTTTGTTACAGGCAGAACTGGAACCCAACCTACACCATGTGTTATTGTGAAGGTCTTTTTTTTCCCCATAATCCCTCTTTGCTATCTGTCCCTGAACAGGGCAGCTCTAACAATGCAGGGCTGGACCATGGTGAATGTGTCATGCTGTGTGGTTCAGTTTCTGGCCTTTTCCACATGCGGGGTAAAATGAGTCAGCGCACAGGGACGAACAGCGAGCCTCGTGTTTGACTGATGTTATACCACACTACCTATACCTTGAGAACACTGTGTGCTGTTCCATCACAGCCTCTTCGATTCTCACTGAACTGAAAAAGCCCGTGAACAATGAACTGTGCTTTTAATATTGTAAAACCCAAGGGTAACTAAACCATTGAACGTATGTCACGCCCGGCATTTACAATCCTGGCTTTAACTGGCATAGTAGGTATTGAATATCTGCACCTTAAATGATATGACCTAAATATGAATGTAATAGCTATTATAAATACAGTCAAGTGACCGTGGTGTGCAGTGTATCAGTCTAATCAATAACAGGATCAATCGCACACAATAAATATAACTAAATATAAAAATCCTGTACTCTGAAGTAATGTAAATTAGTTGCATCCACCCCACACACACAACAATCTTATAGTGGATGAATAGCCAGAATGGATGGATGGATGGATGGATGATGGGTGGATGAATGGATTTGTATGTATTGCTAACACTGTGCACCATCTACTGATTTCACATGGAAGATCTTTTGATTACAAACATCTGCAGTTCACTTGAAATTGCATAAATGCACTCCTGAAATGGTGCTGTTTGCCCGTCCCGATTCATTGTCCCACAAGAAAATGTGAATTTAACTTTGGCCAGCTTTGGCTTATTTTGGGAACTGCTTGATTGGGTGGAGACAATCAGTGGGAGTTTACCGCCGTGTTCTGAGTATTGCTGATGTGTAGAGCATGTAATTAGAGCTGAGTATGTGTGCAGCATCTTAGTGGAACTGTTTCACATCAGAGATGATTTCTTATGTTCAGTCTTTCAGAGAGATGATTACAAAGTCAATATTCTCAATACTGCCCTATGACCTTTGGGATCGACCCAGTTTTGGTTTCGCTTTAAGCAGCGGTGATGTGTGAGATATAGAGTGCTTCACTCAATATGAGCATCTGGTTAAAAAAGAAATAGCAAAATAATAAATTGGTTTTGCAGCTTATATAAATCTGCACACTGCTGCATACTAATTAGCTGAGCTCACTTAAACCAAGGAGTCTTTAATTCTTTCATTAATATTTAGGTATAGCTATTTCGTAGGTGGATGTTTCCAAAGACCTCATTTTATTTTCGCACATTTATAGAAAAAGCACCTTGCTCTGTGAATAATTGTTTGACTGATATCAATTGATTCATGCTGAGGAATCTTATGCATGTCCTCTCTGAATTACAGTTCAATTTTCCCGGCTTATGGGGTTAAACATCAGTAATTAAAGATAATAATTAAAAGTTATTTTTCAATAATTCTGCTCCCATTAGAAGGCATTCAGAAGGAAACTTGAATACGAAAAAATTTAGAATCTCCGGGAAAGATTTATCAAGCGTATGAATTTTTCACCTGTTCTATTGAGTAGCAGTTTAAACATTTATGAGCTGTAATCTTCCATTCTCTCAAAACCATGTTTCTGCAAGAATATTAGACAGACAAGGAAAAAAAGTTCGTGCAAGTATATTACTTAGCGAGTGCACTAAAGAGTGAAAGACAATGATGCTAAATGCCGCAGTCGCATCCCATCAATTCAATGAGACCAACAATCTGGTGGCTTTTCGAGATTTTTCGAGATTTTCGAGTCGAGCTCGTGACACTCGGCAATGGACGTTACTCTGAGTGCAGTCCCTGGCTCCCAGGTCAGGTGTCACCAGCCGCTGCTCTTTAATGCTAGTTCTGGCACTGCAGCCCCAACCAGCACACTCATCGGGGCAAATCTCATTGTGCTGCATGTATATGTATATATTTTTGTCGCATCTCTGAATTATTTGTGCTGATAGCAGTTCACCTTGGGAGCCAGTCCGCTGTTGGCGCGGTCAAGACACCGCCGTAATGGGATCTGTATCCTATCGCCTTGATTAAACGCCGCACTTTTGTGGTATCGGCTTCGGCAAATTTGTTCTGGCACACAGCCCATCATATTCTAGAACATTTAATAAATGTTTGATGAATGACCAGACTATACTGCTGCAACCATATGATGGCGATGACTGTATATATTAGGGCTGCCACTAACGACTGTTTTTCTGTCGATTTAATCAATGGACTATTTTACTGATTGGTCGATTAATCTAAAAGGATTAATTTTCCTCCAGAAAACCAAGCTGACACTTTCATTTAAGTTAAATTTATTTTGGCAACAACAAACTGTATGCCACTGGATTCTGGCGTAAAAATTTTTCAAACACTTATTCAATGGAAATTCTAAGGTAGCAGCCAGGTGACTATGCGACTTTAGTAATGAGTGGACTTACCAGTTACAGGGACAAAAGATGTTAAAAAGCTCTCCGTACTAATGGTAATATAATAGACGTGAATAGACAGCACGTACGGTGGCTTTGCCTACTCTGACGGTCCATCATCCAGAATAGCACTTGTGTGTTTTCTCTGCAGCTGCTTGCGTTCTCCTTTTTGTTGAACTACTCCCATAAGGACATTTAATATTGAAGGAAAACATTTGTTATTACGAATTGAAACGTTTTGGAAATCATTAAAAATGCTTTTTCATCGTCGACATCATTGACTATTTCTTTTTCTTTTTTTAAACTCCTCTTTATTGCACACGTACAGGTTACATCAATTTTTCATATTTTGTTTTAAGAATCCCCCCACCCTCCCTCCACCCAGATGTTAGTCTTCTGGATTCTTCCTGGCTAACTCGTTATATTTATCGCAATACGTATGTTATGCTCGTATTCATATTTACAGCAGCAACTCTTCATATGAACAATATTATCAACCGTATCTGGCTACCTTGTTGATTACCATGCTCGCAAGTTCAGCTTAACATAACAAACATTAACCAGTTCCTTTTGTCTTTTTCAGGAGATCGCCTTGGACACGGGGGTTAAATCTGTGAGTATGATCAACCGGAAACCTCCTGTAATCAAGAAGCTGAATAAACATATACTGGACATTTATGAAAACTACTCCTAGCCTGCTACATTATAGCTACCCGATGAGGTACGAGAAAACAGGACGTAATGTACATAGGCTTAGCTAATCCCATTTCATTTGTTCACTGTGGATTATTCAATACATAAAGCGTAGGCCGTGTTCAACAGCGGAAGGAAAAAGGAGCCAAAGATGACAGGTGACTTGGCAGGAACTGTAATATTAAGGTGGCAGTTGTGGGTTTTCTATATAAATCAGTGCTTATCTCACTGAGTTAGTCTCACTGAGTTAATCCAACACACAATGACAATGTAACATACTGCAAATGAGTATTATAAAAATGCAGGCTTTAGCTTTTTCATTCCATTTTAACAAAATCTGAAGTCTTACGTGTTGGTGTACTGCTTATGTAATTGCGTTTTCATACCAGGCAGGAGATGAGATTTTATTACGGCGAAGCCAGGTGGGTTACTGATACCGTCATAATGCGGCAGGGGTGTCTCCCATACATGATCCGGTCTAGTGGTTCACTGGGAATTTCACACCAGCGGAGGTCTGGACTGGGCGGGCAGATGGAAGTCAGCTGAGGGGCACAGCAGTAGGAGAGAGAGTGAGTCGGGGATGGGGGAGAAAGAGAGAGGGAAGCTGAATTCTGCGGAATCCCCTTTCCGCATGAGCAGATAAAGAGCTGTTACTGCAGCTGGGGCCTGGCCTACCCCCGTGGTATGCTTTTGAACTCCCCTCCTCCTTAAATATGGAGATGTCTCGCCATTCAGCAGGGACGCTGTTCGTGGATGAGGAGGTAATAACCAAGGAAAAACCAGGCGTGTGGCTCACTGGGTTAGGATACTGTGTCACTGGTTTGGATCCCCAGGAAGGCAGACAGATGGCCCTGTCGGGCCCCTGGGCAAGGCTCTTAACCCCAAATCGCTCCAGGGACTGGCTGACCCTGCTTTCACAAAAACGTGCATCGCTTTTAATAAAGGTTCTGCTGAACAAACAGAGGTATGTGGGGCTGGCTGGCGATCTGTGACCCCCAGCGGCCAAAATGTCTGCCCCGTACATCGCATCGCTGTTACTGCGACTCGGAGTCACTGTCGCGGATGGACGTGTTTGCCGAGTTAAACATGACTGGATAATAGAACACACCCCGCCTCCATTATCCGCCAGGTGGGATTGCCCCTCCAGATGGGGATGGGGGGGGTGGACATAAATAATGGGCCAGGCTCAGCGTCAGGACATGATAAATTACTGGCTGTTTCGTGCATGCTGAGCTCCAGCGGTAGCCAATAAGGAGAAGCCGGGGCCCACCTGACTACTTCAGGCAATTTCCCTGACTGATGACTGGCTGGTAATGCACAAACAGAAGCCAATGAGGGTGGGGGCTGAGGGGGGGGAGGCGTTCTGGCCTGTTCTGGTTGAGACCTTTGTCTTTTGAGATGGGTTTTTTTTTTTTGCATCTTTATTGCTGATCTAGGCTAAGGTTGAGACTTCTTCGAGACTGGGTATTCACGATGGAATTAAAACCCTTTAGGTGCAAGGTCTTAATGCCTTTTCAAACAAGAATCTGTTTTTGTGTTTTAAGGGCGCACAGTAAAATATGGGTAGTCACGAAACTCTTAAATTATGAATCATTATTAGCATAATTATGCTAACCAAGCAATTTGTGTTTTACCGCTGTTCAATCTAAGTCGTGTAATATTTACAGCACGTCAGTTGTTTTCTGTCTTGACTTCATCCAGTCTAGACCAGCATATGAACTTCTGCTATAGCTAAAGGCAATTGTGTGTCGTGAGTACAGGAGTAGCAGTTGTCTAGCGATTTTGCTTAAGGTCCTGTTCAAGTCCATTACTTGAAACAGATGCCACCTGCTGTATCATGGCAGAAATGGAGAATTGGGGACAGAGTGTAATTGACCAGTTCTGCTTGTGGCAAACAGGAAGGGTGGAATGCTGGGAAACGGACAGCAGCTAAGGATGGATTTCTATTGGCTAGGCAAAAAAGGGGTGTGGCATAAACAAAAGTGGGCAGGGTCTCTTGCAGTGCGCCTGCTTTTATTATTGTCAGTAAATAGGAGAAATTCTGTCTCCAGTGCCTAGAGACAGGCCTGCGATTTGATTGGCAGTACATCAAATTAATGTCTCTGGCCAAAGTGAGAATTTCTGTCAAAATCAGAGCTCCAATTCGTATGTGTCAACTCTAATGGTGAGCTCTCCCTGGACCAGCTTCCTCCTGTCAACGCAGTGGAGAAAAATCTCACACTTTTCCTCGCTGATCGTGCTTTTTCGTGGCACCGGGGTCCCTCCCTGAGCCTTCATTGATCAAAACTCTGTATACGTAGCTTCATTATTGCAAATTAAAAGCTTTTCATCTCTGACGGCAAATTAGGGCCCAGCATTCAATTAAACAACAAGCATAATGCAGTAGCATTTTTTTGGCCATTAAGGAGTGGGAATGTATCCTTGTTATTTGATTAGTTCTGTGTTTGATTGCTAATGAATACTGTTATGACACATTAATATAATCTCTCAATATAATCTTACTCCCCACCCATAAAAGGAGCCTCACTATGCCGTGCATCGCTAGCACTGACAGATTAATTAACATGTAGACCAAGAAGCATGACGATGAAATGCAGACTTAATGTCAGTAATCTCACTAATTAGGCGGCCCTAACTTGATTGGCTTAATTGCAATGAGCTTTTGGAGTCCAGGAAGGCAGCTCTTGCTTATTAGGGTACAGGGTTAATTTAGTTAACAGGAGATCGCACAGCCGTCGCATTGCCGAGAGCCAGTGGTCTCTCCTTAACCCTTAACCAGTACAACCTTTGGTGATGATGTTTACTACCACTCAAACCAAACATCTCTGTGCCCACCCCCAAGGTTATTACACTAAATATTAGATAAACACGTTCCTTATTTAGGAGATGCTGAAGCAGCATGTTCTGCTAACCAGCAAGCTAGCTACCATCTTTACTCACTCAAACTCTGACAATTTGTGTTGTGTGGAGCTGCATCACATTAGCACTGTCAAGCCTAAAGGGTGTCAAAGGTCAGTTGAAGATATTAGATATTTTGATGAAAATCTAAACGATTAACTCTATGTGTCGTTTTCTGTCACGGATAAAAATAATATTCATTATCTAGTTATGTTACTTATATTAAACAAAAAATCCGTAAAATATGTGCTTTGTGAGGCATTTTCATTGAAAGACTAATTGGCTTGTTTGCAAGGCAAACTGCCGTAAATGTTACAGCACAGAAAAAGGGTGGGGGGCACAACTTAATAATTTAAATACATGGTCTAATTTAAATACAAGGCCTATTTATTGGAGTGACTGAAGGTATTAAATATTAGGGGTACATGCCCCCCTCAGTTCCAATGCCCCTGTATACATCTCCCAGTTAGTAATAACATTTCATTATACAGTACCTACACTATATTGCCAAAAGTACTGGGACACCCCTCCAAATCACTGAATTGCAATTACTTCCATGGCCATAGGTGTATTAAATCAAGCACCCAGACATGCCGACTGCTTCTATAAACCTTTGTGAAAGAATGGGTCGCTCTCAGGAGCTCAGTGAATTCAAGCGTGGCACCGTGATAGTATGTCACCTGTGCGATAAGTCCATTCGTGAAATTTCCTTCCCACTAAATATTCAACGGTCAACTGTTAGTGGTGATAGGCCAGCGCAGGGACAGTGCATGCTGAGGCACACAGTGTGCAGAAGTTGCCAACTCTCTGCTGAGGTAACAGCTACAGACCTCCAAATGTGTGACCTTCAGAATAACTCAAGAACAGTGCATGGAGAGCTTCATGGAATGGGTTTCCATGGCCAAGCAGCTGCATCCAAGCCTTACATCACCAAGCGCAATGTAAAGTGTCAGATGCAGTGGTGTAAAGCACACTGCCAGTGGACTATAGAGCAGTGGACACGTGTCCTCTGGAGTGACGAATCACGCTTCTCTGTCTGGCAATCCGATGGATAAGTCCGGGTTTGGCAGTTGCCAGGAGAATGACTTGCCTGACTGCATTGTGCCAAGTGTTAAGTTTGGTGGAGGAGGGATTATGGTGTGGGGTTGTTTTTCAGGGGTTGGGCTTGGCCCATTAGTTCCAGTGAGAGGAACTCTTAATGCTTCAGCATACAAAGCCATTTTGGACAATTTCATGCTCCCTACTTTGTGGGTGCAGTTTGCGGATAGCCCTTTCCTGTTCCGACATGACAGCACACCAGTGCACAAAACATGGATGAGTAAGTTTGTTGTGGAGGAACTTGACTGGTCTGCACAGAGCCCTGACCTCAACCCGATAGAACATCTTTGGGATGAATTAGAGCAGAGTCTGCGTGCCAGGCCTTCTCGTCCAACATCAGTGCCTTGCCTCACAAATGCTCTCCTGGAAGAATGGTCAAAAATTCCCATTAATGTATTCCCATTAAGCCTATGTATTGAGAATGGGATGTTCACGCGTGTGTAAAGGCAGGCGTCCCAATACTTTTGGCAATATAGTGTATCATGCAGTATATGTGTGTGCAAGAGTGTATGTGACTGTGTCCTGTTCATGGGCGTCACTAGGCCTGATCACTCAGGGCTATAGCCCCGAATATCTTAGTCCTGAATCTATTTTAAAAGAAAAACAGTCAAGCCCCATGTAAACTTGACTTAGTCCCTGATCTTTTCAATAGCTATACACGGCCTTGGTCCTGCTTGCTGTAATAGTGCTCTGTGTTCATTGCAGTCAACTGACTTAGCCGGAGGACGCCTAGAATGTATTTTCTGTCCTTGTTTTTCAGCTGCATTGTACTGGTAATTTTATTCCCAGCTGCTGCTTATGTGATTCACAGATTCCTGATTTACAGTATGTTGAAAATCGAGTGTATTAATGGCATTCCCTCTGCTCCTGCGATGTAGCTGAATCAAAGCCTTCCCCGGGCTGTCCACAGCAGGAGAGATGTCAGGCAGTGACCCAGCAGGCCCGTACCATTCACGTTGAGTTTATCATCACGTGGTGACACGTGTCGGTAAATACGGCCCCCGCTCGATACCACGGCATAGCCAGAATGCCCAAAGGCTCCTTCCGATGTCAGCTTCACTGGCGACCTTTACGTCCCCACAGCCGGGAATGATTTTCTCGAGCATAAAACACATCCTGAGGTCCACAGATAATCACCCGAAAGGGATATTGGCAGGCTGTAGAAGCCAGTACTGTTGCAGGGGTGGTGCAGTGTTTAGCATAGTCGCCTCACACCTCTGGTACCAGGGTTCGAATCCAAAAATATGCTAAGACTTATTGGTGTTGCCAAATTGTCGGTGTGTGTGCCCCCCTGTCCTGGGTTGACACCCTGTCCTGGGAATATTCCCTCATTATCTGCCAAGCCTTTTGGGTAAGCTCTGACCCCCTATGACTCCATGTAGAATGAACAGACATGGAAGATGGATGCTTGCAGAGGGGTTGGGGTTTATGTGAACATTCCACAGCCTTTCAAAGGCTGAAAGTGGTGTTGGGTTATAATGTGTAGTTATAACACTCTTAAACCCATTTTAAACTCAATTTATAATCATCAAGCTAATCCTCTGCCAAAGTCCCTTTGGAGGGTAATAGTTTCTGTTTCCATGGAGCAAAGCAGATGTTTACATCAGTCTTCTAATTGCTTCTCCTTGTCACGGTCACCTGTAGCCTAAAGCCAGGTAGTGCCGGGCAGGGGTACATCCTGGGCAGGATTCCAGTCCATCGCGGGGCATGGACTCCAAATAGCCTGACTGCACGTCTTTGGACTACTGGCGAAAACCATAGAGCAGAAGGAGGATCTGAATGCCCAGCCCTGGAGATATAAGAAGACAGGATGATCCACTGAGCCACAGCGCTCCTTTTAACACTGTCCTTCTATGTGTAAATATTTAAGAGGCAGAATTTTTTATTTTCTGTGTAGAGATTCCCCAGAGACAGACAGCAGCCTGGCCAGAGGACACAGCCTGATACAGACAAGGCTGCAGATGAGGCTGCTGATGGCAGGCATTCGCAGCAACCGCGGCGTCCCGATAACTGCGCCGTCCCGGGCCAGCAAAAGATCAGAAGCTGCCACTATCTGCTGGCTCCTTCTCACATACCTGAGCGCCGATACTTCCGAGGAAATGTACGTCTGTTTTATGTAAAAGATGCTTTTGTTTAAAGTGGTGTACAGATGAGGCGAGGATACAGCCGACGAGGAGGTGCAACATAAGCGTAGCTAGGCTGGGCTTCCAATGAATGCCCAGGTGCAAGTCCAGTCCAGTTTAATTAAATTTACATTGATATAGCACCTTTCACAACAGAGTCAGCAGCATAGGGGAAGGTGCCGCCCAGCATCTACCAAACAAAGCTAGACCTTAGACTCCTGTTCACATCAGCAGAAGGTGTGACTTAAAGAGCATTCGGGGACCAGGGAGCTGTTTCAGGCTAACAAACGTGCTCCTAGAACAGATGGGTCTTAGCAACTTTCTTTAATGTGAGAGGGAATCTGCTGACTGCTTGTGCTTCCTCAGCTCATGCCACCACCGGGGAACCATACATGAGAAACCCCCATGATGCAGGGATCTCAGGAAGGAGATAACGATCTGTTGCATATACTCTTACAGGGGGGAGACCTTCTGCATTGTTGTTTTGTTAAGCTTTGTTTAAAGACCGACGACGACGGCAACACACACAGCATACAGACTGGGCAAATCCGAAAGCAGGATAGTCTGATGAATAAATCATCTTCATCTCTGTGTGAGACTTACAGAATCCTTTACGGCGGGCTTTTTGTCAGGGATTCTGCTTAACAAACGACTGTGTGAGAAGTAGGCCTTAGATTTCGGGGTTAGCGCATAGCTTTCATGCGTGCGCAAAGCAACATTGCAGCAGTGGTGAAGTTACTCAAATTCTGGCCGATGCACACAGGGGTGATTTTAGGATTTGACCCTCAGCCCCCTGAAAAGATATGGGACGCCACCTCCCCCCATGATTAAGTTTGACAAGAGGAGGGAGGACCCCCAAGAGCCGGGGTACAAACTGTATACAAAAATCTGGGACGAATCACTAAATGGTTTTAGAAAAACAATTTTTCTTGGGAACTGAGACAAAAAATAGCTGGCTAACGCCCCTCTGAATAAGGTCCGGAAGCGCCTAGGGACACATAGGAGCCGGCCTTTCCTCCTCTTCTTCAATCTTCGTCATAGAATGACAATCTGACCTTTTCCCTTTCAAATCTAAACTGTCCGTTCTGGCAAAACTGCCCATCCATCCATTCATCTTATCTTATCTTAGTCAGAGGCACAAGGTTTGCAAAAATTATTGTGAAATTCTTGTATTAGCAACAACCATCATAAAGAGATTTCTAATGGGAAATACTGTAGTTACATTTTAGAATATGTAATATTCTATACATATAATATTCTAAATGTCAATTCAGGAGAATAAAGGTCTAAGGTATTCCTGCTGCATGCCTTCTGAGCATAACAGCAGGGAGTGTAGGAGGGGTCGCTCATTTTATTCTGCACTGTGGTGACGAGGATCCATCCATACATCCATCCATCTTCCTGCCACCTATTCTGCTCAGGACCATTCTCAATGTATGCATCCGATATTTGCGGTAACACATATGGTAAGCAGTCTGCCTATGCAGTACCATCAGAAAGAGATTCAAAGATGAGATCATGGGAAATGTTTACTTTAGTTATATATAATGCATATTATAATACAATAAACACAATAACACTTCCTGCTAATATGTGCAATAATAACCATTGCTGCTGTGCACAACAATAATCTGTTCTTGATCTTTTTTTAGAACAACATTGACTATGGAAGGGCCATTTTAACATATTAGTTTAATATTATTTTCAGTTTCTATTTTGTATTTATTGATGGACCTTTTGGGGTGGTCATAAAGTGCTTTAATGTTTAATCTTAAGTGTTGAATACCTAAAACAGAGCTCCAGGAGAACAGAATCTAGTGTCTTCCTGGTGCATTGCTTCTGAGCGTAATAACAGTGACCCCAGGAAGACAGAAATGCCAGCGCGGGAAGTGCAGATCATGCCGACCGGCAGTAAGGTGCTCTCCAGACGCTGGCGGTGGAGTGGCTCTGCGTGAGCCGCGCTTTGCTCTGCTGTTTTTGGTGATTGAGGCCGTATCGATTTCACTCACTGCGGACCGACCCGGGGAGGCTCCTCATTTAATGGGGGAGGGGGGAGGGCACCATCATCGTCTGCAATGCCAGCCATTACCGCTCGGGCTGCCGGGGATAATTTACCTTCCTGAGGAAGTGGGGAGGCGCCGGCGCATTAAAGCGGGAGCAGAGTGCCAGCCAGCCGGGGCGGCCGGCTAATCGCGTCCGGCATTCACACGGACGTCCCTAGCTGCTCAGCCGAGAGCGCGGTCGATACAGCGGAGGAACGGAGTAAAAGGAGCTTTTGTCTCGTAAAGCGAGTTGTGTAGTGATGCTAACCTACAATAATAATAATAAGAAGAAGAAGAACAACAACAACGATGATCCCCTGACCCTGAGTGGGATAAGCAGTGATAAGATTGATGGATGGATGGATGGAATACCTGTGCATTCTAAAGTGTAAAATGTGTGTGCCCTTAGAGAAAAGCATCTTCAGATATGGGTGACTGAGGCTGCCATGACCCCTCTAGGAGAGCAGAGCCCATCTGAAGGCTGGGTCTGTCTCTGTTGGCTCGTGGTTAAACAGCCTCATTCATGGATTCAGGAGATGCTGGGCACTATTTTTAGGGCCCCTGTGCCGCTCTGCGCTTCAGAGCCATGAGTCAGAAGCCGGAGAGCCAGAGTACAGAACACACCCCCACTTGACCCACGGAGTCCCCCATCTCCAGAGCCGATGCTGAAGTCTTCAGCTGTCCGTGCCCCATGATGATCTTTCCCAGGCATTTATCCGGCAGACACTTTTACCCAGAGCGACATGTGATTGAGAAAGCAGAGTCAGATGGTCCCTGGAGCGATTGGGGTTGAGGGCCACGCACAGGGGCCCAGCGTTGAATCCACTCCGCGACTCTGCCGCATACCACTCCACAAATTTGTGGCAGTTTTTGCTCCAGCAAGGTGCCGGATTCGATCGTTGACTTCTGGATGTTCAAGGATGAGGCTCGGGGAGAGGGTACCCGGGGGTGTGGGGGGTAATGATTCGTTGGGATGCATTACGGCACACCCCCGTTCCGTGGGTCTCATCCCACCTCCAGGACACCTGTCCTCCCACACGCATGGAGCACACACCCGCTCCCCGTCTGGGACGGTGTGCTGCTGAGCTCCCCTGGGACCGGCCTCAGATGGTGGGGGATTGCGGTGGTGCGGGTGTGAGCAGCATGGAAAATCGGGAGCTTCGGGGGGGGGGGGGGGGGGGGGGAATGAGGGGGAGGGGGGGGGGGGGGGGGGGGAGGGGGGGGGGGGGGGGGGGGGGGGGGGGGGGGGGGGGGAGGGCG
>JAODKM010000037.1:12129007-12139036 GCA_026780845.1 Petrocephalus sullivani | reverse complement strand
TCAACCAACTAGTTGAGCACTCTGTGACTGTGACTCTTTATGCTCAACTGATTGGTTGAAACAAAATCCTGGTCTGGGTTTGTACTTTCTGGACCTGAAATTGACACCTCTGCTGTTGGGGGCAGTACATTTTGAGTGGAGCCCCAGAAACAACGAAGTGGCCCCTATGTGAGGTCACCATTAAGTAAGCGGAACTATTATCATAAGACTATAGGCTGAGATTCCCCTTCACGAAGTGCTGATGACCCTTTGGCTGTGGCGTGGGGGGGCTTTTTTTAATGACTGACCTGTGTGCATGACTAGCTAAATATGACTTTATATTATAGCTGCAGAGCTGGATTAATCCCTTAAAAAAGATCACAATACCCCCTCCCCACCTACCCATTCGTCACAGGGTCCTCCTTAATGTCAGCGGCAGGGAAGGTGGCATTTGCACTGACACAGATCTGTCACGTGCTGCCTCAGTGCCCAGAATCGCTGGCAAAGCAGCTTCCCCGTGCAGACTAGCCCCTCCCACCCAAATACGGTGTGCCTAGCCACACTTCAGAATACAAAGTGATGGTTTTGCATTTTGCCCGTTTATACTGCCAGCCACTTTATTGAGCACCGTCAAGGAGATACTGATCATATACGTTCCGTAAATTTACACACGCGCATACGCACACACACACTGACACTCACACTCACACCTTTGTATCCACATCTTTGTGGGGACCATCCATTCATTTCTATGGGAAAAACCCTAATCCCAACAAAACCAACCCAAACCCCTATCCAGCTTTAACCTTGACTGTAGGTAACAAAATAAAATACTTTTGACATTTTTAGTTTGGTTTCATTTGGTCCCCACAGCGTAACATGTGCATAACCCTCCCAAACACAAAGTAACAGGATACTGACATTTGGAAAATTCAATTACCCCAGGCCACACCCCCTTTCCGGAATCCTCGCCTTATTCCATTTTATGCTTTGTTTACTGAACCTGGAATCCTGTTCCTAGTAAAGCACCATAAAACGAATTGAGTGCCGCGGGGCGCTCTCTCTAGCACCCTATCGTCCAATCAGATCTCGTCCTCTAAAGTAACAGTACACAGCAGTGTGATTTTGGGACAATGGTATCAGTCATTGTCACTTTTAATGCTTGCAGCTTATCGAGGGGGAAGGCAGCCCTGTCCTATCACCTTTTGCAGAGCGGGAGAGGAATTATCGAGTGGCGGGTAGTATACTGCCGGAGAACACAGCTTGTGGGTTAAAGGAGCCACCATTTTATTTTGGTTATTAACTAGGACAGTGCACTGCAAGGTTCACAGTGGCTGATTCTCACACGCACTTTGTCAGTTCAAACCCCCAAAGGAGCTGAATGATGTCACCACTGGCCCCCTGGGCAATGCCCTTAAGGGGCGGTTGCCTCAGGGACTGGCTGACAGTGCTTTCTCAATACTGCGGACAGGGAAGGGTGCCTGCCCCATGTGACTGAAAGGTTTGACCGCACCCACCTCTTGAAAAATGTCTCTCACTTTGACTAAAAGCATCTGCTAAATAATTAAAATGTTGGCGTTAAATAATTCCAGTATTTAACGTTTTGTCAGAATGTCCCGCTGAGTTAATGGGTGAAAAAGATAAACGGTGAACAGACTGGGATAGCGGTTCAGCTCAGCGACGTCAATAACTGTGACAAAGTGAAGCTTAAAGCTGGACACCGATGCTGTAACCTTTCCATGTGTCTCCCGGGAGACCCCGGCTCTTTCCATGTGTCTCCCTGGAGACCCCGGAACACCCATCAGTGCACACCCAGTGAGGCCCTGCTGTAGATGCCCAGCCATCCAATCTCCCAGACCCCATCGCCTGTCTGTACTTTCATTCTGTAAACTGAATCATACGCGCTAGATTGTTTCTCCCCTTACGTGCCACAATCTTAAAGGATATTGCATTTTTTTTTC
Organism: Petrocephalus sullivani; assembly: GCA_026780845.1. Taxonomy (NCBI): domain Eukaryota; kingdom Metazoa; phylum Chordata; class Actinopteri; order Osteoglossiformes; family Mormyridae; genus Petrocephalus; species Petrocephalus sullivani. The sequence goes on along the minus strand of JAODKM010000037.1, from coordinate 12,137,096 downwards.
CCCTACCGAAAAAATTTCTGCCGTAAACCTGAAAAATGTCTCGTAGATTTATTCCACTTGCTGTTCTTGCTGTTCTGCCTCTCCGGTGCAGAGATGCATCCCGGGAATCCCGAGACGCAGATGCTTTCGGGAGGCGTCATGGGAACAGTGGGATGACCTTACGGCAGTTAATGGCTCGCCACTATATTTTTCCCAGTAGACGCAGATGGAAAAAGGGGTATATTGAGAACAATCAAATCTCGTCGTAGAGGAGGAAATATCCATGGCTGCGTCAGGTCCCTCTCGGAAAGAGAGCGGCGCTCTGTGTTGTTATGCACGATGTGGTCCAGTGAACCAGTGAATGGTCCAAGAGGTTCATAGGTCCCAGGAAGACTCTGCCGTTGTACTCTTGGTGAGTGCAACCAAAATGAAACGCTTATATATAAGATTATGGATTAACTCTATCAATATACTAATAAAATATGGCGAAAAAAGATTTTAGTTTTTGGAGAGGCTAGACAAGCGTAATAGTCAGTTATGATTTCATATTTTGATTTAACTAAGGCACCTTTGATCCCAAGGATGTGTCTGTATAGTTAAACTGGGGACCTCTAAGGAACGTTGCTTTTCTTGGAAGCCACAATAAATATGCCTTTGGACACTAAATCCTATGCCCTAAAATCAATAGTGGGCTGTTGGCTTTGCTCTTTGCTTTGTGATAGTGGTGACCCCCCCCCATAGAAAGTCTTTTTTATGGTGCAGATGTAATTTGATGCTTGAATAGCCCCAAGCTGTCCTCTCCCAAACGTTAACCACGAGGGACCAAACCTTATCGGTCAGTTTTTAATCAATGGGGCAAGATTACGTCCAAGGGCCGGCGGGCCACTTGGGTAAACGATTATTTATCTGGTAAATGCTGCTGCTGATGCCCGGCCTTTGTGAGGATGGGTTTCCCCAAAGTGGGGGAGGCGATTGGGAACAATGGGGCCACAGGTCTGGCGTTTGAGGGACGCCATGATAACACCTCATGAGGACAAAGGAGCTAGCCACAAACTTGCTGCTTTAATTCTTGAATTAGCTGTTGCAGATGCATTTCATTGTCTTAAGGTTATTAATGGAGAAAACTGACCAGCGTGTTATTAATTTGTGAGAATTAGAGTAGAACTTGACCCTACTGGTCATCCTATATCACTGCGTATGGATTGTTTAAATGTCAGTATCTCCATCCTGGCCTCGTAAATCTGTGAATACTGGTTCTATAGGAATTTACATATCTGACAGCTTTGGACAGTCATCAGTGTGCATACTTTTTGAAGCTCTTTAGTGAGAGATATTTAATTCCAGTTGCGACAGGGCACACGGACAGCCCATGCCTGCCTGGGAGTCCAAGCTGAGGTCAGATTTTGATCCCCCTCGGCTGTTACCTGGTGACTGAGATAGTGATTCTTCTCCTCTACACCCCCCCCCCACCTGCCATTGTCCTATTGTCCTTGCAGACTTAAGGTGAATAATATTCTTCTTAACTATAAGCTAAATATTTCCTAGTGGTTGGTCACAAACCATGCACTAGTCTGAAGCATTGGTGCCATGAATAACATCATAATGAATTCAATTACAGATTAATTATTTTGAATTGGGCACAGAATTCACCTGCTACCCTTTCATATGACTGCCAGTGTCTTCTCATGGAGATTCTCGATGATATAATGACATATTGTACTTCCACCAAGTAGGATCTTTTCATGTTGTATTTTTCTGGCTATAATCCCATTTAGTAAAGATGCCAATATTTTATCAGACGTGATGTGAGCCTGCAGGGATTCCCAAGGCGTTCTGTTGAGTGTTTATCAGATCTCTGACAGCCACTAAGCACCCAGTGCCAAAGCTACCCGAGCTTTCTCCATACTTTCTTCACAAGAACACAGTGCAAATTAAGATGCCACTTTAGCTGTGAAGATCCCTAAGTCTTCACATTTGTTCTTGGACCAGCCAGGAGAGTGTTTCCAGGGCTGGGCTGGGGATCTCAGTATGGGGTGGCCCTTTAGCCATCCCCAAGACTCCAAGCCGATTTTTGACAGGATTTCTCTGACACAGCATGTTCCTGTAAGCAAACATTCATGCCTCTCATACAACAAGGCTCTGCCAAGCTGTTAAATCTGGCTGAATAAGGCTGGGGACATGGCTAAAGAGGGCCCAGAGAGCCATGGTAGCATCTTTGACAGCTCTTCTCCAGTTGGTGTTATATCTTCACTCCTGCCCCAGAGCTGACCCCGCAGGGCAGGCTGGTGGATGAATATCAATGGAGATATAAACTTCTGCGTTACCGGCCCATCACGGGCGCCAGCTGTGGCTGTCTCCTGTCATCCATACAAGGATGATACACACGTGGGCCCAGGGCACTGAGAAACCTCCCCGGCCCCTCGTGGTCCAATGAGGACCTGTCTCTGGGTCATGTGATCAAGCTCCCAGAGTGCCTATTGAAGTAAAAAACTGCTTTGTGTTAGCCCAACTCACAGACCCCAGTGAAGACCTTCTGGGGAAATGGGAACCAAGACGGTGTTTCCTACATGCAGACCAATGACCTTTAACTGCCAAATCCCTCAGCCCAGAGCTGCAGTCTATCCCGTAACGAGACAGCTCAAACAGCAACGCCAGATACACTACATGAGGACTCAAGGAAGATCGGAGTGCTCCCAGGACACAATTGGCCAGGGAGGTGATCTGGGGCAGCAGGCTGATTACATCTGGCTGTCCTCTGTGCACCATTTCCTCCTGTCTCTTGTGTGCCGTATATTAATCCGAGGATTCTGTTGTTTTCCAGCTCTAGCAGTTTGAAAGAAACCACAACAAAAAATCCTCACGAATAACCCTGATAACTCGCCACGCTGTGGAAAGAGCAAAGCTTTGCCTGCCTCCAGTCCGTCTGCTTTGTTCAGTCCCTACAGAGAAGGTGGCTCTCTGGTTGTGTGTATTTAGTGTGCTCTGCCTGGCTCATCCCTACCCACCCCCGTTTCTTCTGAAAAGGACACTGTTTCCCCAGATAAAGAACCCCTTCCCTTCTGAGCCCCGTGTCTTGTGATCTGTTGACTGTCCCACCCAGAGCGATGCTGATTGGGATTCTGTTTACTCTCAGTTTCGTGTCTCCACTGACCCGGTGTTTCAAACAAACTTAACTCAAATGAAAACCCTTTCTGCATAAATGTCGTGATCAAGGAGACTGTTGAGCTCAAGGTCAAAGTAGGCAGTGAGTCTGTAGCCCTGTCCATGAGTACTGCCTATGGTTGAGGGGGTGGGAGCGCACATCTGTAATGTCTCTCAGGCCGATTGGTCGTGATGGACTGAAGGTGACCTTTGTATGCGTTGACCTCACATGTTGATTGACAGAGTGTCAGCCTGATATCATTAAGAAATGTCACTGAACATCTCATTTGTGCAGAGGAAGAATCAGGCGACCTTTTTGAAAAGACGTGGGAGGATGGGGGAACCTTATTGCAGATTTTTTTTGCATACACTTAAAAAAAATGGGAATTTTAGAATTCAAGGACTGTTAAACTGGAGCAGATGCAGGAGCATTTAGCGTGGGAAAAGCTGCTTAGACACGAACATCTTGATGGCAGAACTTACTGGTGGGGAGAGCTTACTGGATCGGTGAGGAAGAGCACGTGAGGGTTGGGGGTGTGAGCTGGGGGTGCCTGGGCACTAGCCTATCCCCCCCAGTCAGATGGCATTTACAGAGGGCAGCACCATCTCCTGCACTCCCCCCCCACATCAACATCTCACCCCTCGAAAAGATGGTCATTTTATTGCATATATATATGGTGGTTTGAATTACGTGTTTTTCTTCTATACAGCAAGTAGTTAATCTGTACATCTGTAATGGCGGAAAAGGAAAGATGACCATTAACATCATTCGTCCATCATCCCCTCCACTCAATGGTCTGGCCGGCTTTTAAAAACCAACAGGACATGATGTCCCTCCCAGTCAATAGACTATGGGAGTTATACAAGGTTGAGACTGTCAAGCCGATGCTGTGATCAATGGACAGAAGATACCTATACCGGCTTCTTCTGGAGATATGAAGAAATCCACAGCGTATCTTAAGCACCATGCGATACCTCCAGTGCTCCTCCAAGGGGCTGTTATAATTTGAATGAAAGCCAACATGGGGAAGGTTGAATTGGTGCTCATTTGAATGAGAGGTGGCCGTCTTCTGGACATCTGTATTGACAGAGTGGCAGGTCCTTGTGGCTCCACAGCAGTGTCCCTGGGTAGTGTTTCTAATCCATATCAAGGTGGACTATCTGAGCATCTCCTGCACACCGTGACACAACGTATATATGATAGCATACATGCCAATATGTATAATTCCTTCTGGAGGAGATGGCATGAAAGTTACTATAGCAGTGCTTCCCAGCACAGTCCAGCTCCAGGGAGGGAGGGAGCAAAAACGAGGACCGTCCCCAGCACTCTCCTATAAGATGCGACTGTCAGTGTGTGGAAGTGTCCAATCATCCAAAGCTCTCAGAGTCAGGTCTTGTGTGTAAATATGCATGGAATCAACTAACCCAGCAGCAAATTAAGCTCAAAAACACTCTCAGGACATAAATTAAGGCTATCCCCATCACCAGCATTATAAACTGCCATCTACTGATTATACTGTTGTTTTTGATATAGCTTCCGTCACAGTATGCAGTTTTTTTTATTATATAACTACTATCTACTTAGACTACGGGACACGTCTACAAGATTGTAGGAGCATAGTTCTACCTTCTGTTTTTGAGCTTTGTGAGGATAGAGTTGGCTTACTGGGAGACGCTATATAATCCAATATATCACGCTAGGTTAGCGGTGTTAATTAGCCAGTTCTCAGTTCAGCTCATCAGCTTCCGTAACCAAGCAATATAATGCGTGGGGAAAGTCGCTATGATGACGTTACACCATCTAAATGCAGTATTCGTGGTTTTTCCCATGCTTGCCTGCAATGCATCATCCCAAAAATGGCCCGAAAACAATTTGGTGGGCTTACATCAGTGATATGGCACTTCATCAGTATCTGTGCTGAAGATGCAATCGAGAGCCTGCTGGTTACTTCACCAAAAAAATATACAGAATTACTGGGCACAGCTCGACAGCTGGTCAAGAGGGACGCCAACGCAATAGGGGCCTGTCAGCCTAGTATCGCTTTCCTGTTAGCTGATGAGAGAAAAAAAAGATTAAAAAGTAATACAAGAAGAATGAGGGAATTCATTGCCACAGATGTGTATTTCTATACACCGAAGAGTGGCCTCCTTCTCGATCACAGAGCTGGTCCTGGGGTTTTCTGGAACACTGGTATCAACACGTGCCGACACTTGTGTGTGCGGCTTCAGTATTTGCGGCCCGTTTCAGAGAGTGCCTAGGCCCAAAAGCTAACTGTCCGAGCAAGTGAGGTCTTGTGGGGTGTCTAGGTAATGGCTGCTAGCGCTAAAGCTACCTGTCCAGGTGGGAGGGGGCCTGTGAAGTGTCTGGGCGATGGCCACTCGTGCTAAAGCTTATTCGGGATTTAGTTGATTTAGCCGCTAGTGTTAAGCAGAGAAGCAGAAAAGAGCCTGTGTGGTACGTAGGAAATAGTCGCTAGTGCTAAAGTCAACGCCAGAGTGAGTGAGGGCCTGTGAAGCATTTCAGCGATGGCTGCTAGTGGTAAAGCTACCTGTCCAAGCCGGAGGAGGCCTGTGAGGTGTCTCGGCGATGGCCACCAGTGCTAAAGCTTACTGTCCAAACGGGAGAGAGCCTGTTTGGGATTTAGGTAATGGCCGCTAGTGCTAAAGCTAACTGTCCACTGCGGGAGGGAACATGAGGGGTGTCTGAGTGACAGTCGCTAGCACTATAGCTAACCATTTGAACAGGAGAGGGCCTGTGACGTATCTAGGAGATGGTTGATAGTTATAGTTAACTATTTGAGCGGGAGAGGGCGTATGAGATGTCTAGGTGATGGCTGCTAGCGCTAAAGCTAACCATCCAAGTAGGAGAGGGCCTGTGAAGTCATTGAGGGTCTGTGAGGTCTTTGAGGGCCTGTGAGGTCAGTGAGGGCCTGTGAGGTCATTGGGCAGGAGGCCACCATCTGCCCTCCAGAATTTCTGTTTGGCCTTGAGAGGAACCAGACATCCATTATTAACAATCATTTACAGTAATGAGAATAATTTTAGACAATCTCAGGGAGACCAATTAGTTTAGAATGTAAAAACACACTGCTTTTTAACTTTTGTTTTATATAAATAATTAGCAATGATATCCATATTTGATGTTTTTAATGCATTTTTTTGCGTCCAAGTATATAAGACTGATTGGCATAGTCATTCATTTCCCATGACCCTGTGTAATTAATTATTAAAATTTTTATGGCAGCCTGATTCTTGATTTTTATGTGAGTCTAAACGTGATTATTCAGGACAATGCACCGTGATCTTGGCCAGGATTAGTGGTTGTGGCTGATGGGCGCGTATATACTCAGGACATGGGTCAACTGGTAGATAGAAACATGGACAGGAGTAGGAATCTGCACCACGTTGGCCGTCTCTGAGTGGTTAACTCGTCACCAGACAGAATCTTTGACCGGATCAGACAGCCTCATTTAATTCAGCAATCCAGTTAAATGTTTTGGGACAGATTCTGGGCTGTTTAAACATCTCCAACAGGCTTATAAACATGGTTCCATTATGCCTGGCAACTCTAAGGAGTTGACCCATCGTTTTCACAACATCTACTGCCGTGTGAAAACAACATGGCCTCATGTAACACTTATAGGCTAATAGCCTGCAAATTATAAAACGGTTTATCCATCTGAAAATCCTCCTGTGAATTATTTACACCCCTGTATAAGCCAGCTAGGCCTCGGCTAAATCTGGAGTGAGTAAGATGTTTGCATTCTGCTCGGCCTATTGACAAGAGACTGCGATAAACTCGGAAAGCAGAGCTGTTTTGCCCGGGCCTTCCAGCATTAGTCTGTCCTTTCCATGATCAACCTTTTTGGCACTGAGAAGTTCTTATACCGGTACAGTAAAGCTGTATAAATCTGGCATTGCGCCCTTCTCAAGTCTCGGGGAAGAAAATAGACCATTGCAAAAAATGTATAATCAATTAACCAAAAGCGATGTGTATCGAACTAATGTCCCACGATTGACTACACTTGATTTTACTGCTCCCTAATTGGAGGATAGTGCAGCCCTTCTCTGCACATGTCCAGTGTGTTAAAAACCGCGTGCTGTGTGTCCTTCCCCCCCCCGGCAGGGATTGCGCCTGGCCTAGCCGTTGACGATGAAGTGGAACCTGTTCAAGAAGAAGCCGGAAGCCATGAGGGCCCCGGAGCCCACCGGTGCCGCCACGCTGACCGCGGCTCCCCCCCCAGCCGTTCCCACCGCCGCCGACAACTCCACCGGGCCTGGCGGCGCCACCAACAAGAAGGACTTCTTCGAGGAAATCAAGAACAAATTCGTCAACGAGATCGATAAGATACCGCGTGAGTGCCCCTCCCCCCCCACCTCCCACATTAATGCTAACCCCGTTTACTCGGCCCTGACGGGAACCTTCCGGAATCTGTCAGTCAGTCTGATTTACATTCCTCCCTCCAGCCTTTGACATTCAAATGAAACCCCCCCCCGCCTTCAGATTGATCTGAGGTGGGTGCAGTTAGACCTCCCTCTCCCCTGAGGCTGCTCACCGGAATTAGATTTAGGCAAAACGGCACCTGTTTACTCCGTCGTTTCATCCTGGTTCGGCTGGGAGAGTCCATTCCATATGCCGGAGGGGGGTAGGACTAATCGCCTGGTGTGTGTGCTGCCGCAGTGCCTCCGTGGGCCCTCATCGCCATCGCCGTGGTGGCGGCCGTCCTCATCCTCACCTGCTGCTTCTGCATCGTCAAAAAGTGCTGCTGCAAGAAGAAGAACAAGAAGAAAGGGAAGAAGGGAAAGGGAGACATAGGGATGAAGAACATCAAAGGAGGAGAGGTAGGCTCCCCGGAAAGAGCCCCACCCCCCCCCCCCCCCCCCCCCCCCCCCCCCCCCCCCCCCCCCCCCCCCCCCCCCTCCTCCCGCCCGCTGCTGTCTCAATTTTTTTTTTAATTGCCCTCCCCGC
>JAODKM010000037.1:12109863-12128907 GCA_026780845.1 Petrocephalus sullivani | reverse complement strand
ATCACTAGCGTCTTTCTCCAGTCGGTTCAATTCAATTTATTTTTATATAGTGCCCTTCACGACAGAGTTGTCCTGACCTCATGAGGGGTGGTATGTGCCTCTGTGGCTACCTCTTTACCTACAATGGAAAGGTTGCTGGTTCCAGCCCGGCAGAGTCGCTACATCTCCATTGAGCCCTTGATTAAGGCCCCTAACCCCCCGAAAAATGCCCCGGGGGTGCTGGATGGATGGCTGACCGTGCACTCAGATGCCAGCCTTGAGTCTCACCTCTATATGTGAGTGTATATCTCATAAACTGAGAGTGAAGGCTAACAGATTCCAAAGCACCTGTGCAAACAGAGGACTAGTTAGGATATATAAGAGGGGCTCTTAAAAACCTCTAATGTAATTGGATTGGGTTCGCAGCCCGATATGATATGCCCATAATCTCTAGTGGCTCCCTGCCCCGTACATTTGGCCAGTAAAGCTTAGTTTGACTTTAATTAAGGTGCCGGAGTGAAACGGAACCTAATGAGGAATAGCTGCCTCTAAATTCACAGGAGGCTCCTATCAAAGAGGGCGGCCCGTCTGCCTTAGTGCAAAGCCTCAAACTGGCCCTTTGTTTATGCATCTCAGGTTGACTGTGGCCTCTGTGTTTCCTCACAGCGCGCCCTGCTGGCCAGGAATAGCAATGGCTCTCTCCTCAAGCCACTAGTATTTCTCCAGCCATCTAAAATTCATAGGACGTGAAAGATTTAACAAGTCTCCTCTAAGAGTCGAGGTTCTCGCACACCCCTGCACCCCCCACTCACCCCCTACCTGGCCCTGCCGTCCTCATTCCAGAATCACGGGCTCTCCCATCCTCTCCTGGCCAGATGTGCGATTGTGTTAAACTCTCTTGTGCTTTGGGACTCGTGCGAGAAATGACACCCTAAACTGCACGGATGCGGCGCACTTTCGAGTGAAATGTTTCTAATTAAAGTAGGGCCGCTCTGGAGAACGGCGCACGGGGGTTAATAATAATGCTGCAACAAAGTCAAGCACACGATGGGCAATTAGCTATTTTGTCACTGAATTAAAAGAGGTTCTATTACAATCCGGGCTGTTTTTATCTCCAGTCACCAGCAGTAACTAAAACGTTGTTAATTAAATAGCTGCGACATCCTCCCAGATATGTATACAGGCAGTTTGCAACTGACGAAAGAAATCTGCTCCACAGACCCTTACGTAAGTCAAATTTTACGTAAGTGAAACTTACATAAGATTCCACCCCTCCCATTCAGGACACCTTATAGTAAAAACACATAAGCCAAAAATATACTAGGACTTAGTATTAGTAACACCTGAGCAGATAATGAGATAATTCATTTTACAATATTACAATAGTGAATTTTCCCAAAGAATAGAAACAAGGTATTTTTGAGTGACAATAAAATTATAGCAGTGAGTTCTTTCAGTTACTTCTTTCATTATATAATCTAAAAAATAACGGAGGTACAATCTCCTCTATCTTTTTGGACCAGCTAATAAGATGATAGTAAAGATCGCAAATTAAATAAATGAAAAGATCAAGTGTAAATGTACTTACAGGCGTATGCTGCCTTTTCGCGTTAGTGCCTCTATAAACTCTATGCATCTGGGACATTTTTTGCCTTGAGTCAGAGTTACGTAAGTGGAGAGCTGCCCGTTAATGCGACGGGGGCTTTGCATGTGCGGAACCCCGGAGTGTCATTTCTCCACGTCCCTCTTCAGTGTTGTTGTACACAGTGTTGTTTCTTCCTCCTGTGGTGTCCGTGAGTTCACCCTCTCCCTCTCTCTCTGCTCCTCTCCTCCTCCCGCTTTGTGTCTTGTGCGCGCGCCGCGTATCACGACTGTCGTTGGACCTCCTCGCTCTACGGTAGGTGGACGGCTCGTAGCGCCCCCCTCTGGAAGCGCAGTGTAAGCTCAAATGCTGGGTGGAGGCGCGGCTGCTTGAGAGCCTGTGTGGTGTGGTGGGGGAGGGGGATTCAGCTGCTTCTGCATTCCGTCGTTTACGGCGCGCCGTTTGCCTGGGGAGGCCAAAGATGGCAGCCAGCGGGGCTTAAGCTCTAAGACGTTCAACGGGCTAAAATGTTGTTTTTTGTTTTGGAAGATGAGCATCCAGTTTCCCACTGGAAAGTCGCCCTGAGGTATCAGGATGATATGGATCACGTGTGGTACATGGGCGGTCACCAAACTGCATGTTGACCTGGCATGAACTGTTCTCTGCTGAAATTTGAGGGGCCTTGCCCGACAATAATCTGTGAATGAGTTTCTGGCATCGATGTTACGTTCAAAAACCCCTCCCTAAAATTCAGAACATTTGGAGAATGACTTTAATGGTTCTAACAATGCTCCTTGATCTTGTACTAGAGTTCTCTAGTTGTGTCTTTTAAGCTGGGGTGCCGCTAGACATTTTGGGCCCCATAAAAGAATATCATTTTGGGCCCCCAACCCAGAACAATCCAATTATCTTCCAGATATTTTAGGGCCCCATATATGGCACACCTGGTTCTAAGCATATGTGGACTGCTAGCATCAAAGACCACAGACGAAATGTTCTGGTTCTGCTGGAGACCTGTTCAGAGATTAGTTTCGGCAAGGCCACCTGCATTGGACCTGACGGTACCTCGTTCTAAATGAGCCTGGGGAATGAGCAAACCTGACCCGTACGGCACCCTCCACGCTGATTTATCTGATTGATGAGGCCTTGGGGTGGGTGTGATGACCCGCCCTGACCCACCCTGACTCGGGGAGGGGGGGGGGATTGCGAGGCATGCCCCTGCTGGTGCAAGCCCGACCCCTGCTGGCGATGGAATTGAATGAATACGCGTTCCGCTTTCAGAAACATACTGCACTGGGATGCATGGAACAGAAATGGCCATTTTTGCTTCCCTCTCCGAAATACTGAATGAAATCATCATGATCGCGGTTCATGAAATAACCACCAATTACCCACAATGCCCTGACTTTAGACGTTGCATTAACTGACATGACACCATTATATTCCTCAATATCACGGCATGCTTGCTTTTCCTTACTGCTTGGCCTATAAAAAGGCAGACCAACTCGATACACTGGAGAAAGAGTCTGACACAGCTGCTTCATAGAGACTATTTATGAAATAATCACCCCTATCCACTGCACATCCCACCCACATCCAGGTCAGTCTGACAGGCCTCTTCCACAAATCAAGCGCCCTGAGAATCAGAGTAAAAACACTCGATTCATCCTCAGAAACATTTCTTCTTTAAAAAAAGACAGATTCATCTTATTTCCGTTATTTCTCTATGTCTGTCAGCTGGGATTCTTTTTTGTGCGCATACTTTTCTATCTAATTAAATCCATTCTGTCAGTATTGTTCCTTTATTCTTTTCATCCTTATGAAAATATTCATAAACCATTAAAAAAGAAGACCTCCATGTCTATTCTGGTATTGTAGGAAAAATGTCTTTTATGTTGCACTTAACATGTACATTTTACAGCCTCGAATTGAACAACCTCCTGCATATAAATCCCACATATCGTGGTATTTCGTCAGATTCTGGTTGCACAGCCCGAACAATGGAGTGTCCATTTTCTCTGCGCATCTTAAAACCCTAGATGTGTCGTCCCCATAATACTATCGGAATGCCATACAGATGCGTGGTCCGGTATTTTATGGCTCATATTTGGTTTGCAGTATTTAGCCCGGAGAGTATTTCTGCATATTGGTTATGTAACCAGCGATGGTCAAGGCTGGCTGCATTCATTCTTTAGGCTCAAGCATTTGAACCACAAAAGCAACATCCTTCAGTGGCCCGGAGTAGAGGGAAGCTTTGGTTCAGGGTCAATCTAACATATGTGCCTCGTCCTTTCGAGATGTCCGTGTCGGTTTGAGAGCAAGAATGCCAGGTGCAGCCTCGTGATGTAACCTGCTGCGTGATGTGTGCACCCCTGGAGGCGTGGGTGGGAATCCCCTGCCCTCCTGACTCCTCACCTCTCCCCTCCGATCTACTGCCGCTCTGCTAAGGTAGCATTATGGTAACACTTAGTCCAGTTCTATCTGCAGAGGGCATTTGAAAATGATGATTTGCCTGGAAGCTAAATTCTCGAAATTAGATAAAATAGGATAAAACAAGGTGAGATGAAGAGCAGAGGATAACGTCGATAGAAATGAACACAACAGAGGATAACGTAAGTGAATGTACAGTAAATATGTCAAGGAAACTCAGTAAGAAAATTAACATAGAGGTAATAAATTTAAAGGATTAAGGGGACTGTGCCAAACAATATACTAATATACTACTAGTAAATACAGTGCAGTTATCTAAATGGCACATGTACATTCAATGTCCTCTCAGAATAATAATGCTGTTAGCAGAAGCAACATTGAATATTTGTATGGCGGTATTGTATATTCGTATGGTATCCTACATGTGTATGGCAGCATCGTACATCTATAGGGAAGCATAGTATATTCAAAGGGCGGCAATGTGCATTCATATGGCAATACCATACATTCATTTGGCAATATCGTACATTCATAGGGAAACATTGTATTTAAAGGGTAGCATCGTACATTTCTATGGCAACATCATACATTCCTGTGGTAACATCATATATTCCTTTGGCGGCATCGTACATTCCTATGGCAGCATCATACATTCATATGGCAACATCATACATTCCTATGGTAGCATCATATATTTGTAGGCTTTAGTACTTCTATCCAGACATAAAAGATTCTCTTTCTGCTCCATGAAAACCCTGAGCATTTATCCATGTCTGTATTGTATGCACTGAGGAGTCATGTAGAATCATGCATCGCCGAATGATGTCATTAGTCGCCGAGTCTGGTTGCTTGGCCATCAGGTAAGGTTGGCCATCCGGACGCAGGTAGGTGCCGTGACTGACAGAGCCAAGGGGAACGGCATGCCTGGGCCGGGGTATCCACGGCAACCATCCGCCAGAGCGGCATGCCCACCAGCCTGCCTGTTTTTGCCGCTGCAGAAACTGCAGGACGATGACGACGACGACGACGTAGAGACGGGGATGACCGGGGATGAGAAGGAGGAGGAGGAGAAGAAGGATGAGAAGTTGGGGAAGTTGCAGTACTCGCTGGATTACGATTTCCAGGATAACAAGGTGGGTCTTTCAAGGATAACGCATTAGCGTTAAAAATGCTAATCGGCTCCCAAGTTACACTTCAGATTTAGCTACTTGCTGACTTTATGAAACTGTTTGTACGACTAGTCATAAATGTCGAGCTTTATAAATGGAGATATTAAAAGGTATCTTATATAGTTAAATATGAGCTCCTGTTTTTGTATTGCTTGCGAGGCAAAGCTTTATCATCAGATCATAATTCCGAATGAATTTCACACACCAGTGCACAACATGAATTGGGTGCGGTTTGGAAGTAACTGAAATATCATCACAGCCACAGATTCTAGGATGTCTATTTATTAAGACACCACGCAAGAGGATTAATTATATTTCAAGAAATACACAAAACACTTAATATTCATATAGGACACGTGGGGAAAATATTTAATTTCCATTTTAAGTGTAAAATCGAGGGAGTAACAAATCAGACTAATTAAAAATGAGAAGTGTGAAAGGAATTTCTGCAAAGAGCGCTATCAGCCATCTCCGTACCATGAGGACCATGCACAGATTGCCTTTCTTGGAGATTCCCCAGCAGAATGGGGCGATGGATTCCAGGAGAGCTTTCCCCAAGAAGACAGTGACATGGGGAGGGGAGGGGGGTAGTAGCAATTCAAAAACATCCTGAAACAGAAAGCAGAGGCTTCTTCGGGTTGTGACTTTAGGGCTGGACAGCGATCTATCTCCTAAACACTACTGCCCATGTGATGTGCATCATAAACTACGTGTTTGTGTGGGGTCCCCGAGGTCTGCTCTTCAGTAATGGACTATAGATACCTTCATAATGCAGTACAAAGCATCCTTAATGCCTATACCGACCATAATAGTACATTATAAAGGTATCTATAGAGAATTCATGTAATTCATTATGACGCTGGCTACAGTGCATTAGAGATGAGAGCTTCAGTGGAGCCTATGAAGTATTATAATCAATAGTATAATGTCTTATGACTGTCAGTAGAAGATGCTGTAGTTCTTTATTACTTCTTATACCGACAATTATAATACATTACGAAGATATCGATATGCATTATAGATGACAGCTTTAAGTGTTACCGAATATAAAACACAATTAGTTCCAGTATCATAGAGTATCAGTTAACCAAAGCTGTATATAAGTAGCTAGTTGCTGAGATTGGATCCACTGTAAAGTGTGGAAAGGATCATTTCCGGGGGTGTCGGCACCCCAAAGGGCTAGTCCTGTCACTCTCTGACTGATGTGTCCCCCCCCCCAACAGCTGACCGTTGGTATTCTGCAAGCAGCAGATCTTATTTCCATGGACACAGGAGGCACTTCTGACCCCTATGTGAAGGTCTTCCTACTGCCTGACAAAAAGAAGAAGTTTGACACCAAAGTGCACAAGAAGACACTGAACCCGGTCTTCAATGAGACCTTCGTCTTCAAGGTAGGTATTTTGGCTAAAAGTTCCTTATATCTCATACCATTAAAAAAGTCTGGAAATACCTCCCGAAAAACATATTTCTCCACAAAATATCTATGCGTACCTCAAGGTTATGTAAGTAAAAAGTTATTTTGTGAACAAGGCGCTAGATGGAGTGCTGCGACAGATGACCTGGCCAGCAATCCCCCAAACTAACTAGCTTGCTAGCTAGCTTAAAGAGAAAGAGCAAGGTAGTCAGCTTGTGCTCAGAACTTTTGGGAACTCCTTCAGGACCATTGGAGACGCATTCCAGGTGGCTACATCTGGAAGCTGGTTGAGAGTCTGCCAAGAGTCTACAATGCTGTCAACAAAGCCAAGGGGGGGCTATTTTGAAGAGTGTAAAATCTGAGAAAATCTTAAGATGTTGAATATTTCTCTTTGTTGTAGCAACATTTCATATGTATTAATTCATTGCCTCGAGGCCTCTTACTATAAGGTGAATAACATACTAAAATACAGACAAATGCATTAAAAGTAGGTGTGTCCAGAATTTGACCAGGGCTGTTTGAATCGCAAGGCTTGTTTCAGGGTAGCATATACCAATATGAAGATTTCCAGCATTTGACATGAAGACAAATAGCTTAGTGGTAATTAATTTATTTACGTTGCTATATGACTGATGAGGCCACAGCAAGGTTCAGTTCATTGCCTGTCATTACTGCTGCAGTGAGGCATTGAGCTGAATCCACTGTAAAATGCAGCTGGGGGATTAACAGGTATCGATTGACTCGAGCCTTACTGAGGCACAGTCATTACTGGGAACATCATGCTCGTGATCGGAAGGTCACCAGTTCAAAGTGATGTCACCAGCGGGCCCTTGAACAAAGCCCTTTATCCACAATTGCTCAAGGGACTGTCTATTTAGATGAAAGTGTCTGCTAAATAAACAGAAATGTCCAATACAATTTACAAATAAGACACAAGCTTGACACAGAGCTCTCTTTTCAGACGTGTGTCACCAGCTGTGTGCTTTGGAAGTGGCGAGTTCGCTGTGTGCTTCCTGCTTGACACCCCCTGTCCAGGGGCCGTGGTGTGCATTCCCGGGCCCAATGTTCCAGGCCTCTTGCACAAACCCGACTGGCCACACCTCACCGGTGACCGTTAAAGGGGCCTTTTCATGCCGGGCCGCGGAGAGGACTCTTTATAAAAAGCACAGATTCCACTTCCCCCGGTGCTGATGCTGTCGTCTCGGGGGGGGGCTGACTGCATAGCGTCCTCCTACTCGGCCCGTAAGTGCTGAGGTCAGCCGCAGCTGGATGTGCCGGAACAAAGCTGTATATTTAGTGTGATATTTCCCATCATGCCTTGTGCGCCCATCTTCGGGGGGCCATGGAAAGCAGCAGAGAATGATTAGTCATTCCAGTAGCTTTAGCTCTGAATTCACTTCCCAGAAACATTTTAAATATCTCAGAATGCAGCTTAATTATCCCAAAAATTATTTAAACCCGCAGATGTCACACAGATAAAGATTCCGAAAAGCCTTCTGAAAACTGTGGAAATGCTTTACGTTGCTCCTGTCAAAATAGTAATTCAGTAATTTCAGTGTTTGTGCATCCCCTCTGTATTCTCCATTATTCTGTCTTCATGAGGGTCCCTCTACGGTCAGCATACATACTCTAATGATGAAAAGGATCATTTAATCTAGATGCATTTGTCTTAAGCAGGCTCATAATTCCCTATAGGATGGGAACGAATTAGACAAAACTGCACATGAAATATGTTTAGAACTAAAGATATGAGAATATTAATGAATTAAATAAAATTGATTGGCGCCTCACGCCACTTAGATCTGGCTTCCAGTCTCTGCCCAGGATGTTTGCATGTTCTCCATGTGTTGTTCTGCGGTTTCCTCCAACTACTCTGGGTTGCCCCTACAGTCTGAAAGCATGCTGAGGTTACCTGGAGTTGCTAAATTGCCTGTAGGTGTGAATGAATGGCATGTGAGTGGCACCCCATCCAAGGCTGTTCCTTGCCTTTTGCCCGTGGCCTCTGGGATAGGCTCTGGACTACACCACCACCTGGAATGGGATAAGCAGATGGATGGATACTACTCAGAATCGGGGAACAAACTTTTAAACATAGGTGCCAGAGGGAATCCTGCTACTTGGGGGGAGCATGCAAACTCCACGCTCGGGGGGTGGGATTGGAGCCTCCACCTTTAGAGATGTGCAGTGATCAAACAGCCCACTGTGTCAACCTAGAAAGGACTTCACATTTACTTATCTAGCAGGAGTCCTAGGTGACATATGGGCAAAGATGAGAGAGCAGGATATGACAGGGCCGCTGGAGCGAATGGGCTCAAACGCTCAGCCCGGGGATTTGAACTGGCAACTTTCAGATCACAAGCACACTCCAAATACCCAGAGCCACACACCAGCCAATTCAACCCACCTTGAAATCTATGCATTCTATACCTATCCTTAAGCCAATATTGGCACCCGCTCACGACTGACCTTTGGCAGAGGTGTGTTCGACACAACTTAGTTCACTGGCATTTAAATGCATTACGTTTGCTTAGAATGGGGACTCTGATGATGACTGCGTTGGGAGAGGAGGACATGCAGGAACCCACCATTCTGATTTATGAACTCATTGGCAATTAAGTTTATTGATTGATCTGGATATTTGTTGGCTTAATATACTCCATGCTTAAGTGAGCACAACTTGGGTGTGCAAATTGCTTTTAACTTGCTGTGAAAAATTAACCCCTATTTGACTTGTTTTATTATGATCCAAAAAACTGCATTCTACATCTGTAGTCATTCTCGTTATTTAGGATACAGCTATGTGGGCACTGTGGTTCTTCTAGAATGTTCTCCGAGCATGTCCAGTGTTTCTGAAAGGCAGCCTCACTGGCACTCCCTGTCATATGCTTCTGCTCCTCAGGTTCCTTACCAGGAGCTGGGTGGCAAGACCCTGGTCATGTCAGTGTACGACTTTGACCGCTTCTCCAAACACGACATCATCGGGGAGGTGAAGCTACCCATGAACACGGTCGACCTGGGTCAGCCCATCGAGGAGTGGAGGGACTTGGAGAGTGCGGAGAAGGAGGAGGTAATACTCCAGAGTTTCTGTTCTGCAGTGTGGCCACCAGACAGCGCTGTGGTTAATATTTGAGTTTACTTGCAAATATGGGAACTGCTTACTGGTCACCATTCTGTTCTTTCCACTTTCAAGTACCTTCCTGATATTATTGTGCAAAAACAGTAATAAATGTTTGAAAAAAGTAATAAATGATAAAATATGCATATTCATACATGAACACAATTTTAACTGACAAAATAAATAATTCAGTGTCAAAATTAATGATGTGTCAATTAACTGGTTACATTTTTTTTTACTAGCTAGAATTAAAATAACACTGACACATAATGGATATTCAGCATGTGGTTCTGATAAATTATTAGACTGTTCACTCAATTTAATGAGAGTCAGATGTAAGGATAATTAATATGCGTGCTGAAGGAATAATTAGTCCAGCATGCCTGGTGACAGAATTGAAATGTCTTTTCAGTGCTACTTGGGGCAAACTTCACTGCACTCATTTCTGATGCATTGTGGGTGTTTTCTCATTATTATTATTATTATTATTATTATTATTGTTGTTGTTGTTGTTGTTGTTGTTTAATTCATGCTAATTGTCCCCTCTCACATACTGCTACCCCTGTCTCTTGTAGCCCGAGAAGCTGGGTGACATCTGCATTTCCCTACGTTACGTGCCCACAGCTGGCAAGCTCACCATCTGCATCCTGGAGGCCAAGAACCTGAAAAAGATGGACGTTGGCGGTCTGTCGGGTGAGGCCTCCTCGTAGCCTCCTGTAGGGGGCGCTCCATTTTCAGAAAATTGTGGCGTATGAAGGCTTCCATTCACAAATCAACAGGCGGGCAGTTAAACCAGGAACATGACCCGTAGCTTTGGTCCAGGTGAAATTAGTGAGGTTGGATGCATCAGCTCACTGTCTGGAGCTGGACGGCAATGGAGAATGGCTCAAGACACAGTGTCTGCGGTCAAATTATCCAGATTATCCAGAGCCTAGTATGGTACCCTTACTCAAGCACATTGCTATAAAAAGCATCCTATCTATCAATGAAATACACAAGATACATTAAAAACAAAGCACATTTGGTTTATATGTTGGATGACTTCCACAGTATTTTAATTCGTTGAGTTTAGATCTCTGAGAGTACCATGTTCTCCCTCAACCCCAGATCCCTACGTGAAGATCCACCTGCTGCAGAATGGCAAGAGGCTGAAGAAGAAGAAGACCACAGTGAAGAAGAACACCTTGAACCCCTACTATAATGAGTCCTTCAGCTTCGAGATCCCTCTAGAGCAGATGCAGGTACCTTCGACTCCTTGTGCACTACTCGGTTCACTGCCGCCTGTTTTCAGTTGAGTAGCCCGAAACCAGCCGTCTCCACAGTGAAGCAGGCTCAGTGAGGTGCTTTGCCTCTGGCAGTCAAGTAAAATCCACTGCAACTAATGGCTCATACTTTCTATGGAGTCTTTGCATGGTACAGTGTTGCCATAGGCTGCCCCCTAGTGGACAGCACCACAATATGAAATTTTACAGCAAAGGTGATTTTTTTGATGCAGCTGGGTAATGAAAATGTTAAATAGTTTATTATTATTTAATTATTATTTAATTATTATTAAAATGTAATTTTATTAAAAGTATATTTCAAAGAATAGCTACCTGGCAGGAAATATGATGCAATGTTTTGTTCCGTGACGTCAGCTATACCGACGTGCAATTTTTTTATCCGCTAGAAAATTCAAGCTGTCGTCACGGTTCTGGACTATGACAAGATTGGCAAGAATGATGCCATCGGGAAGATCTTCGTGGGCAGCCAGGCCACTGGTACAGAGCTCAGGCACTGGTCGGACATGCTGGCCAACCCACGCCGGCCCATCGCCCAGTGGCACCCTCTGAAGCCTGAGGAGGAAGTTGACGCCACCCTAGCGGGTCTGGCCGGCAAAAAGTACCCCCTCCCCCAACGCGCCCCCCTCCCCAACACGCCACCCTCCCAATCTGCTAACCAGTTAACCTGACATTCCACACTGCATGAGATTTGTGGACCAAAACAGCCACAGCAGCCACAAAAATGAGTGACTAGCGGAAGTTAAACACATTTTTTTGTTTACATCGAGTCCGGCAAGCAGGAAGAGGAAGTAACGATTCCCTTTGATGTATTCATGATGCATTCCGTGATAGCGGGAGGCTGCGCCGCGCGCTCTGGGGAGCAGATCGCATGATCTCGTCTTCTTCGGCTACGGCTACCGAGCTTCTTGAAATAGTCAAGCCAGCCCTCCGCCTGGAGGTCCACTCTTCGGTAAACCGCAGGGGCAGCTTCACTCAGCGCTCAGCCGGCTCGGCTGTCCTGTGTGTACATCACTCGCCCACTACGGGAAGGATGACGGTGGCAAATCCCACAGTGCAATTGGCTGTTACACCACCAAACATATGACATTACATTTTATTTACTTACCTGAAGCTTTTATCAAAAGCGATGTACATTTTCGAGAAAGCGAGACAGACAGTCCTTGGAACGCTTGGGGGTTAAGGGCCTTACTCGAGGGGCCTGTTATGATATCACCCTGCCAAGTCTGGGATTTGAACCAACGACCTTCTGATCACAGGCACAGGAGCCACACACTGCCCCAACATCATGTTTATGGATGGAGGCACAATATTTGTATAGCACAGTGAAAACCTGAGCAGCACAGCTGAAATGACGTCCCCTTAACATTGTCGCAGTGTTATTGTCCCTTATCAAGAGTCATTGGCAACGATGAGGAAGAATCAACATGCTGATAACTTGGGTGATGTTGTGGTTGGGTGATGATGTAGTCACATCCGCACGATACATTATTGTGGTCAAGAAAGCGGAAGAATAACCTGAGTGAAACTGCCTCCTGTTTCATCTCCTGTTTGCCTACAGTATGATGCAGCTTCTAAATAATGTCTCTGTCTAAATAAATACATACCCTTCCAGACATTTCAAAATCAGATGACAGCAAAGGCATTACGTCTGGCAGCAGTATCTCTGATTGATTATTTTAACAGGTTTACTACTTTATTACTGAGATGGGCTCACAGTTAAGACCCTAAATTTTAACCAGTATAAAGTCATATACTCTATGGTAAACACTGGTGTAAGGGAAGGCCATTTTGGCACCAATTTTTCAAGCGATTATAACAAAGAATCCATTATAAATTATATGTTTACAAACTTTAAGGGCATATATTGAAATTGTTGATAAACACATAATAGAAACAAAAAGATAATTCACATAATGTATCTGATAGGAAACGTAGCTGAAGATAATTGACCAAACTTTTCAAAAGGACTGGTATAGTGCAAAATAATGGCCAGTGGTGTGTTTACCCACCTAGTGTTAATGTGACTCTAGCCTTTCAAATCTCATAACATTTGAATTTTCACAGTGCTCAAATATTATATTTTAATGTATTTATTTGTTGAAAGAAAAAAAAACATTTTATAAGAAGTAATATCATTTTAATGTTAAGCTGAGTTATTTGGTATTGGTTGTTAGGTGGCCAAAGTTACCAGTGCCTTCAGCACGGACAGAGACTGAATCTGATAGGTCAGGCAGGTCATGTGATCAGCAGAGAAGCAACTGCTTTGGACTTCTTTATAATACTTTATGAGTCTTAACTTTTTTTAGGTTCAATTTTTAGCATGTATTGGGGAACCGTGTCTTCCACAACTGGGTGGAATGTTGTTCCGAATCTCATTGTAAAGGACCAGATTCTAAGGACCCTGCAAACCTGGTTTGCTAGCTGTCTACCCTACTGCCTGCACGCTATCACCTCCTGTTTCAATGTCTACGGTTCGCCTGGCTTAAGCTTAAGTGGTAATTCATTATGTAGTTATTGGTTTAGTGAAGAAAAATAAGTGTAGCAAGCCTTCAGTACAAAAATGAAATTCAAAATATACCATTTCAACAGCCATGAAATCCTACCAGTCAGCCTGGTTGGTTTTGCTTTTTACTTTAACATTAAATGTATCACTCAAGCACTTTATAATAAACACTGGTTTGTATGTTAAATTTACCTTTAGAAGAATTTTAAGCTTTAAAAATTTTTTTAGTGGACTGGATTTTTTCCTGCTTTTTTTGTTTGTTTATCATCCATTGTGACTTAACATTTATATGTTTTGTTTGTAATCTGTCTCATATTTTGATTCATTCAGTCAATACATATTTTTGTCAAATATGTATTAATTCAGGAGGTCCCTGGGGTTCATGAACCAAACAGTAAATGCAAGTTTACAGACGAGTAAGAAATTATATAGAATTGAAAAGTGCAAAAAAGTATGAATGCATTAATGTACTTACCCTTCATCTCATTTTGCATGTTATTTGTAGATTTGATTCTCTAAAACTAATCCATGAACAATTTATAAACATTTGGTATTTTCTACTGTGGCATATTTCACCACCAATCCAATTACGCATCTGCCCCCCACTGGCTACAAGCAGTCACTGCACTCTATAAATGTAACAGTTTGTAGAGTAATAATTAGTATGACGGTCATTGCTTAAAATGAAATAATGCTAAAACAAGGTGGTAAATTTCCCGTTTTTAGTCTACGTAGATGAAGCTAGGTATACTTGAGCACCAGAAATGCGACCCCCATTTCTGTCCTTTCTGACATAAGCATTTCCCTTTAAAATATATTTACACACTTTCACTGCACTGTGCAGATCAGACAAGACAATTCATATCAAATGCACAAATGGAACACCTCTAGTCCTCATAATCTATATCCTCCATTATAATGTCTTATGTTCTCTGTCTTTACAAGTTATACAGTATGGTGTGTGTGTGTGTGTGTATACAAATATATATATAAAACATATATTACGGTGCCAGGCAAAATGACAGATTGCATATTGTTATCGCTCACGTCACATGTATACAGGGGGAAAAAAATGAGACAATCTAACATTGTTTACTGCATTTACAGCATTCATTTCATTAATGATATGGTGCTGGTGTTGTGTGGGAATTCTTGCTTTGGTCCAAAAACTCAGCATTCCTTGAGCAGTAATTACGGCAATTTCTCTCAGTTGGACATAGGTACCCGGGACCTGCAGATTCTAAGGGAGCTTTGAACCTGTGATGTTTTCAGACACGCCTCCTATGAGCCAAATGTGCTGCCACTGGCTGATGGGGCTGAAGCCCCCATAACAGCTCACCTGAGTGATGTGCGAAAAAGACACATAAAGAACAGCGTGGAAATGTCCACACTGGCATTAGAGTACAGTCTATAATCTACATTCTCATTGTTAAGTATCAAGCACTAAAAGTCTGCAACAAAATAGAAAGAGTGTAATATGTGTATTGCAGTGGAACACCAGTAAAACTAGTAATTAATTGTAAAAAATCCTTAAATTAAATGACAAAGCATATTAGCATAGATACCTGTAATCTCAATTTAGGCTAAAAACTTGGAATCTCAGTAACTTCAGCCTGATAGAGCAGAAGGCGTTATTTGCATCAAATCAATGAGCAGTAAAGAATAAATAGGTAGACATACTAAACAGTAAACAATGCACTCCTGGTTTCCCGTATTTGTCAGCTAAATGCAGTTAAAAACTGCGACATACAGTGTGGTGCCAGACAGTATTTAACAAGGTGCAGATCATATGTTTGTTTGTGTAACCAGTAACCTTTAATATTTCCCTGATTTTTTTTCTTCTTTACACTTGGGTCAAATGGAAAACTTAAATTTAAAATGTAAAAAATTTAAATTAAAATTTTCCCATTAATTTCATTGGCACCCTAATATTTGTTTATAGTGCTATGCAAAGGTCTTGCGCCATCAAAGAAAATGATGTTCAAATGATCTTGTTGGTGTAGAACTATAATTTTATGTCCTTCACAGTATGCCTACATAATCATTTTAAAACCTCTTCTAAAGTCAGCATTAGTATTAGTAAAGTATTTTTTGGCTATTAACACACTGCGTATAGCTAATCAATATCTGATTGACTTTTGTTAACTAATTAAATTAATGAATTTCGTGAGCTGGTCATGAAATTTAATGATTACATGGAATGGCTGAGGTGCCCCTGAGGGGAGGTTTGAGAACCAAAGCCATGTTCATGTTGCCATCCAACAGGCATCAGTAATTTTTTGCAGAACTTACTACCCACGTAAATAACATGAAACATTTTCTTTGACAGCCCAAGACTTTTGCAAAGTACTGTACACACATAGTATGAGTCAAACTTCTGGACACACCAACTGAAAATCTTTTATATTTCAACAAGATAAACTCAAGGCTATGTAAGTACTGTATTATGGAGTGCTGATACAGATGGCTTGGTCCCCCACGATCCCCCGACCTAAACCCTATAGAGATGGATTGGAATGAGTTTAATTTGAGAGTAAGAGCAAGGTAGCAAACTTGTGCCCAGAACTTCTTCAGGAAACTCCTTCAGGACTGCTGGAGAAGCATTCCAGGTGGCTACATCTGGAAGCTGGTTGAGAGTATGCCAAGAGTCCACAATACTGTCAACAAAACCAAGGGGGGCTATTTTGAAGAGTCTAAAATTTGAAAAAATGTTGAGATGTTGAACAGTTCTCTTGATCATAGCAACGTTTGATAAATATTATGCCTACTTCATTGCCTCGAGGCTTAATAATAAGATGAATAACAGCTAAAATATAGATGATGTATACTTTTGACTAGTACTGTGTGTGTGTGTGTTATTTATGTATTGGTGTTTTTTTCACCTCATCCATATCTCTAATAACAGGCATATCACACATATATACACACGTGCATACATGCATACTCACACTATTCCAAGTGAGTTTTTTCAGAGCAGTCATCTAATATTAATGAATTAATATTTTATATTAATAAAAATGACATTCCTCAATATTCGGGACACAATCGTTGAACTCAAACATCAGGAGACTTTTCTTTTCCTGTTTCGTCTCCATTCCAAAATGCAGAGAGGCGACAATAAATAAGATCCTGCACCACACAAGCAAATGTACAATCCAATGGTGTGTAGTTTAACCTATATATATATATATATATATACATAAACTACATCTGTTAATATTGCATGTTTCTACTGACTATTGTAAATAGTAGCATGTTTTAAAGACGAAGCAGAAATTGTGTACTTGCGTGCCATTTGTCATTTTAATAATAACACGGGGAAAAGATGCATTCACTGTATATTTTCTAAACAAATTCTTGAATATTTTCCATGAATGGGTTAGGAGAAGAATGTGAAATATAAATGATAAATAATAATATTGTTACTGATAATATAGGTCTACGCCTGATCTACATATGAACAGGACTGGTGTTTTGTGCCGTGTGTGAACTCACGTAGTCGCATGCTTGCTGTCTTTCTGTGTTAAGAAGTTTATGTTCCGGTTCGTTCTTTACTTTTTTATATCCACGCTTATTTGTCCATTCAGTGCCGTATCTGATGGACATGCCGTTTTATTGGGGCTGGGGTCCAATTTAATACGACATTCCTTGAAGCTGCTGAACATTTCAGCTCATGTCGTTTTTTTTTTTTATATATATATATCTTATTTGTTTGTTCAGAAGCCTCTATTATTCTAGTTATCTTTATTGTTGCTGTATTTTGTGTGGGATACTTGATGACCTGTGGCACAGGTCACATGTTACTGCATCTGACTAAAGTATTCATTTGTGCGTGTGTGTGTGTCGGGATTGCTAATTAACAAAAGCCATATGACCTAAGCACTAACAGCTCTGTAGAGAATGTCACTCGAATCCCTGCTCTAGCCTTGTGACCAGCCCTGCTGGCTGCATTCTGCTCTCTGTGCCCATCTTGTCTTTTAGCTCATGAAACTCAACATTTTTTCTTTTTTTCAGTACAAAAAGCTGGAGGCAGTATGTTTAGGTTTTTTTTTTATTTTGAAGCTTTTTCACTTTAGGGTTCTCGAAGTGTCACTTTTTTGCACCATGTTTAACCAGATAAAACGATGCAAAGTCACTGCATTCCTTTCTTTCCATTCATCTTTATCTCCTGCTTCTTTGTTAACTTTGAGAAAGATTGTGTACGTTCTTAAACAATAGTATGGAAGTATGGTGTGAAGTCTCTAAATTTCTTGGGCCATGTGCAATTTATATTCATGAAACGACTTTAAAGGGTATTATATTACCATAAGAGTATAAGTATTTTAGGGAACTTGAAATATTCCTTTGCTAATGTCACATACAATATCTTATCATGAGGTATCACTTAAAGGCGACCCTCATGAACAAATGAGGTAACTAATTGTGTTATAATGCATTATCAATCCTTTTAGTAACAGTGTTTTTCAACCCGGGCCTTGGGACCCCCCCCAGATGGCCCACGGTTTTAATCCCTCCCACCTTCCTGCCAGACAGTCCACATTTTTACTCCTTCCCATCTGGAGGTCCCTGAAGACCAGTTTCAGAAACACTGCAATAACATGTGAATATTTATAAATGTATTAATTTCAGTCAGATATATTCTTCAGCAAATTATGATATAGTAATCAAATGAATTATCACATTTCATCAAGTGTAATGTGTTTCAGACAGACTGTAATATAATATAAGGGGTTTATTGATTCCGGAAGCTCAGAGTTGCCCAGATAATGGTTGGTGTATATCAGCCATGACAAGGAACATGAGTGTGTGTTTGAATTAAAGGTTCACGGACCTTTAGGAAATCGATTACATAAAAGAAACTTGAGGACTACGGGACTGACAAAGTCACATTTGCAATCCCTGTGATTATCACTGGATGTTATTATTATTATTATTTAGAAAGTTGTATTCATAGCAGTTCATCCATATCTATGAGATTGCATAAGCTTGGATGTGATTTCTGCTGCTTCCCATTTGTCTGATTTCCGTGGGGTGATGGACACTGTACTGCCAATTAGGGATAAACACAGAGCATGTTCTCTATCCGTGTCACTACGCGTCGTTTACCTGTTTCTGTTTCACACGCACCAGGTAGGGGGAGGGTTCACCCCACATCCCCTTTGAATTAGAGCACCTTGCGATTGATCCATCAGTGTTAAGTGTCAACCTGAGGAAGCAGGCCGCATCAGGACAGAGGGAAAGGGACTCTACACCTTCTCCACGATCTCATACGGCACCGGAAAGGCTCCGAGGGGCAGACCAGGAAGCAGGGGAACCAAGGAACCAGACACTGTCCATCTGGGGCCTCTGTGGTGGATCAGAGGATGTGTATGGTGTCTTGTTCTAAATCTGGTGCGACCCAGCATGGTGATCTCCACGTTTCTTGGCATCTCCTGGCCCTAAATCACGCCTCTTGCTCCTTCTCCTCCACCACTCCCTCAGTGCACAGGACTGTCCCGTTCTGCCATTAGTCCCTCACTCCCCCCCCCCCCCCCCCCCCCCCCCCCCCCCCCCCCCCCCCCCCCCCCCC
>JAODKM010000037.1:12080914-12099640 GCA_026780845.1 Petrocephalus sullivani | reverse complement strand
TGTGTTTGATTGTTATTGTGTTATCGTTTTGATTGTTTTTTTATTAGGGGTTGTGGATCGTAGGGGTGGGGGTGGGGGCTGTACCATTGTATATAGACCCTGCCTTGCTGGTGAGGCTTTTGATGGCGTCTGTGAGCACAGACCCCACCCCCACCTCAAAGAATCTGTAAAGATAACCCTGCCTGTTCATCAAGATATGGAAAGTCTTCTTTCCAAAGCCACTAGTTACTTTGTTAATGTGAGCCAAGCTAGCAGGCGATCTTTATACGTCAAATAATCAGCTGGTTCTCTGTCTCGCATTCACGCACCAGGAGGGTCAGAGATTAACGGTTCCTTTATATATTTGTTCACTTATTTTTCCGTGAAGTATCGCAGTGAAGCAGGATGTAGGGTACAGGTGACAGGAGCTCGTCTCTACCTTTGAAACGTGAGCAATAAAGGAGCACCCCATCTTGGCTACGGGGGACTGGGCAAACCAGAAGCATCTGGGGGAAATTAGCCAGGTGCTGGACATCGTCTACGCAACATTAAAAGTTGAACCTTTGGTTAAAATATATCAATTGTGAAGGACAGGCCTGATGAATGGATGGGGTGAGAGAGACGTTACAGCTATTACGCAGTACTTCGCACAGTATTAACATGTCAGTATTTACATTTTTCTTTTCTCCTCCCCTAGTGCCGGCTCCCGTTTACTCCAGCAGACGGGAGGCAGCTTCGGGCGTGAAACCCGACCCAGATCTGCAGGGTCCCGTCAGGTGCTCTCGACTGCTTGGCCAGAGATCTAACTCACTGCCTGGTCCACAGAGTCTACATAGGGCATGGGGGTCCACTTTCATCGTAATGAGGGCTGCCCAAGACGTGCCTGTGCTAAAATCTTAGCGGGGGAGAGAGAGCGTGCGCGATAGAGAGAGAGAGAGAGAGAGAGAGAGCCAAAGACGTAAAGTAAGAGACTTTTTATCCAGATGGACTTCATGTTCCCCACATTCCCTGAGATTAGAGACACTCCAGCCTGGATCAACATCCCAAACATTTACAGGGGAGGATCTGGAAAGCGGTAGCTGAAACCCAGCAAGGCACACTGCTCCTAAAAGGAAAGGTGAAGCAGGCAAAGCTCAAGCTGAAATCGACTCAAAAAGCAGCACCAAAAAAGGACTGAAATGTGCTGCTGCGCCCGCGCTCCGGACAGGCAACGGAGTCGCCAAATCCTCCCTGAATGCAGCAGAGATTTAAGCTCGCCACATTCTTCTTCGGCCAACAGGTTTAGTTACTCCGCGTAACTGTTTGTACGATAAACGATAAAAAAGTGGATGTTTTTCTTAAAGCTGCACACTTGAATATGTGGGCTTGTCCCACACACCTGTACTTCATTCTCATATGGACACGGCACTAAATTCCCGCTCCTGACATGAGGCCCCCGAAGTCCACAGCTCAAAGTGATGTCCCTGAAGACAGGGGATGTCAGCAACGGCAAACCACACATTTCCCAACCCCAAAAAAAGCGTCCCCAGTGCTTTGTTTCCAACAACACAGGGCCAGTCCTGGGCTGGATCTCACTTGGTACCTTTTGAGAACCTGCCCGCGTTTCCACTTGTTTCAAGAACGATCACAACAGAAATGTTACGTAGCCCGGAAGCGAGAGTAAAGTAAATGTTCATATGTGTTTCTTTTTTGGATTTATTTTGATCTGTTTCAGATTTTAAGTTTTCATAAGCTGCCGAACTGACAAAAAAAAGAGTATGACTCATACAGAGTATGACTCCTTGCACTCTATTGCCTGTATCCACTTTTGTCTCCTTAAATGCTCCCCAGTTTGTGTGTGTAAGTGAGTTTATTCTCTCTCGCTGTTCTGCCACTGTCCTTTTAAGGATCGCACAATAAAATAGTCTGCTAAACACTGAACTTTGCTGTCCGCCTTGTGATTTTTTCGCCACTCAAGCGCCACAATATTTTATGTATTTTGACCTACGACATGTTTACAATTTATTATTAAACCTTACCAGCAAATCAATCTTTTGTTTTCCACAGAATAAAAAAATTATGTAGAATACCATTATTTTACTAGTAAGCCGGCAAGTTGTTTCACTTTCAGTTATGGGTTGAATTTTCCAGGTATTCAGGTTTGGACACAGTAGCTCATCCCCCCTTTGCTGACGTTAGGTTCCAAATTCTGAGATCAGCAATTCCGTGGCGCCTTGCTGGAGCCCTTTTTTCAGGCATGGGAGACAGAGCACCACTCTACCTGCTTTCAGTAGTGGCTCAGTGAGTTAGGCCTTTGTGCCCATGAACAGAAAGTCATGGGTTTGAATTCTGTGCTTGGTCGAGTAGCTACAGCTCTGCTGAAAAATGTTCCAAGTGTGCTGGACAAATGGCTCTAAGCTTCCCTCTCTCTTTTAATATGCGCCCGTGTCTTAAAAAGGAGAGTGAAACTATTACAATGTTCTTCAGCAAATAAAGCTTCCTTCTATTAGGACTATAAATGTCCTGCTTAATTAAAGTGGCATCTTTATGTGCATAAGAAAACTGCTCTAAATGAATTCTGAAGGTCACTGGAATTAATTAGAGTGCTGTCTAATATGCTTCAAAATTATTGTGCGGTTGGCAAATTATGTAAAAAAAAAAAATTACCAGTACTGTGCATGTGCTCTGAAATACAGTAAGGCAGCAGTAGTGATAAACCAATTGATTAATTAATGAACCCTTAACTGCTTCTGGTGCGCTCATAAGGTATGCTTGCGAAAGACTGGAAAATGTAACAAAATGCTGCACTGCCCCCTTTGTGCCAGTTATGGTAATTTAAGACTCAGCGTCAGCCTCATGGGGTATGGTGCTGAATACTGAGGTCACACTGCTGAAGGTCCAAAGCCATGTACAATTGTGAAGGCTAAAACTGGAGTGACTGGGGCGACTGGGGTTAAGGGCCCAGTGCTGAACTGGGATATGAACCTTTCGGATCACAGACATTAAGCCCCCCCCCCATACATACACACACAAATGTGGTACAGGGATAATGGGGGGGGCTTAGAGAGCGAGCTGCCCCTCAAAATGTTTATGCGTGACTGGCGATGGCGAAGCCTGTCTGCCTTGTCCTTATGTGGTCATGCCCAAGACGAATGTCCAGGGCTGCCTGGGCCTGTTGAACCTGGGGGGGATTGGAAGCCTGTGGCCCCCCAGAGCCCCCCCCCCCGCCACGGAGATACTGCTACGGCTGTGGTCATCACCACGAGCTGGTAAGCAATCTTCTGGTGTTCAGGAGGACCATGAACTAACTCATGGACGGTTCGAACACGAGCAGGACGGGGATTCCTGCTTCCCTGAGGAGGCCTGTGCTTCTCGGGATGTAGGACTCACAGATCTTAGCACGGAGCATATTGATCCGGCCAGCTGGACACGAGCCCTTCATTCTGCACACGTCTGCAGTGCGAGATGAGCGCTTGCCGAAAGCCCTGCCCGGCATTCCTTAGGAGTAAAAATAACAGTGTACGGGAGGACGGGCGCATTACCCAGCGGGCCGGGGTGTGTACCACACACACACTCCTTACAAAACAACAGTTTGTCTATGTCCACATAAGTGCGTCTGCCGGAGACTTCACAGAGGTGGGAGAAGATGTGCCTTATTAACCCTGGGGAGACAATCGCAGTACCACGTTTGCTAAGAGCCGCAAAAATCCTGCTCAGGGGCACATGTTCCCCCTTCCCAATATTTAATCCCCCCCAATGAACAGACTGTTGTATTTAAATTATTAATTTGAGTTCCCCTCCCCCAATCTCAGATTCTCTAGTATGTCCTGGCTAATCCACACTCTGCCCCTCAGTCTGTGTGTGTGTGTGTGTGTGTGTGTGTGTGTGTGTGGCCGGGTTCAGAACAGGCTAGCTTCTCCCTGTGCTCCGCGGCGTCCCCGTCGCTGTGCGCGGGCGATGGCGTGCACGCGTGTACGCGCACTCCCGCACACAGGCGGACGCGCGCGCGCGGACACCCGGCTCGCCTCCTTGCCAGCTCCCTAATGGAAACTATGAGTAGCAGCCGGCGGAATGGCTGCCGATAAACAAAACCATAAAAGCCCCTCCAGGCCCGCCATACTCACGCCGTCCAGTCCGTCACTGCCCCCTGCTCCGCGGACAAACGCCCCCCGTCCCCGTCACACAGTCCGGCTGACGGCGCCCCGATACGGCCGCGCCATCGCATTGTCCGCAGCGTTTAATGGCGCGCGTACACTTTTCCCTTTAAAGATATCCCGTGCAATTTCTCTGCATTGCATTAACGGCAATGCTAAAAATAGCGAAGTTTAAAAGTTCTTTATTTATGTTTATGTATTTGTTTTAAACAAGGAGGCAGTGTACGTACGTCATGGAAACTCACCCCTACCCCCCCGTTCAATCGTGGACGTGCACTAGATTATGCCCTAAAAAAAAGCACACACAAATAAATTCTCAGACTATTTCGGGGGACGCCGCCCTTGCATCGGCGCGGCTATTTGCTCTGTAGTACGGAGCGATGCTCGCCTCCGTTATTATGCTTTATACGGCGCTCCCCCGCGCCGAAATTGACACCCATCCACGAAATCCTCACCCTGACGTTACTTTGTGAAGGCTCATTGTAAATGTGCGCGGCTCAGCCACTGTGTGAATTTGCCCCCCTCCCCATGACAACTTCAATGAACTAAGCGAAACGTCGAGGACAGAAATCCATGCACCAGCGCTTTAGAGGAGAAAAACCGAGCAGAGAAGGGGTGAGACGTAGGTGCACATGCAATGGGATGGTTTTGCGGTGAGGCAAAGGAAAGTCCTCAGAAAGACCCCTCGGTCTTCCGAAAGGGCCGAAATTCCCAGGTGCTCCGCCGGCCTGCGATCCGGTTTCCACCCCCAGGAGCCCGTTTGCTTTTGGCAGTCGCCGTTCTGTTACGGGCCAGTCTGGGTAGCCTCCCTGCAGACCTGCTACATTTATAGGCACGAGGATTGTGTTTATATTAAACGAGGGGAAACTTTTAAGCAAAAGCAGATACTGGGAACAGGTGGTTATGCTCAGTAGGCAGGAGCCCGCAGCCTCCAGAAGGGGAAATTGCTGTCTGATTAGGGAAAGTGGATGTGCCCTGTGCTTTGTTAGAAAGTCAGTGTCGAAGGACACAGAGACTCAGGAGAGCCCCTGATGGGAAATGAACCCACTCAGAACCACCAGGCCTATCTGCACTGGGCGTACCTCCACTGTACAAACACTGTTGCTTTTACTCATCTGGGGTCTTTTTGTTTTGGGGGGGGCGGAGGGTGACATTTTTATTGGGGATCCAAAAAACAGTACACCTGACTCTGCTCACACCTCAGCCACTTAACCCGAAGGCAGACATCCTAAACACACGGGCAACACGCCATGGATGCTAGGATTTCCAAGACCACTACGCTGCTTACTCCTGCATTGTGCCACCACTTAGTTCTCAAATGCATCTCGAGGGATCAGTTTATAAGTAGACTGTGCAAAGTTCATGTGTACATGACCATCAAGACATATTGTGGTCCAGTCACTCACCGAGGACCACATACTTATTGTAGTGTAAACATGCATCCCTGACAAAGATGTTTCAATAATTGTGCCTGTGCCAGTAATGAAATCTGGATGCAAGTGGCCAGTCCTAGGAGACACATGATAGAAGCAGGTGTAAATGACGATGTGTCTCTGCTGTCTGCGTATGATCTGATAGCCCAAGACTCACTTTAAATCCAAGTATAAATAGGGCCCATATGTACCCCTGTTGTTATTGCGTTTCTTGACAAGGCCTGGACAGGTCCCCTCTGTAGGCGTTCCCAATGACTATGCTGTGGTTTTGCAGCGGGAGTGCTTATATTTTAAATTTTCATGACCCCTCAGGTCTGCGCGTTCTGTTAGCATCTGAAAAAAAATGGTTCCTTCCACCCCCGGACCATGAAATTATTTTAACATAGACTGGCCTCCAGACTGAGCCGTCATCGTGTTGCTTTGGTAATCCTTTCAATTCAGACCTACATAAATTAGGATGACTATGCTCTCACAATGTTATAAATCTGTCATATAACAGAGGACATTGGATTATTATCTGAATTTGTGTGCAAGTCTCTCTGTGCATGTAAATGTGTAGTTATTTGCTTTGGTGCTAACTGCAATGGCCTGAGCAACATTTTATTTATTTAGCAGATTCTTTATTCTAAAGTGACATACAATTGAAAAAGAAGCCCAGCCCGGCCCTTGGAGTAATTGGGGGTTAAGGGCCTTGCTCACGAACCCAACAGTGAAATAACTCTGCCGACCCTGGGACTTGAACCAGTGACCTTCGAATTACAAGTACAGCTGAGCCACGCACCACCTCTGCACATTATCCACAATCAAACGACTGATATTTACCCCAAGGTGAGAGGTGGAAAAGGGAGCATTTCTTTACCATGACATGCTATATAGTTTAAAAAAGAAAATGTGAAAACGACATCAACAAAACTCTCAAAAGCAGATGTGTTTAAACCCTGGTACTTGTGTGACCCAATGCTGCATCTTTTATTTATAAGAATGTAATTCTCCAGAACTTCCTAGAAAAAGGATGCTTTAATTTATAGATGTCACTCCCTTCACAATATATAACATTAATACATTTTCACCCACAAATCTGATTACTTTGTGCAGTCTGGTTGATTATGCCGCAGGCATACATCCGTGTCTTAGTCTAAGGTTGCAAACTTTATGTTGTGCACAAACACACATAGATGATTCCCTCAGCTATCGAAAAGCTCTTCCGTGCCATCGTAAATTAGGAAAATCCGTTTGGGAGCTCACCAGACTGAAAAGAACATCACGTGTTTTGGTGAAAAATCTGTCTCTTGTAAGCAATACACTTTGCACATGTGGAATCTCCCTGTTTATATCTGAGAAAGTGAAACCAGACTAGATACGATTGTAAAGTATACTTAAAAGCAGGGTAAAATAATGTGACTCTCTCAGTTAAGAGCCCTGATAATAGCACCAATCATGACAAAACCAGGCCTTTTTTTACTGGTGTTGAAGGCGAAGTTTAGATGTTTAATTTACATGCTCGTATCTGTGGTGACGTGCACCAGCGGGGCAGGAAAACATGGTACGATCTGTCTCCCCAAAGCTGCCGAAAAGGTTTCAGAACAGCGGAACAAAGTGGGTCTCTTACTCTGGAGCTCCTGGTGGTCGGGGAGGGTGAGGACGGAGGGGAGTCTGACAGCGACTTCCTGGTGCGGGTCAGGTCCTTGGTCCGGGAGTACAGAGAGGACATGGTCTCGCGGTGGCCGAGGGGCCGCGGCAGCTGTTTGGGGGTATCCGGCGTGGGTGCGTATCAGGCTGTCATCGGCGAGATTCCCATGGTGGAGCTAACCCCCCTCACGGAGCGGTAGGTGAGCGGGAAACCTTCCGCGGTCTTCGAGTAGCTGCGAGTGGCCGGTGCAGGGAGGGGGGGCACGGCCGGGACAGCAGAGCGGGGGTCCCTTCTTCCTGAGAGACTGGACAGCGTGGCGGTCATTTAACAGAAGTAAAAAACAATCAAAGCTGCTCTCTCCCTCTGCCTGCACACCCTCCTTCTATCCCTCCTTCTCTCTCTCTCTCTCTCACATAATCAAGCGTCCCCAACCCTAACGGGAAAAGATGAGTTTATGGGATTTTTGTTTGAAAGGCTCTTCAGTGACGTCTCCTCAGGAACCCCTCCCTACTTACGGATGGACACACACACACACACACCCGGGAACGTCCGACGAAGAGCGGGGGGGACGGTCCCCATGTGTGATGCCTTATCTTCTGTTTCCCGAATTGACAGGCATGCTCCACCCAAACAAGCCCCCCCCACTCACCCCATTCCCTCTCCCCCTCCGTCAACCTCTCCCTCTGCCTGCTAAGTAAAGTCCCTCTCCGCCTCTGGCAGTCATCTCTGGCGGGCTTCCAGGGGTTTCTCTGTGCTTCAGCTCTGTGCTGGGGGCGGGGGGCTGGGGGGGGGGGGGCAACAACGCCTTACATCTCCCCAGGCAGAGGGGGGCGGCTGAGGGATAACGCTGGGAAGCTGAGATGGACTTTGTTCCTCTTGCGCCTTAATGACTCTGCGGCAGCTGCGTGGTCTCTGTTTATCGGGGCTTTTAATGGCACCATGTAACCATGGCGATGCAGGCCCCCGTGTGCCCAGAGCAGAAGGGCAGCGTCCGACTGGAAAGGGAGAAGGCCTTCAGCGCGTCAGTCCTTGTGGTCCTAAACACTGATGGGATATTTTGAGGAGGGACATTGGATCCACAGTGTGTCGTTTTGGCCAGGAGAGTCATTTGCAAAGCCAGAGTGCTTTTTGACTTCCCCTGAGGTGTAATCCTTCAGTGTGGCGTGTCAGGCTGAAATGAAATCTCTCTTGTACTGTACTTCAGCTCTGGGTGATCCTGGAAATTATTCTTGTAGGTGGAGCGCATTCTCCTACCCCCGCACTGAGGCAGGTAACCAGGCCACCAGTAGGAGCGTCTCAATTCGGGAGAAAGAGCAGTCTAATTCTTCTTCCCATCTGACAGAATGTGACTCGTCACTTTTCAGATACGGCGGGTTCCGTTTCTGCCTCGGGCCATGAACGGTACCTCAGCCCGGAACTTTCGAGCAGGAAGAAGTTAGTGATGTGGCAGACCTCAGAAAAATCTCATTATGATTGTACAGAAGCACCCCCCCCCCATACCCATAAACCACAACTCAAATGCTAAAGTTAGGCCACCCTGCTACCTTATATAGTGAGATTGGCTGTGCAGCATTCTGTAGAAGAATCTTTAATCTGCTCGGATCTCCTGTTGTGTGTAGCCGAGTTTGTTCCCTCAGTAGGGCTAAATTCCAGGCATGGCCCCCTCAAACACACCCAGAAGATTGCCCCCATTTCAATATACCCTTAACATTTTTTCTCCGATTCCCCATTTACAGTATATTCACTTAACAGATGCTTTTATTCAAAGTGACATTCCATTTTTTGAGAAAGTAGAATCAGCAGCAATTGGGGATCTTGCTCTGGGGGGCAACAATGAAATCAATCAGCGGACCCTGGGATCTGAACCGACAACCTTCGGATCACAGACATTGGATCCTAACCCGCTTAGCCACACATCACGCCCATCAGTTTGTGACTGCCTGCCTCTACTTCGGCAATCCCTGTTGCCTAAGGAAATACGTAGGGCTGCTTCTCTTTCCGGCGGTGACCTGAAGCCGCCCTCGCCGTCAGTGTGGGGTTTCGGGGGAATGGACCCGCCTTCTCTGGGAGCACACCTGCATCTGGGCTACACGGCTTGTTCCTCTGTGACAGCTTTATAGGGAACGTTTTCATCGAGCGACTGGCATGTGCTTCTCCCTCACGGAGCCTTTAAAATGAATTTATTCCACAGAGGAACACGGGGAAGAGGAAGAAGAAGAAGTAATAGCTGCAGAAATGGCTGTGTAGCTGTCCTGGGAGCCCTCCACGGACGCGATAAGCTCATCGCTGATCACAGCAAAGGCTGAAACGATTCACTTATCGATCACTGATAACTGGATCTCAGTCAAACTGAGCGGTTATTTACCACAGAGCAGCACCCAGGCAAAGGGAAAGATTTATCTAGTCTTGAAAAAATAAAACAATTCATGAATTGTGGAATGCAGACATCCCCGAAGCCGTAAGTCGCCGCTAAGCCGCCGTGATTCAGCCTTCCTCCGCCGTGCAGGATTCCTTCCCAACCCGCCTGCCAAGCTGAACCACGGAGCCAGCGTATGTGTTGGCAAACACCACTTGCCAAAAAATGAACCCCAAACACGTCTCTGCAGTCGGGTGGGGGGGTTCCACTGAGGCTCATTGCAGGGGGGTGAGTTCTGTCAGAGCAGATCTTGATGTATTTACAGGTAGGGATTTTTTTTAGTTTTCCTAGCAGCGCTGTTGTAATATCTTATTTCCTCCATGGAGTGCAGCTGTACAGGCAACAATAAAAGGCTCCTCATGTCCACAAAGCACGTATGCCTTAGTCTCTACCTCCAGACACCAGCCTGGCTAAGAGATTTACAGTAATACACTGGGGCTACAGGGACCAGTGGTGGTGCTCAACGCCACCCTAACCGTGCATTTGTGCGGAGCTTGTGAGGTTTTGGAGCCCCCTGTGGGCCACAAACAGTCACTACACTAAATATGAAATAAACACGTTCCTTATTTAGGTGACGCTGATTTTTGATTGGAGCCCCAGGAAGATAGGCACGCTGATTAGCCCTATTAAATCTGCTCTTTCAATCTGTCTGCACCCTCTCAGAGATTAAGTGCCACAGTGAGATTCTTGGTTAATGATGACTAGGAACATGACACTGACTGGTGGATTGGATCACTGATGGCAGTTCTGTCCGCACTGTGGAAGTCTTTGGTGATGCCTGAATAAACAAAGTTGTGACTAAAAGTAGCTGGAATGAGATTCCGCTGCTTCTGGACTTAC
Organism: Petrocephalus sullivani; assembly: GCA_026780845.1. NCBI lineage: Eukaryota > Metazoa > Chordata > Actinopteri > Osteoglossiformes > Mormyridae > Petrocephalus > Petrocephalus sullivani. The sequence goes on along the minus strand of JAODKM010000037.1, from coordinate 12,089,209 downwards.
TCTCTGTAATGTAATATAATGTGAATTTTATTTCTAAAGCACATTTAAACAACCAAAGTTCACCAATGTGCTGTATAAATAATAGCACAAACAAAACAAAAGTAGGACAACCCCATAAATAGTCACCATGAAATGCAACCAATGAAAACTAAAATAATAAAATAACTGTCAGCAGTCAGAACTAAAACCCAGTCTATAAAAATATGTTTGTAATTGTGATTTAAAAAGAGACGTCGAAGGTGAGGACCTACGCCTCGATGTACGAGTATTCCTCAGATCAGGTCCACACACCAGAAAAGCACAGTCTGCTTACGGCTTGCGGTATAGAAAGTAAAAGTTTGTTGGATGACCTCAGCTGTCTGGGTCCACAATGGTAGGTGAGAAAATTGGTAACATAAGGTGGACATAACCCATTTAAAGCCATAAGACAATCAGCAAAACCTTCAATTGGATCCTATACTGCACTGGACTGCAATAAGGCCAATATAGGTGTTATGTGATCGCGGTTTTTCGTCTCAGTCAATAGCCTAGCTGCAGCGTTCTGAACTATGTAGTTCTAGGCGAGAAAGTGATGACGTACTGTACTGATCCCCGAATACAGAGAGTAATAATGTACGTGGGATGAAATCTGGGTTTGAGTAATGTTCTTGAGATCTGGAGGTGATAAAAATGATTTTAGATGATTAAAAGGCCGATCTGAGTACAGAATTAATTTGTTGATCAGATTTAAAATCACAGTCAAGGATAACACGCAAATTTAGTGCATGATCTTTCACAGAAGTAGAAAGTTGACCCAGATTCTCAAAGACAGATAGAGTGCGATTTGAGGACCCAAAAAGGATCATTTTGGTCTTATGATCATTTAATAGTAAAAAGTTATGAGACATCCAAGCCCTAATGGCCTTAAATTCATCACAGAGTGTGGGTCGCTAGGTTTCAGCGGAAGGTAAATCAGGGTGACATCAGCATAGCAATGAACCGAGATGTGGTGCCTACAAAATATTGCCCAACAGTACCATATACATAGGGCCCAAAACAGATCCCTGGGGAATTTCACATGGTGCGATGGAAGAACAGACATTTCTGATTTGTACTGAAAAGTGTCGCTGGCTAAGGGATGATATAAACCAGTCAAGGTGTGTGCCTGAAGGCCAAAGTCCCCCAAACATTCAATAAGTGTTTGGTCGATCTTGCAAAAAAACAGCATTAATATTGCACAATCCCTGGCATCAAGCATAAGAAGGAGGTAATTTGATACTCGTAATAATGCCGTCTCAGTGCTGAGGGCATTAAAACCTGATGTTTCTAAAATATTATTGCTTAGTAAAAAAGGAAGAAGTTGTGAAAGGACTGTTTTTTCCAGAACTTCAGAGAAAAAACTTTGAAATAGGACAAAAATTTGCGAGTATGCAAGAGTCTAAATTAGGCTTTTTAAGTGATAGTGGGCCTATTGCATGTTTAAAACATGAAAGCACAGCACCTGTTGAAAGACAGGCATTTAGAATATAAAGCACCCAAGGACCAATGGAATCAAAGATGTTTTTAAAAAGACCAGAATGATTGACAATGGAAGATGAAAAAGAAGACAGAGTTACGCGTTATTTTCTTTAATGAAGTAAGGGAGACCACCAGCCATCGGAGCAAAATTCAGCCTAGTTTTTCTTATAATTAATAATTTTTTTTTAATCCTTACATGTTTTGTTGGTCAATAATAACATTAGGGTGCTCCAGTGGAGATCCAATTTTATAACGCTAAACAAAACCTCAGGGTTATGTTGATTTGAGCTCCCAAAGATGCTGCACCTGACACGCACACTGTGCGCAGGCCCCCGGGGCAGACCCAGGACATGCTGGGCGGATTACGCATATCTCGCAGCTGGTTTGGGAGCATTTGGGGATCCCCCAGAACGAGCTAGATTCTGTGACCACGGGAAAAGACATCTGGCATGACTGTGGAATGCTAAGAAGCTTATCTGTTGGCGCCATCTTGTGGCCAATGTGGAAGCACAACAACAATCAACAGGACCAACGGTTGGCAGGTCTCCCAGGGATACCCCCTTGTCTGCCATATTTTTTTTTCCTATTTTCATCAATAGACAAACTAATAAAACTAATTATCATATGTTACAGTCCATAGGTAATTGAATTAGATGTGCTGAAGGTGAAATATATCATATCTAAGTGATATGTCTATCTAGGTGCTAAGTCATGTTTTTATCAGTGTCCCTGATAACCCTTCCGGAATGTCCTTTACTTGCCTCTTGTGTGCAGTCTGATGCAGCAGCACCCTGGCTTTGGTCGAGGGTCTGCAGCCACTCTCCTCGCTCTGAGGCGTCGTCGTTTCCGCAACCTTGGTCTCCATCTCGCAGTTCATTTCCTAAATGGATTACAGTCGAGTACCACAATTACAGAGGAAAAAAGATTCACTCTGCCCCGGATGCCTCTTTATGATCTGCATTTTACAACATAAATAAGAGGTGGTTTGGAAATGAATCAGAAAACTTGCACAATCAGCACTGTCTAAATAAATTCATGAATAGAAAAGGGATTATCACAAGCTCAATAAATCTATTCCATTAACATCCAGGGGCTTTATACTATCCCTGATGGCTTTCTTGTCCAGTGCTAAGTATCTCAGGGTATATCAGAGTATGCTTTTTGCTGTCCATCCAATTAATTACTCATATTGTCAACGGGCAGTTTTGAGCTGAACTTGAAATTGCGATTTATAACTTTACAATATAAAAACAGAACAGTTCAGCAGAAACCTCATCTAAAGGTTGTTATCCATGTGTCTGTAACTGGATGAAATAATTAAATCTCTCGGAGCACAAATGCTGATGGGTTTGCAGCAAATCACGCTAAGTGAGTAGCACTGCTGATGCTATTAGCCGCTAATACAGATGGAGGTGAACTGACCCCACTTTAATTTCAGAGCTAGAAATGGGCTTCTTTGGTTGCTAATGGGCCACTGTGTAACTGCGGCTCCATTGTTAGGAGACATCTCCAGGTATCGTCATTGTTATGCCAAATTTCTGTAGAGTCTAAAGAGCTGTGGTACCCCCACACCTTCTGAGCTAAATTAAATGAAGGCTTTTTTGGCAGTTATAAAAGTATGAGCACAGATACATGGGATTTTTTTAGTTTTCCCATCATGCCACCCTTTTCAGAGGGATAATAGCCTTGCTCAAGGGCCCAAAGGTGAAAGCATTCTTGCCAAACATGGGATCCAATCCACTGAATACTGCTCCCTGCTGGCTAACACATGTACACTGCAGCCAAACGTTATGAAAGGATTACGGGGCCCTTTCACACCTGCCAGGCCAATGTCAAAAAGCCTTGTACTTGCGTGACTGCCTCACTGAAACAATTTGGCACAATTCGCGATTGGATTGCTGGTGCGGTCCTTGTGCGAGTCTGTGTCAGAGAACATTCCGGAAGGGCAACGTAGGACAGCAGCAAACAGAAAATTATGCTCTGAAAATGTGACTGGTAGCCATGTTCTGTCATCTCATGGAGCCGATCTGGGGGGAAAATGTGACCCTCAACACGTGTATCGGGGTGACACTGAGGGAGTCCTTACCGTTGGGATCGAGTCCCTGCGAGGACAGGCGCTTAGTCAGGCTGGGGGGGGTCTGGTGTTCGGACTCAGGAGGCGTGGTACAGCTCTCAGCTTGGGTTTCCACCCAGGTCCTCAGGTTCCCGAGCTAAGGGAGTTAAAAACAGAATTCCGATCAATTTAATGGCTAAGCTTAACTTAGCCTGGCTGCTGTGGTCCTGCTTTTGTTTCCAGGTCACTGCTTACAGCTCAGAAATAACCGGAACGCTCTGAATGGTCCAGGGAGTTTTTCATGCTTTTGTCACAGGACCAACGTCGCCTATAAGCTACATTGATAAAATGTCTTCACTTATAGGATAAACGGTGATGACTTCACTCACATCATCAAGCTCCCTGCTTCTCCTTGGCCGGCTCTCCTCTGCTTCTCGCTGTCCTGCTCTGGAGTTCTCACCCACCTCCTCATCCCCGGCTTTCTGTGACTCTCCTGTGGGTCTGTCTGAACTCAAGTGGCTGTAGTTCCTCTGTGCCTCACGAAGATCGGCGAGCGTCACCCCCTACGACAGAGACCCAGCTTCAGGATTACGGGGGGCTTTCTTGAAGAAATCTCTCCCCTTAGGTTGAATGACAGGTGCCTTTTGGTGGTGTGACCAGCAGCTGGTAATCCCCTGAGGGAGTGTCAGGCTAAGGGAAGTGGGCGGGACCTGTTAGAAGACTTTCCCACCCATTCTTGCTGAGAAGCTTACTGATTGGCATCTGATTGGTCCTGCAAGGCATACCTGTGTGGACCTCCGTGTTTGCCTCGCCTGCCGGGATCTGGCCTTTCTCTGAGACTCTGCCTCTTCATCTCTCACGGGTGTCAGATAAGACCTAGAGGTGAATACCAGAAATCCCAGTATAACTTTTCATTATATTTAACAGATGCTTTTATTGAAAGCGACCTACGTTTCTGAGTGAGCAGGGTCAGTCACAAGTTATGTGGTGGTTAGTCCTTAGGGTTCTTACTATTAGCTTACTCTCATGTTACTCTTGGCTTACTCTTGTCTTACTCTCAGCTTATTCCCAATTTACACTCAACTAATGGTGAATTAAATAAATGAGGGATAGAGTGTTTTTCATGTAGATATTCTATGTTGTATGGCATGACAGCAGAGGGACCTTAAAAGTAATACCATCAGTCACCAGATCAAAGCATAGAGGTGTCACAGCATTATCTGAAAAATGTATATTTCTCTTTGTGAAACATCAGTGTCATTTTCCATACGTGCTTGTCCCTGTGATAGTGAACACAGATCTGGAAAGAACAGGGCATAAGGCAGGGCATACTATGGGACAGGATGCCAGTCCATCACTGGACACAAGGCTGGTGTATGAATTAGACAGGGTACCAGTCCATCACAGGACACAAGGCTGGTGTATGTCTTAGTCAGGGTGCCGGTCCATCACAGGGCATGAGGCTGGGGTACGCCTTGGACAGGGTGCCGGTCCATCACAGGACACCCTAGACAGGGTACCAGTCCATCATAAGGCACAGGGCTGGGGACACCCTGGACAGGATAGCAGTCCATCACAGGGCACAGGACACACTGGACAGGATGCCAGTCCATCACAGGGCACAGAACACCATGGACAGGATGCCAGTCCATTACCGGGCACAGGATTCCAGTCCATCATAAAGCATAGGGCACCATGGACAGGATGCCAGTCCATCACAGGGCATAGGATACCAGTCCATCATAAAGCATAGGGCACCATAGACAGGATGTCAGTCCATCACAGGGCACAGGACACCATGGACAGGATGCCAGTCCATTACAGGGCACAGGATACCAGTCCATCATAAAGCATAGGGCACCATGGACAAGATGCCAGTCCATCACAGGGCATAGGATACCAGCCCATCATATAGCATAGGACACCATGGACAGGATGCCAGTCCATCACAGGGCATAGGATACCAGTCCATCATAAGGCATAGGGCACCATGGACAGGATGTCAGTCCATCACAGGGCATAGGATACCAGTCCATCATAAGGCATAGGGCACCATAGACAGGATGTCAGTCCATCACAAGGTACCCTGAACAGGATGTCAGTCCATCACAGGGCATCTGCTTTCCCTGCTGCTTACATTGCAGTATGGCTTCCTTTATATTTTAACATATATGTCGTCAGCGCCATGCACAGAGCAAGTGGCAAACCACCCGGTGCAAGCAAAAAATTCAATTGGGAGTTCCCACCACCAGCGGCGAATGGCATGGCCCTTGTGAAAAGCACTGGAAGGGTGAATATATAAAAGTAAGTGCGATTGTAAAGTGTTTTTTGGCTTGAAACAAAATGAGTTACATTGTTGGTTCACTGCCCAAAGCAAAGCAAAATTTTTTGGTTTTTATTAAAACAAGTTTAGACAGTCTATTGGGCAATTAGGCCTAGTTCATAGAGCCCTATGGTGAAATCACTCTATTAACTTGGGGATGTGAACCAATGGGCTGTGAATCACAGACAGAATCATAACTTGCTGAGCCACACAGCTAGATAATTTGGTGTTCTCTTTTCCTTCTCTCAACCCAGAGCCCAGAGCAGACAGTCTAATTATGAAACATACAGAGAAAACTTTGTAAAACACTCAGTGGCTGGACCTGTGATCCAGTCAATGACCAAGTTAAACCACTGAAGGCACAAGCCTTATTTTTCAGTTCCTCACCTGAAGGCAGCATTTGAACATCTGTACCTCAGGCCTGCAGCTCTAAAGCATCTCTCTGCTATACAAAAAGTGTTGGGGTAGTTTGCAAACCCTACAGGTGATAAACTGTTACATACACGAAAGAGCATGTGCATGTGTGGGCAGACATTTCTCAAACTGAGAATCTCAGCCAGCTGGCTACTCCACATACCTAGAAAGCTAAAATTTTAAGCTGTTTAAGAATTTACTCCCATATGTCAGGCTAAATTGATTACCAGGGGATATTTAGTGTCAGGGTCGGTGTCCACCCTACCCATCCTGTGTCTTTTCCCATTTGGCCAGCTGGTGTTGCTGGCCATCCTGATCCCAGCTCCTGCCCTCGCTCCCTAGACAGCTGCATACCTCAGTGGACTGAGCATGCAGCTCTGTTATTCCCTGCATCACGGGTTCGAGGCTGGCCATAGGCCTTCTTATCTGTTATTTTGTATGTATTGGCATTTGTTTCCGTGTTAGGTTTGCCCTGCTCATTTCCAGTTCTCTGGTCTTGTTTATTATATTTGGTTCTGTTTATCTTAGTGTATTCCTATGGTATTGGTTAGTGTTTTCTAGTTTCAGTGTTTGTAGTGTTCCCTAGTTCTGTGCTGGGGTGTATTCTCTGTACATCGCTTAAATCATCCAAGATCAGAAGCCTCATCTTGGATCAGTTAATGGCGGTGAAAATCATCCGGTTAAGTTGGTTCCTTGAACGCATTTCAGGAACGGATTAGTTTAGCTTCTTTTTTTTCCCTGTGTTTTGTTTTGACCCCTTGTGGTCCATTTATTGTTTTTGTACCCCCAATAAACCCCTTTTTGTAGTGAGCCACAAGTGGATTGTCACATCTTTTCCCAGCCTGCACAACGCCACGCTGTCACGTCCGTGACAATTTAAGACTTTAGGACAGTTGGAGATGGTCAGATTCTGGAGTCTCTGGAATAAATCTGTGTTGAAATGATCTTTCTGTAATATTCTGCTTGCCAGCTATAAGTGTTTTTGTCAGAGAAGCTTTATTTTGCAACTGACCCATGCTGAGGAGGGGGGGGTCTCAGCTCTTTACTGATCTATAGCTCTGTCAATCACATCCCGGAAAATACAACCGGGGGCCTGTATCATGAAGCAGAATTTCTTGCATTGCCAGATAACTTGTCAGATTTAAGGTAGTCTGGGCTAAATGTAAGTTGATGATTAAGCTAATTTAAACCACGGTACCTTAAATCCGACAAGTTATCCTACTAACCAAGAAATCCTGCTTTGTGATGCAGGCTCCTGTTCTCTGCTTAGTGCAGGGTACCCCAGTTTTAATATCTTTGTTTGCTTACATTTAGCCCAGACTACCTTAAATCCCACAAGCTATCAACCAATCACATCTTGTGTTTATATGTAGTCAGCCAACAGCGTGCCAGATGCGCTCACAACAGACGATGATTTTAGGGTTTACAAACATTTTTGTTAAACTTTTTTCCTATGATAGAAGTGTTAGTGGGGGTACAGTTAGCAGAACTAAGAAGTTAATTGGTCCACTAATGGTTTTCACAGTTGTCAGAAACCCTAATCCACTAATGCAAAAAATTTGCTTTGCTAATTAGGAGATAGCGGATTAGTGGAACCCTACTCACCACTGACAGTCACAGAATGATAGTCACTGAATAATAGTCAAAGAATGATAACAGATTGGAAAGTAAAACTCTTCACCACCTCACTGTTAATGTCAGCTACACATTGCTTTGTTTCCTTTTGTTTCTTTTTTGCAACAGCTGGCAATAAAGAACAAAAAAGTCTTTATACACTCACCTAAAGGATTATTAGGAACGCCATACTAATACGGTGTTTGACCCCCTTTCGCCTTCAGAACTGCCTTAATTCTACATGGCATTGATTAAACAAGGTGCTGAAAGCATTCTTTAGAAATGTTGGCCCATACTGATAGGATAGCATCTTGCATTTGATGGAGATTTGTGGGATGCACATCTAGGGCACGAAGCTCCCGTTCCACCACATCCCAAAGATGCTCTATTGGGT
>JAODKM010000037.1:12044914-12080814 GCA_026780845.1 Petrocephalus sullivani | reverse complement strand
TGATTGGTTGATTAGATAATTGCATTAATGAGAAATTGAACAGGTGTTCCTAATAATCCTTTAGGTGAGTGTATGTTAGGAATGGGAATACACAATCTTTTTATTCTATATTGTTTCCTACTGCGGGACAATGTATGAAGGTGAGTGCAGATTCTGGCTAGCAGGCGCTTACCTTCCCTGCCAGCACTATCGAGCAGTGGGCTGGGCACTCGCTGGAGGTCACTCTGATTCCAACAACTTTCCTTCATATTACACCCCCCCAGTCTGCATCGCTTAAATAACCACACAGCCCTGACATTGCTTCGGTTCTTCTTGTGAAAAATCATCTTTGAAAATATCATGCAGGACTTAGGTGGATCACTGCTATCACACAATTAAAGATAATAAAATTCACTTCACAGTAAATCAGGTACCTCATGTCATACTGTATATTAAGGACTACTCGTGCACATACAAGCAGGCATATGAATCCTGCGGTCAACATTTCAATATTTTCAAGGCTGAAATGCATCACTACAGCATTTACTGTGCATGGAGACAAAGACAGCTACTAATTTCAGCAGGTATTTTTGTCCAAGGCGATGTACAAGTGAGGAAATCCTGAGGTCAGTTAGCATCCAGCACCCTGGGGACTGGTGGGGCCAAGAGCCTTACTCAGGACACCAGTGGTGACATAATTACTCTGCCAGCTGTGGGATTCAAGCCAACAACCTTTCAGAAACAGGCACAGACCCTAACCCCACGAGCTATACATAAACTTCCAAGCTTGAGTCTATAGGTTTGTGCTGATTGTGATAAATACATCAAAAAACCTGCCAATACAAAGAAGTGGTTATTGCTCTCTGATCGGGTCGCACTGCCCTTCCTCTCCCCATTAAGCATTCATAGCGCCAGTCCAGTGGCAGAGTGGAATGGATCCAGTTCCCTTGACGTTTTCTTCCTCTTTGCTTACATTCCCAGCAAGCGTCCTTCACTACATTATGCGCTAGAGCATCAATAAAAAGCTTCCGCTGCCTTTAGAAGCACTGCATGGCTAAAGTGAAACCCTCAGACCAGAGCGTCTGTCCCGTGCGGCACCGAGTACAGCCACTCTGTGATCAATAACCACCGGCTGTCAGGGGCCCCTGCCGCCCCTCCCCAAGGGCCCCGCTCACAGGATATCGATCTGCTCGTGCAGCATTGGGAATATAAGCAGGTCCACGGCTCAAGATGAGGCTCCGGGATCATCCTGCGCTACTCGCGCTGGAAATTTCCGTGTCTCTGAATCTCGGCAAATAGCCTTAAAAGGTTCCCAAGATGCCTAGAGGGTCCTCAACAAAAATAATTATAGCAACAACAACAACAGCAAAAATAATTTTGTTATTGCTATTATTATTATTTTTATTATTACATTAATTAATAATAACAACAACACATTATGATTATAAAAGCAGTAATATCAGAGAGCAATGATTGACCTTACCTTCTCTGATCAGACAGACTATCAGCACCGTAACCTCTACACACGACAGAGACATCTATATACAGCTTACGGTTTTTAATTTGGGAAATCAGAGTCAGACAGCCCCTGGAGCATGTGAGGTTAAAAGCCTTGCTCAAGGGCTCAACAACAGCATTACCCAGGCAACCCAGGGACTCAAACCAGCACCTAACCGAATACAAGCACAGCACCCTGCTGGGGGGTTCCTGCCCCGTCTGCCCCCGACCCGGCCCGGTCCGTAAGCCGAAGCTACTGCAGCTTTACAGAAGCGCCCATGTTCAGGAGCTGCTGCGCTGGCGGCAGGCTGTCCTGGGCCCGGCATCTCCTGGCAGTGCTGCCTGCTTGCTGCAGCATCAGTACGAGTTGTGGTGGGAGGTGGGGGAGGGTTCGGGGGGACGGCAGCGCAGGCTGGGAAGCCCCTACCTGGGCAGGCAGGCCTGCATGGTCCCGGCTGAAGGTCACGCTGGTGCTGAGAGCAGACGGGAAGAGTCCGCACGGGATGTCTGGCGGGGTCTGACTGAGCCTGGGGGTGGAGGCAGAGAGCACTCTTCATCGATAACCCCCCCCCGGCCGGCTGGTGTGTGGGACGTCCCGTCCCGATACCCTATCTCCCAGAGGCAGATAGCAGCCGCGCGAGAGAGGCTGCTGGCTTATTTAAAGGCACACTCATCGCTTTCCCGTGCTCCTTTAATCCGGCCCTGAAAAAAAATCAGCTCACAATGCCAGCCAACCTACTTTGCTGAGCAGGAAGCGTTATAGCGCCCTCCAGAGGCAATTCTACTGCTTAGGATCTGCACAGATTACCTTTGATTTCAAGACATCATTCAGTGAAAGGGTGAAAAGCATATTTATCAAAACAAAAACTATTCCTTGAATATTTTGTATATGCCTTTATATCTATTAGGGTTGCCATTTACAGCCTCTTCCTGGGTTATGATGGATATTCCCATCACATATTTATTGAATAAGTTACATGAGATATTCAACACTTTATTATAAATGAGGCTTTGTTTTAATGATTTTGACCAACTGTAGGCTAATGTAAGTGTTCTAAGCATGTTTAAGGTAGGCTAGGCTAGGCTCTGATATCTGTTAGGTTAAATGTACTGTATTAAAATGCAGTTTTACCTTACGATGTATTCACCTTACGATGTATTGGATTTATTGGGTTTATTGGAACGTAACCCCCTTGTAACTTGGGGAGATGCTGTTGTTATACACATCTTTGAAAATACATTTGGCTCTTCTGCTCCTCCGCTTCAGAAGAAAGTGAATAAAGTAGGCACAGGGCATACAGGTTTTGAAGGTCCATCCATCCATGTTTCGGCGGGGGAGAGCACAATAACTAAATCAGTCTGGCAACAGCCAAATGCTGTGGGCATTCCATAATAATGATGCCATAGAATAGGGGCGACCAATCTCATCCATATAGGGCCATTGAATATATGGGACTGCTTGGCTGAAGAGTCCTTACATCTGGGATTGAACAGCTGACCTAAAGGTTATCCCAAAACCCTGCATACACACTCGCCCTTTGCGGATAAGTTTGGGAACACAGCTGGGTGAGGCCATCGTGCTGTGTAAGAGCACAGCTGGGTGAGGCCATCGTGCTGTGTAGGAGCACAGCTGGGTGAGGCCATCGTGCTGTGTAAGAGCACAGCTGGGTGAGGCCATCGTGCTGTGTAAGAGCACAGCTGGGTGAGGCCATCGTGCTGTGTAGGAGCACAGCTGGGTGAGGCCATCGTGCTGTGTAGATACACAGCTGGATAGGGTCGTCGTGCAGTGTAGATACACAGCTGGATTGGGCCACTGTGTAGTATAGATACACAGCTAGATGGGTCCATTGTGCAGTGTAGATACACAACTGGATGGAGGTCATTGTGCATTATAGATAAACAGTTGGATAGGGCCGTCGTGCAGTGTAGATACACAGCTGGATTGGGCCATCATGCAGTTTAGATACACAGCTGGATGGGGGCCATTGTGTAGTGCAGATACACAGCTGGATAGGGCCATCGTGCAGTGTAGATACACAGCTGGATAGGGTTGTCGTGCAGTGTAGCTACACAGCTGGATTGGGCCACTGTGTAGTATAGATACACAGCTAGATGGGTCCATTGTGCAGTGTAGATACACAACTGGATGGAGGTCATTGTGCATTATAGATAAACAGTTGGATAGGGCCGTCGTGCAGTGTAGATACACAGCTGGATTGGGCCATCATGCAGTTTAGATACACAGCTGGATGGGGGCCATTGTGTAGTGTAGATACACAGCTGGATAGGGCCCTCATGCAATGTAGATACACAGCTGGATAGGGCCATCGTGCAGTGTAGCTACACAGCTGGATTGGGCCGTCGTGCAGTGTAGCTGCACAGCTGGATTGGGCCATCGTGCAGTGCAGACACACAGCTGGATTAGACCATCGTGCAGTGTAGATACACAGCTGGATTGGACCATCGTGCAGTGTAGATACATAGCTGGATTGAGCCATCATGCTGTATAGGAACATGCCTGGACGGGGTTGAAAATCATTGAAGGACATGAACACTTGTGAATTAGTAATGAAAGGCCAGTCGTCTCCGCTGCCCTCTGCAGTCAGCTGACACAAAGAGCAGATAATCTCCAGGCTAAATGCGGAAATGGAGGCAATGGGCCAGGGGACCGTGAGCGTGACCTGCAGCTGATGGAGGGGAACTCATCACTCTCTGGACCCCCGGAACAATGCAATTCCTCTGAACTGAGAGCATTCACTGTGTGAGAGCAGATCCGTTATTTCAACAATAATATTATATTATTATATTCCAAGAAATTACACTTCCAGAACAGTTTTGAAAAGTTAATATCTCAAAACAACATGCAGATCCTGAGATATTATGCTAATTTGCAGCATGATCTTAAAGACAAAGGGTTCATTTGGCTTTTGTGTTATTCACAGGGATCAGTCAGGTAATCTGAACATCTCAGCTGACTATGACTGAATCACAACAGTCAGCTTTTAAAGCACATTGGGTCCACTCACACCTCTGAGAAAGATGTCAGACTTTTGGTTCTAGACAAACAAAACAGAATCCAGATTGGGAACAATGCTGTGGTGTCCAAAGGACGATATCGTGCATGAAACAGGTAGAAAATATTGTTCTCCTCTCCACTAACCAAAAACACAGAACATGTGTTTGTCTGTCCTCATGTCTGAAAGGTTGTGAGTTCAAGTCCTGGTAGAGTGATCAAATCATCATTAGACACCAGCAGGTCCTGCTCACTTATCCTCACTCGTACGTCTCTTTGGACAAAAGTGTCCACTAAATAAATATAATCAATGCAAAATAGAAGAACCTGAGTTTATTGCCTAAAGCTCTTGGATCAGAGACGGCCTCTGTCTTAGTTCACAGCCCCATCATGGAGAATACAGTGTAGTTTAACTATATAGTTACCTCAAAGAAGAAATGACAACACATGAAACTGTATCTATATTCATTGGTGGACAAAACGATAAGCTACTTCACACTTCACACCTATTAGTCCTTTGACCATAAGCACCTTTACATCAGTGTCATATTGAGTTTGGACAAATTCAGTTTGATTCAATTTATTTTTATATAGCGCCTTTCACAACAAAATCGCCCCAAGGCGCCTTACATGAATGTGTTGTAGTACATTGCTACATCATTTATACAGAAATGCATTTGTCCATAACCTCCATAACCTACAGTCAAAAACAGACTGTCATTCTTGTGTTCAAATTAATACACACAAAAAGCAGTGCCTTTACACTGCCCTCCAGTGGTGGAAATGAGCTCTGTCCTACTCAGACACATTCAGTGGAAATAAACATGACTGTTCACTGTGGAAGAAAGTTCCGGTTTCTCACAAAGGATTAAGGCTTTCAAGGTTGGTGTTGGAGCACAGAGCCCTGATTCAAACCCTTTTAAAACCCCTAGGCTCCCTTTCGCACAGTTCATTGAAGTTCAAAGTCGCAAAATGCAACAGCTGTAGTGCAAACGGCCGCTTCGTATCCATCATCTCCAGTGAGCGAGGGGCAGGTGAAGACTGACGCTTCTTAACAGCTTGTGATTCTCTGAAAAAGAATAGAATGACACAATTTGCCTGAGATTTACTAACGCGACAAATATAAATAAAATAGTTCCATCTGAGTGTGAAGATGACGCCCTGCAATTGATTTTTCGGCAACAGACATATCTATGAGATTTCCCTGTGACTTAAAACATCAGGACAAGACATGCGAAAAGCAATATTTTATTGCTATTTATAATGCGATTTCTTTGTTAAGCAAGGAGAATCCATTAACTTTGTTGGTTAATTAATTTCAAACAACACCTGTTCAACTATATAATAATACAAGAAGTAAAACTCAGTATGTGTCCAATTCCAGTGCCCTACAGTGCGCGAATCTAGACTAATCACACACTAGCAAATCCAGCAGAGTACCTACATTCTTGTTCATTTGGGTTGTGTCCTCTTCCCTACTGCTCCTTCTTTTCCTGTGCTGCCATCCTCTTCTGCTCCTCTTCTTTAGTTCCTGATTCTGGGGCTTCCTGCTCCTCCTCCCCAATAGGAGCTACCCACTCTTCCATGATCTCCTCTTCATGCACCTCAGGTTCCTCTAGTTCAAGTTCCTCTGTGGCTTCCTCTTCCTCCCCCTGTGCTTCAAGGTCCCCCTGCTCTTCCACCTCTGTGTCCTCCAGTTTCTCCTCTTCCTCCTCCTCTTCCTTCTTCACCACTTTCATGTCCCCCAGCTCTTGTTCCTCAGTCATCTCCATATCCCTCTTTACCCGTTTGTCAGCATCCTTAGGTTCTTCTTCCTCTATGAACTCATTGTCCTCCTCAGTGTTCCCTAGTTCTTCCTCCTCTTCAGCATCCTCAAGATCTTCATCCTCCTCTGTGTCCTCTAGCTCCTCTCCCTGCTCCATCACCTCCTCCTCCTCTTCTTCCTCTTCCAAGTGCCCAAGCTCATCTTCCATCATGTCTTCCAGCTTCTCCTCCTCTGTAACCTCCTTGACCTCCTCAGCATTCCCTAGCTGTTCCTCCTCCTCCTCTTCCTCCTCAGTGTCCTCTACCTCTTCTTCCACGTCCATCACATCCTCTTCCTCCTCATTGATGTGCCCAAGCTCTTCCTCCTCCATGTCTTCCAGCTCCTCCTCCTCTGTCACCTCCTTTTCATCTTCCATGTCCTTGCGCTCTTCCTCCTCATCACTGTCTTCAAAGTCTGCCTCCTCTGTCACCTCTTCCTCCTTAGTATCCCCTAGCTCTTCATCCCTCACAGTGTCTCCAAGCTCTTCCTCTTCCTCTCTGTCCTCAAGCTCCTCCTCCTCTGTCAACTCCTCCTCCTCCATGGTGACCCCCATCTCCTCCTCCTCCTCCTGCTTGGTGTCCCCCAGTTCTTTCTCCTCTGTCAGTTCTGTCTCCTGTTCCTCCATAACCCATAGCTCTTTCTCTTCTGCCAAAGCCACTTCTTGTCCTTGTGCTCCTGTTACAGATGCCTCCAGTTCTCCTGGTAGACCATCCTCCTCTGAGACAAATTCTGCATGTGCCATTTCCTCTTCCTCCTTCACTGGCTGTTCGGACTGTTCTTCCTCATGGATCAAGACCACTGACTCCTCAGAAGGGACACCCTCTGGGATGGCCACACCCAGCTGATCCATCTAGAACCCAGAAGCAGCAGTGTGAGACAAGCACAACGGCATTTGCTCATGTCACATGACCTGTTACACAAACAGCACAATTACATGATCTCCACCTCAGTTTTCCATATTCACCTTCCTATGTCATTCATAGTGAAAATCTAACGCTGTGAATTACCCGACAACGCAATACAGAATTATAATACTTAAAAATCTCATAAACGCACAGTATACTTTACTAGACAAAGTCATAATACTCCAGTCTCATAAATACACAGTACACTTTATTGCACAGAGCAATAATACTCCATCCTCATAAATGCACAGCACACTTTACTCAACAGAGAGTTATTACTGCAACCTCAAAAATGCATAGTACACTTTTACTCCACAGAATGATAATATTCTAACCTCAACAATGCACGATATACTTTACTGGACAGAGTGATGATACTTCAACCTTATAAATGCACCATACACTTTACCGGACAGAGTGTGATTTTCTACCTAAACCATTCCTTTTATTTATTTATATTTCATTGGTTTATACCTCATTTAGACATAAATGATAATTCCATGAACATGAACCTCTGCAGTCCCTTTGATGTTTGTGAGTGTCTTTGCTATGTTTTGTGCTGTCTAATCCTGTCACATGCTACTGACTGGGTGGCGTGAGTAAGGATTCTCATGTCCTGATGTACAAAAGGCAAATGAAGACTCCTGGCCCATACCACTTACTGTATATTAATTACCTGGTTCTGATCCGTCTCCACTTGGGCCTGGAGGTCCTGGGAGGTGGTGCTCTGCTCCTCGCTCTGCAGGCCACGCTGATCCCGCACCCCCCTTGTTTGGGATCGCAGTTTATCCCTTAGCAGCTCCCTGACACCCAGAGCACAGCCCAGCATGAGCGGCAACCCAAGGATCCAAAGGAAGCCACAGAAACATCACTAAAGCTTTTTAAAGAAAATATGCAGAGATTGGCGCCCCCTGGTAACCATGGATGAGCGCTTAGGATAAGGACCAAACGACGGATAACTGGCTGGATGGATGGATGGATGGGATGTGATACAGATAAGTTACCACATTTTTTAATGAAAGCACATTATATTATTTCTGCATTTATGCATCTAATGTAAATTAGTCCTTGCAGCCCTTATATCTAGGGTCTTTGTAGGACCTTCTGACTTTGAAGGACCTCCTGACTGTATCTTCCATTAACTCATCATCATGCTGATTGCCCTTCCAGAACTCCATCTACAAAACTCCAGTGAGCATTTAGATGTATGTTTATATATTTATGAAACGGCGCCCTGCATTAGCAGGTGGAGGATTCCTCCCTCCATCCACATCTTCACACACCTCACATCACTGATGTCCTGGGTGGCAGCATCGAGCTGGGCTTTGTGGCGGGCCAGCAGCCTCTTCAGGTTGGTGACCTCCACTGCGTGAATCTCCAGCAGGGAGGTCAGATCTTCAGCGTCGTTTGTGTCTTCCTCCCCCTCAAACCCGTGCCGTGCTGGACCGTGCAAAGCCTTCAGAGCCACCAGCTCGCTCCTCACGCTGTCCAGCTCCCCCGCCCTCTCCTTGAGAATGCGCCGTACCTCCTTCAGCTGCTCCGGAGTCACCGCTTCCTGCCGCCACTCTGCCAGCCGCGCCACCTCTGCCCGGAGGGCCAGAACCTGGCTGGGGAGGTCAGAGGTCACCGCTGGCCCCACCTTCTTCTGGGCCTGCGAATTACCCTCCTCCAGTGCCTGGATTCGGCTTTCAAATCCATCCAGAGTGAGGAGCTGTGGAGAAAGAAGGCGGATGGATGGATGGATGGATAGACGAACGGACGGACGGATGGACGGACATAAATGCCATTAAAAATGTAAATGGGATCGATTTAAACATCGCGGAATATTTATAAAATATAAATTACAAATGTTTTTATTTCTATTTAAGCTTAAGATGACCAAACTAATTTTAATGGAATATTTAAATATTCCGCACTTTTAATTTCAAATTTTTCGGGTGATATGATTATGCTACAAGTGCTGCTCGGTCTGTTACACGCTGCTCAACTCCGCCAGGGGGCGCTCAAGGCGACCCCGGGGTATACGTCACGCGCGCGGTTATAACCTCAAGGGTAATTATCTCCGTCTCGTCAATAGGTTTTAGTTCTGCTTGACTTGTGTGTGTGATTATCAGAAGCAGCAGGGGAACCAGCGGCAAAGACACGAGGAGACGTTTGGTGCTTTGCTGTTGTCGCTTCGACCAGAAATGTTGCCGGATTCTTATACGGCGAAGCTGAAAGGTACCTGGACAAAACAGACATCCATCCATCCATCAATCATTCATCTATCTATCCCACAACTACAACTACAATACACACATTTATCAATAACTCCAACAGTCCGAAAAAAAAGAAAAATTACTGATAATGACGACAGTTCCCTTGAATTATGATTTTCATATTTTTGGAAGTGATCTGCATTCTTGTACACCGAGAGCATAAGTCCAATATTGTCCAGTTCACCGACTGATCAGAACTTCTCCAAGCCTAGTGTATCACAGCCCTGGATTTAATAAAGTTTATTTTATATTCTTGCATTTGATGGACTAAAGAAAGGTATAAATTCCACCCAAAGTATTCATTATACTTATATATTATATACAACACATTTTTCTGTTTTTCATTTAACAGTTTTTAATAATGCAAGGTCATCTTGAGGAAATTCTCTATGATTCTTAAAAAGAAATGGGAAGGAGGAAAACGCAAATGACTTTACACGATTCTTATAATGCGAGCTTGTAACTAACGAATAAGGAACGGAATCGGGGCACAGCATTTTAAATATCAGTCTAAACTTTTGATTATTCATAAGTTTGGCCCTGGCACGTCTGCCCTGTATGCTTGTGGTGGCTGGCCTTAACATACTTCATAAATCCCAGCCGTAACTACAAGGCCGACTCATTGAAGACATTTATAGCAATCGCTGGCGACAACTGTGCGGATTCACTCCAGGTGTCGATTGCAAATGCATCACAGTCTATTTTTAACCAGGAGTACTAGTTTTAAAACTGCGCTTCAGGGGTCCGGAGACCGCTCACTGTATTATTAAACCTGCAAACTTGCACACTGCTTTTGCATTAGTTTCTGTTAGTCTTTGCCCAAAATCTCCTTCAATCCTATCTTATAAGGCACTCCAGTGTGTTTTAGCGTGAGTTTTGCACTACACTACTCCCTATTATACCTTGCACGGAGTTCAGAAACTTGCAGGCAGGAAAGGTGAAAGGAGCTCCTCCGCTTTCTGTGCTTTGGGGGTCTCCTAAAGGCGGCAGTGTATATTTAAAGAGAGGAAAGGAGAGGGACTGAGAGGAGCTCCAGGAGCTGTGGGACCTGTCCCACTTCACCATGAGCGCCTCATCGATGCACGCCTCTATGCCCTAGATCTCACACAACCTGCAAGGCGAGGCAGCCAAGTTCAGGCAAGTAAAAAAATACCACCAGGTTAATTAGGAGGCGCTGATCTGCTTTAAATAGTAGCCGCTCGGATGTGTCACGCACGGGTTTGGATCTCCGCGTTCGGAGCCGAGGTGCAGATGTTTACCTTGTCGGCGGCCATCCGCACCTCCTCCTGTAGCGCCTGCAGCTTCACCATCTTCATCTGCATGGCCACTAAGTTGTCAGCCAGGCTGGTGGAGGTTTGATGCTGCTGGAGGCAGAACCACGCCACGATCACCCCCCCGATCAGCACGGTGAGGAGCAGGACGGAGAGGAGCGCCGAAGCGCCCCCGCGCCGGGGGTCGCGCTCCGGGGCTTCGTGCTTGAAGGAGTTCTCCTCCTGTTTGTTGTTGGCTCTCCCTTTCCGGTGCTTGGCCGTCATTTTCCCCCCCAAGTACAAGTAAGTTGGACGGATCGGCGCGGACGTCAGTATATAAAAAAAGAAAATCCGGGTGGCTTATTTCTTGATGGAGGTTCTCAAAACAAAAGTGTGACGGGCGTTCATTCATAGGACATTTGGAGGTGTGGAAGAGGAGCCCGGCGAGGAGCGCAGGAGGCTGGACCGACAGACGGAAAAGGAAAGGGGCGTGATGGTAATAAATACCCCGCTGTAAGGAGCCCCGTCTAACGGAGAGGTCACACGAGTGACGGACGGGCTCGACCCATAAAGAGCCGCTTAGATCCGCCGGATTGAGCCGAAATGCAGCCGCGCGTAACTGAGAGATGGATTGTGCCTAGTTTTTTTTATTAAACCTCCCGTGCAACATTATCATAATGATTAAAAGTGACAAGATGGCTAGAACAGGGTATCAAAGTAAGAGGGATAGGGCAGTTAATGGTATGGCCACGGAGTAGGCCTACTTAATATGGTTTATTTAAATGCATATGTTGTGCAGGAACAGCAGAAATTTGTTCTAAATCAATACAGTCTCTACATGTCACATATTAAGGATACACTCAGATCATATAGCTGTACTTTAAAAATATGTTTCAGAATAAACATGTTGCAGAATTAACAGTTTAACAATAACAGTTGCATACTCCATTCATGTTTTTAGACAAACTGCTCAATAGTTTTTATTCAAAAAAAAAAAAACCAACAAAAGCTGCAGCATGCTATAGGCCTATGTAATGATTTTTATGCATAGTCCTTATGCTTTTTTATGCAACCAAATGTTCTTAGATATGATTACATTTATAAACATTTACCACGTTCAGTAAACAGGTGAGATCAGTGGGAAATCACAGTGCAACACTGCACACTAAATATGATCTGGTTATTAACCAGAGATCTTCTTTAATCTGAAAGACAAAATGGAAAGACAGAATTAATCACATCCACGGACCCCTCCCCCAATACAGTGTGTGTGCATGCGCGCACGTGCGCCTGTGTGTGCGTGTGTATGCAAGAACATGCATGTCTGTGTGTGTGTATGTGTGTCTGTGTTTGTATGTGTTACAGCGACAGATCCAGTAACTGTAAAACTGTAACTGTAACTGTAAAAAAAAATGCAACATTTTTTTTCTTTTTATCTATAAATCCAAGTAAAATACACTTTACAGAAAAAAGAGCTAACAATCTCAACTAGCATGATCAAAAAACTGCACTGCTCCATGCTTCTATAACCCCTGCATCCATCCAAATTACTTCTTCCAACCAAAAATACAAGTGACTATAGGTCTTTATGCACAGATGGGGATCACACCACAAGTATCAACATAGGAATCTCGGTTTACACATTATTGCTAACAGAAAGAAATATTACTATAACCTCAACAAAACATTAAATAATAACTATACAAAATGTATAAAAAAATAAGACAGATATGAAATTATTCAACAATCTTTAAAAATGACATATAAAATTACATTATCTATGGTGCTAACAGCACGTTTTGTGTGTGTGTATGTGTATTTACAACATTGTGGGGACCAAACTCTTTAGTTTATGGTCGGCCCAAAATAAATCTCAACTTTACAAAAATTTGTGGCTACAATAAAAAAAACTAGAAATGTCAAAAGTCTTGTATTTGGGTTGGTTACTTATGGTTAAGGTTAGGACTGGGTACAGGTTCAGGGTGTCATTGTTGGGATTAGGGTTATACCCATAGAAACGAATGGTAGGTCCCCACAAACATATGAATGCAAATGTGTATGTGTGTGGCGTTTGCATCTCCTCCCTGAGTTTCTGCACCCCTCTTGCCACAGTCCAAAAACTTGTGGTCAGGAGATTTGCTGCCTCCCAAATTGTCCATAGGATGTGACCATGTGACAGAGTGGCACCCAGCTCAGAGTGTCCCCTGCCTTGTACACTATGCCTACCGGGACAGGCGTCAGGCTCACGGTGACCACATCCCGGATAAATGAGTACAGATCGAAGGTTATGCGACAGTGTGTGGCTCAGCAGTTTAGGCCTTTGTGCCTATCATCAGAAGCTTGCTGGTTTGAATCCCTCATTCTGGTTATGCCTTTGTGTAAGAATCTTAACTCTCCTAAAATGAGTGCAGTAGTTCTGGCTTTGTGTTTAGATGGCAACTTCTGCTCTCACCTCTATATGTGTTTGTGCCTTTAAAAAAAAGACAGCGCAAGATGGGATACGCAAAAACATACACATTCCAGATAAGCGATAGCCTGCCACCCTGCCAGGTGGTTGTTTTTCCACTTTGAGGCCAGCAGGGGGCCCCCCATTTCTTATGGCGTGAATGATAGTAAACGTCACTGGATATGGGACAAGTGGCAGGCTGTGCCGAGCCCGGTGTTACCTGTGACGGTGAGCCTGGTGGAGCAGTGTGCCCTCCCCAGGCAGTTCTCCGCCATCACTGTGTACTCGCCCGTGTCTTGGGGGCCTACGCGCAGGATGAGCAGAGAGCAGACACCGCAGGTGTTGCTGATGTAGTAGTTGGCGTCGGCGTTGAGGCTGACGTTGTTGCGCAGCCAGGTGATGCGGGGAGCCGGGTTGCCACCCACCGCGCAGCTCAGGTAGCACTCATAGCCGGGGGGGGCGGTGTGCGACTTCAGTGGCACAAGAAACGACGGCGCCCTCTGCAGGTCACGGGCCTTGTACTCCGGAATGCTGACCATGAATTTGTCTGGTTGGAGCCAAACAAGAACAAGACATGGTCCCCATTATTCACCCATGAATAAACTCTCTGAATTGGGTTTAGTTTATGGGCGAGCTCGGAAACTGATGGAAGATTAAGCCTCTTTTTATCTGACAATGACCACTTACAGTTACAGCCAACCTGTTGACCGGTGACTCTTTGCTGATGTATCTGGCATTTAATTAAAAGGTCCATGACTGATGTATATTCATATAATGTGGAGTTGGTTTGCTGTGTCATAATATTAAAGTGAATAGAAACATTTATGCATAATTATCAGGCATTAATTAAATTACTGTACTGCAGCTGAAACTTCAAATATGAATTTTCTAACACAAATAAACAAAATCCCCCTAATTTTGAAACATAAATGTAACTCATGCCTTATTTTATGTACTTATGACCTGTTGAAAATATTAGGTATTCACTGAATATTGAAATTACAGTCTGGATTAACCCCACAGTTCACACACGAAGCTTGTGACGTAAGTATGTGACTCATTATAATACTATAAAGCCTTTGATGGCTTTTTTGAGTAGACCAGCATTTGCCAGACCTCGCATTCTGGCCGTCCCCCATGTAGGTGACTCGGAGGGTGCCGAGATGCCCATGTCGTTCTTGGCATAGACCCGGAAGTGGTACTCGCAGCCCGGCATGATGTTGCAGGCTGTGAACTTGTTGTTGAAGAGATGATCGGCTACTGTGCTCCAAGTCATCTTGTTGGAGTCTCGTCTGGAGACCATGTAGTGCAAACGGTCGTCACGCTTTTCGTCTGGAGACGCCTCCCAGCTCACAGTCACTGTGCCTGGCACATTCTCCTCTAGCTCCACCAGGCCAGGTGGCTTGGGGTCATCTATGGTCAGATTAAAGACAAGGTAGTCTATATGTGTAACCTATTACCCACCTTGCAGATGTCAGAATTCTGATGTCATGAAGGAGCTTTCCATATTTTTCATGTTTATTTGATACAGGTGGCACCCCAGAAGGCTAGGAGCCTGATTTGATTGGCAAAACAACAACTAAAATCGTATATTTATAAAGTAATAATTTGAAGCTAGTTAGCAGGTCTGTTTTTGATTGAGCAGAGTAGTTTCACTGTTAGGTCCTCAAACAAGGCCCACACATTTACTATCATAATCATAATCAGTTTATATACAACACAAGTGTAATCCATTATATAACAGAACATAAATTATATATGAATATGCTTTCAATTGTTTTTAACTATGAGCAGGATATACATGGATGGGAATGGGGATGTAATCCTGGATTACCTGTAACTCGGATCTCGATGCCGAACGTTTCCTGACCCACCAAGTTCTTGATGATGATGGTGTACAGCCCCGTATCCGAGCGCTCGGACGTTGGGATGAAGAGCTGTGATGTTCCTTCAGCATTGCTGATAGTCACTCTTTTGGACACAGGGATGTTGTCCTTCAACCAGATGACATCAGGCATTGGGGAAGCCTGGTATCCAAGGGAAAACAGTTAGTCAAAACAGAGTCTACAAATGAGAGAACTGTCTGCAGATTCTGTGAGTTAGTAGAAACATTTCATGACATTTATCTACATGTGTCTGTGCTGTATTGGAACAATTCAGTGTTCACTTAGTTGCAGGCAGCTTGACTGACATCTTACCACAAAGTTGATGTTGACTCGCACTGAATTCCCAGCCCTCACCACAATGAAGGTCTTCATGTTGCTGGTGAATTTGGGTCTGACTGAAAGGAAGATGGTTAAATGAGTTTTACACACTATAACAATTATACAAAGAACACTGAAGATGGCTGGAACCACTCAGCTAGAATAGGGACATTTACATGGGCCTATGTGTAAGAAAAAATGGAATAAAATGGCAGAATTAAAAGAATGTAGAGATACTGCCTGATCACCTACCTGGAGGGGGCATGGCTAAGATGTAGTTGTCCAGATCCTGGGGCTCTCCCTCACCTCCCTCATTGGTGGCTATGACCCTCACCCAGTACATGCCCTTGGACCGTAACCCCTTCACCATGAAGAAGGCTAGAGAGACTGGGCTGGCATTACACCGTTCCCAGGCCAGGCTGTCCCCTGGCCGGATCTCCACAAAGTAGCCTTTGGCCTCATCCTGGACTCCCTCCTCCGCAGCAGGCTTACTCCAAGAGAGGGACAAGGTGGTGAAGGTGGAGTCTGTCACTTTCAGGTCGACGACTTTTCCTGGACGCTCTATGGTGACACGGTTTGGTTACTGATGGGGTATGCCTGGGTAGATCTCAGACTGGTTTGCATATTATACAATGTTACTAAACTATGATAAATGTGTGGCATTAAAAAGAGCTGGGTGGTAAATACATATCTAAAGTCAGGGGTAGCATTTCACCACCACTCAAAGCAAGTCAACACAGACAGCGCAAAGTGGGGTCACTACATGGGGGGGGGGCTTCTTAAGTTCCCAGGAACAATAAACCTGCCCATCTACAGTCGTAAAAATTTCCACAAAATACACGTTCATATTAAAAACAGCTTTGGAACTGTTTTGGATGTTGTCTGTGCTTAGACTCACTCTTGGGGTCTCGTGCAAACACGAACTCTGAGGGGAGGCTTGGCTCGCCGACACCGGATAGGTTGATGGCTGCTACGCGGAACTCGTACTCCATCCCGGGCACCACGTCCCTCACTGTGTACTTCTTCTCTGTAGTGGAAAACAGAGGAGATCAGGGCCTGGGTCCTGCCATGTATGTCTTACGCACAATAGCCATCTTCTTAATATTACATAACAAAATGATCCAGTGAAAAGTTATAATATTGTGGCAGTTCCAAGTGATGCCATTTGTGATTTGCGATGCTGTATCTGTATATTGTGGATGTATATCTATATATATTGTACAGATATTGTATATCTGTACAATAGCTACCAAGTTTTTTAATACATAAAAAAATAGATATAATCAAAAGTTATAATATGAACTGTAACATCAAAGACCACGTTTTCTTGATTCACCGGCTTCATGTAATGTGCTTCCATCATGTTTCTATGAAAAGAATTGCAGCAGGTAGTGAATTAGAGTTAAAATACACAAGACACACCACTTTGAATCATGTCTTTTAACTATTAAATAGCAATACAAAGAACTGAAATTGCTTGAAAATGGATTGCTTTACATTTGCCGATGGTTTACACTGGTCCACCTCTTACATCCCCTGCTGTGGACCGACGCGCTAACTTCACAGACCTTGAATGGGCTCTTTTGCAGGGTTGACTGGGCTCCACAGATTGCTGCCCTTTTTGCGTTTCTCCAGGTTGTAGCCCACGATGCGCAACCCCCCAGTTTTGTTCGGGGGGGTCCATGAAAGATTGATGCAGTCCTTGAAAGCACTTACTATTTTTGGTGCAGCTGGTAGACCAGGGAAAGCTGGTGAATTGTAAAGTGGAAATAGTGAGAACAAGGATGGGGAATTTTTCCCTCTAGAACAGTAACATTTTCTGTATAAATAATTTTGGATGTTTTTATCGAAAATTTCATCATATATTGCTTTGATAGTTTGGCATTTAGAATTTGATATACAATTTTTTGAGTTTTAAACAAGTTAAACAAGGCAACTACGAATTTTTTTTTGTTTTCTTTTATCTGTTAGCTCTACTATCCACACATGTTTTTTCTTCTTTCATGGACAAACCTGAGCATAAACATTGGTGATAACATGTCTGCCTATGCAAATGTCCCAGGAAAAGATAAAAGATCCGATAA
Source organism: Petrocephalus sullivani (assembly GCA_026780845.1). NCBI lineage: Eukaryota > Metazoa > Chordata > Actinopteri > Osteoglossiformes > Mormyridae > Petrocephalus > Petrocephalus sullivani. The sequence goes on along the minus strand of JAODKM010000037.1, from coordinate 12,063,374 downwards.
CTCGGATTAGGTAAGTCTCCAGCTAAGGAGTGTTGTCAGCATTTTAGGCATATTAAGACAGATTTTAGACTGATTTTTCCCAAGAGAGATTTTTGTATTATTTGGCTCACCCTTGGTTCCTGCCATGATATCCCCAGTTTCCATCATATCACTCACGCCCTCTCTGCTCACTGCCCGGATGCGATAGCAGTACTTTCTGCCGTGGTCGACACCCGTGTCCTTGTATCTGCCTACTGGCTCTACTTCTCCCAGCTTCTTCCAGGTGTTCCTTCTGATCTGCTGCCGTTCCAGCGTGTAGCTCATCACCGGTGAGCCCCCGTCATCTTTAGGTGGCCTCCACTTGATCTCGATGCACGCGGCGGAGCTTTCGAGGACCTCCACAGGGCCTTGTGGTGGGCTGGGCTTGTCTGTAGGAAGTGAGGTGACATATCAGCGCAGGTGATTGCTTCACATTCCTCCCTTAACCCGTCTAAGACCAAGCTTTGAAATCACTGCTCCAAGAAAACAATGTGAAGCGAATAGGAAAGTGTGCCATTTACAAGAAGACATGACATCACAGTTAAGTGTATTAGGAAAGAATAACTATTTACATAATGCTGCAGCTCTGTATTGGAAAAGCATCAGTTAAACAGAAAAGTATGGTGACTAAATACCACAGTATTGTCCAGTTTCATCCTTGTTGTAATACTACACTTGGTTCATAAAAATCAGATATCTAATATCATTAAATGAACGATTAAGGTGAACCATAAGTGATCTTCATCATCATCATCATCTTTATTTATAAAAGCACTTTAAGACAACCATAGCTGACACAAAGTGCTGTACATTGGAACAATAAAAGCAAATAAGACATAAAATACAAACATATAGTTAAGACCAAATAGCAGACCAAGGTCAGATAGCTAAAAAGAAAACTAGATAGAAGTTGAACACCTTAAAATGTCCCTCTCGGTTCCAAGTTGCTGATGTATCCCACAATGCCAGCACGTTACTTACCCAGGACGATCAGCTTGGAGATGGCTTCGGCAATACCAAATTCATTTTTGACTTTGACCTTGATCTCGCCAGTGTCCTTACGCTGACACTTTCGGAGGAGCAGGCGGCTCTGATTGGCCATCTTCTCCAGCTTGATGTTGGGGTTTTCTAGCAGCTCCACACCTTCTCTGTACCACTGGACCCTTGCTGGGTCCTGCCCCAGGAAGGGTATCTTGAACGTTGCATTCTGCCCTGCTTTCACAATGACCGGCTCTGAGAACTTCTCCAGGTCATCAGGGTTGAACCTCGGAGGGTCTGTCCAAGACACAAACAGGTTTGCACTTGTCTTTCATTCTTAGTAACAGCTATTCAGACACAAACTAGACATGTGCCCACCTCTAAAACAGCTCATAGGTTCCCCGTGTGTAATTTTCCAAAAATATCTTAAACGCTCATATGGGCTTAAAAAGTTCATGAAAAATATTTAATATCTCCCCTTTATATCATTCAGGATCCTTCAACAAATTACAAGACATACTGGTCTATACTGACCCTCAACAAAGACAATGGCTTCAGTTTTGCGTCCAGCGGCTTCAAAGCAATATTTCCCAGCATGCTCTTCTTGGCAGTTATGGATTGTCAACTTGTGATAGGCGCCATCTTTTGTGATGGTCAGAGTGTCTGTGGGAGAGAACTGGCCAGGACAAGAAACAGATGTAACAGAAATGGTTGTGAGTTTAGGAAAGGCCTATCTTCTGAGCACAGGCCGTGACAGCACGTACCTGCCCGTTGTGGTGCGTTCCTGCTCGTGATAGTGTATAACCGCGTGAGGTGACCCATACCTGCTTTCCATCCTTGTACCAGGTCCCATCGGATGCATCGCTGCTCAGCTTGCAGATCAGATCAGCAGACTGGCCTTGGATGATGCTCACGTTAGACAGTCCCCTTGTGAAGCAAACTCCAGGATCTAGATGAATAAGGGCTTCATGATCAACATCATCGATTTTAGTAGCCATATCTTGGTAGTAATTATTTGTTCAAGAAAGAGTCTCTGCTTATCATGGTTTCTAGAGATCTTTTCATTCCAACTGGAACACTGTCAAACAAAAATCAGTTTTTATGCACTATATTTAGCATGAAATATTATAATTTTAACCCAGCTGACTTCCCTATCAACCAGCTGGTTGGAAGTATAACCATGGAACTATGATGTTATCTCCGCCATGGATGGTCCCAAGTCCGGCTGAGAAAGGAGGAGGTTTGGGTGTATGGCTAGCTACCCTGCCCATAAAAATGCCAGCAGCTACAGAAACATCAACAGGAGCTCCTGACAGCGGTGTCTGGTGAGCCATAGTTAATTGCCAATAGCCCAAGAGGAGTAGTAGTTGTAAGTAAGTGTCTATGATACCTTTTGTTTTCATTATTCATTATTCAGTGTTTGCTATTAGTTCTCCTTCTAGCAACCTATTATACAAAACATTTAGATCTCATCTATAATGGAAGATGAAACAAGTCATTTTATGGGTTACTAAAGCAGTTTCTCATTGTAGATATCACCCTAAAAAGCTCTCCCTACATCATTAAAGATAATACAGTCATTATTACAATATTTTAAAATTGGTTACTTCCAATTCCAGTTGCTTACAAAACCAGTACCATGCCAAGAACAGTCTGTTACATGCATGTAATCCATGATACCAGTGTGGTTCCATACCAGTAACAGTTTGCAGAAGTTGTGGTGCCCGTTTTGACCGTGTACGCCTGGACAATTCATTCAGCTCAGAGTCACCTCCAGGAAATTCCGTCATACCTTGAAGAATTTGGTCTGCTGTAGCACGTTGATAGTTCCTTTCTCCTGTTCCATGGCAACAGTTAATAGCCAGCTTTGTTCCAAAGATTTTATAAACACAGAATCAATAAAGACTGTTAAACAAAATAATAATAATAATAATATAATCAACAAGAAGGATGAATTTGTCTGCTTATATGTTTTCCACAGCATTATAGATGAGCACCATTATTGTCACACTGACAAGAGATTATATTACAAGAGGTTATATCACTTCTGGAGAGTCTCATTCCAGAATTTTGATTATGCTTTGATAAAATCAGGCAGAATCAAGCACATGGGTTCAGCACAGTGGTGCCATCTTCCTGACACAGCATAAGAAAAAAAAAGGTTTTCACAAATGAAAGGACGAGACAGATGTGTTTCAATGCAGAGTCAACATCGGAGAGCTTGTGGAGCATACAGCAGCAAGGTATGTAAGGTGCAGCCGAAACATATTGTCGAAAACATCGTCAAAGGACAAAATGCAGTACACATAGTGCAAACAGATAACCACACCGCAAATCAGATTTATAAGTATACGTCGGGAGGAGGTGTTGTGGTGTGATGGCAGCAGGCAGGAACAATCCCCAGTAGTGTGGTGGAATGCACCCATGGCTAAATGTGCTCCAGGATAGCGCCCCCCGAAGCTGATGAACAGAACTGTTCATAATATTGTCAAATTTTGCCAACATCCTCTATCTTCTTTGCTGCAACTGAATATTGTACCAATCAATTAAATAATGAATTAATTGAGTGACACCCCCTCCATGTCTGAGGTGTAGAAACAAATTTGGTTATTAGTAGCTACATCAATGAACTATTTATCTCAACACGAAGCCAGAGTGAATCAGCAAAGAAAGTACTCCGTCACTGAGAAAAAAATTAGATGCCTGGCACAAATTATTAATTTGCATGTAAATTAATGTCACCTTCGACATTAGCTAATTGTTAATGTTATGAATTGTTAAAGGAAATACATATATGATAAAAAAGCACGATAATTAAAGATGACATAGAAAACTAAAAATAAGCGAAAGATCATGGAGTTTGTGGTCATTTCCAGACTCAGATTTGCCTAAAAAGAAACATTTCAGTAGTTATATAATGTTTAAATCACATGCCTAATCCCAGTCGCTCACTGAGAAGAATAACCCAGGCAGTTTACGGTACAAATTGCCAGGATTATCTACTTATTCCTCCCCCATTTCGTCTTTATCTAAAAATTAATGTGGGTGACAGTGTGGGTCAGTGGGTGGCGCTGTTGCCTTGCACCTGCAAGGCTGGTGACTCACATCCCACCTCTGTGTGTGTGGAGTTTGCATGTCCTCCCCATATGGCCTGGATTTCCTCTCTCAGTTCAGAGACATGCATTTAGACTAATTTGTATCTCTAGATTACCCACAATGCATAATCCATCATGCACCCCCACCATGACCCTGACTGGGATACGTGCTTAGAAGATAAATGGTCAGAGAATGACCTGATTATCCTCAGGTGTATTCTGACATTAAGGCCTACATTTGTGTGCTATCGGGATGGTTAGATTCAAATTCACAATGCAACTGCCCAGATTAAAAAAATGTGCATAGGATATAATTTGGGATGAGCTCAAGATGCATCATTTCTAACATTTTTGCATCAGTAAAATACAATAAATTAAAATATAATTATTAGTATAGGCCCTATGCCTTTATTATTTAGAAATGTGACCATTTCAAACCAATAATCTTATATAGAGATTCCTATATTCAATTGCATAGAATTATATTCTTTTGCATTGCATCATATCGTGTTAAATCACCTAGTGTAGAATCGCATTGCATCTCAATGGGGGTGAATCAGATTGTACCACATTTCTAGTACGATAATGTGCTGTCACTCAAACGCATAAGTAGCAGAAGCTTTCCCAGAGTTCTCAGCATTGAAGCAAAGCACCTTCTTACCGGGCACTGTGGCAGAGAGTGAGGGACACATGTGCATTTCACCCTCTCTGTTCCCTGAGTTCAGTCCTGTGTTTCTTTCAGTTCCACCCTGATTCCTTTGCCCTGTGAGTGATTTTTGTAGACATCCAAAACATATCACAGAGTTGAGAATGACCATTAGCTCATTAAATGCTCAGTAGCCCAATAAGCCTAAGTAACCAAACTTAAATCCTTAACCTTCATGGGATGTGTTCTGCTGAATCATTTGCATCAGCATCATATATCTTTGCTTTTTTGAATTTACTAAATGCACAAGTCATCTGCTGAGGAGACATCAAAGGACTTTTTAAAGAGGGTAAATGTGGCACAGGTGCTATATGTTGGTTACTAAGATGTATGAGATAAAATAATTGTATTAGTAAGAGAACCAGTATTGGTTGGCTAATGGTTTCATTGGCTGTATTACATTTTTAAATATGTTATGTAAGTAACAGACTTATTAGTAAATATTGTGATAAAATAATAAACATGAAAAATGTAACATAAAATGTCATAGCAGTACTACAAATGATCATAATCAGAAAACGGTAAAGATCAAAGATAATGTTTAATGTTTACAATGATGTACAAAATTATATCGATTTACTAAAGTACCATTTAATCCTTAAACTAGACAAACTGTGTTAACAAATTAAGGATTTCCCTTGTTTCAAAGGCTATCATCTATTAACCGAGTATGAAGAAGAGGAAGCAGGATATCTGTGCTCATACGTGCCATTGACGTGTTCATTCAGTGTTGAAGCAGCCTTCTTACCATGCGCTGTGTGTAACGATGGAGGGGATGGTCTCTCCGCGAAATCACCCACGCTCTGCTCTCCATCCTCAACCACTGGGACTGGCTCAGTGCTGCTAAGATTTGGCTGTCCTACAAGTAATTATTAACATCTTCATTAATATCCCGGTATGAAAAGACAATGAAGCTTCAGAATTTTCTTGACCCAAAGCTGGTGCACTATAACGGATAAAAATGGGAATTTAACAGTGCTCGTTAGCACAGTTAAGAGGAGTTAGTTTTCATGAACATCCACCTTCTTAAACATAATATGGCTACATATCATCCATCTACCCATTTTCCGAAACCACTTCTTCAATTCAGGGTTAAGGCAGGGAATAACCCAGGATGGGGTGCCAAGTAATCTATGGCTACCTATCATATCATTTTAAATAATTTATGATAAAATAATATGTTTCAAATAGTACAATAGAACAGGTAGAATTTAAACTGGCATTTTCCTATAAATTGCCTCACCTCTGCTTGTGTCCATAACACTCTGATGGTCAACTGAGCTTCTTCCTGAAGACCTACTTTCTTTCTCCACATATTGGCTGTTATTCTGTATCCCTGCCAATACAGTGTCATCAGGTCCACACTCTCTGGATTCAGGACCTTCAGATGCAGGAACCTTTAATCTGGAACTTCCCAACCTATCCGTGCTTTCAGACTTTTCAGACTTCAAACCAGATTTGGATGCAGGAGCAGTTGATTGACACCCATTACTGAGTCTGGTGGTCTCAGTCTCCTTCAGTAACTTGGCCTTCTCCTTCCCCTTCAGCTGCTTGGTCTCCTCCTTCTCCTTCTGCAGTGTGGTCTTATCTATTCCATTGAGTAACTTGGCCACCTCCTTCCCCTTCAGCTGCTTGGTCTCCTCCTTCTCCTTCTGCAGTGTGGTCTTCTCCATTCCATTCAGTAAATTGGTCTCCTCCTTCCCCTTCAGCTGCTTGGTCTCCTCCTTCTCCTTCTGCAGTGTGGTCTTCTCTATTCCATTCAGTAACTTGGCCTCCTCCTTCCCCTTCAGCTGCTTGGCCTCCTCCTTCTCCTTCAGCAGCTTAGCCTCCTCCTTCCCATTCAGTTGCTTGACGTCCTCCATCCCATTCAGCCACTTGGCCTCCTCCTTCCCTTTCAGCTGCCTGGCCTCCTCCATTTCTTTCAACCACTTAGCCTCCTCCTTCCCCTTTAGCCACATGGCCTCCTTCTCTTTCAGGAACATGGCCTTTTCTTTCTCCTTCAGTAGCTTCACCTCCTCCATTTCCTTCGACCACCTGGCCTCCTCCTTCCCATTCAGCCACTTGGCCTCTGTCTTCTCATTCAGCGGCTTGGCCTCCTCTATTTCCTTCAGCCGCTTCGCCTCCTCCTTCCCCTTTAGCAGCTTGGCCAGCTGCTCCTTGGCCACAGCCTCCAGGTCCACTCCGGACCCGCCAGCCTGAGTCGTCTTCCTGACCTTCTTCTTCCCATTCATGCAGGGCTCGCTGTCAGCTGGACCCAGGAAAGCAGTTGAAGGGGTACATATGATGCAATGTTACCAAGGAAACTGTAAAGGTAACAATCATCTACAGGTGCAGTGTGTCATGTCACATTACTCCCATGATCATCATCAAAATTATCTGCTACTAGTGCCACAGAAGCCCTTCTGTTGGTTAATACCACAAAGTAGCCTTCATCCACATACCGCATTGGCGAGTCTTAGCCGCCCAGCACCCTGTAGGTGCTTGATGGATAGTCCCTTTGAAGACCACTCACAGAAGGCACTCACCACTGCAGAAACTGCAGTTTCTGAGATTTTCTGACCGTAATGATTTGGCCCTTATCAAAGTCACTCAGATCTATATCCCTGCCCATCTCTTATGCATTAAACAAGTTGACTATGAGTACCCAATGTTATTGTCCAGTGTATCTCAGACCTTGACATGGAATATTTTTACTGGATAGTCAACATTATTTGCTTCATGTGGGGGCGGCTATAATGTTTTGACTTACCACTGTATATATACCTCTGTTGTGCCACTTTTGGGAAGTCATCTTTGCCTATTGCTTTTGGTTTGTTTATCTGACTCTGGCTTAGGTTTCGTCTTGGTATTTGGACCCTTTTGTTTTGGGTTTAAGATTTGTTTTGTTAAGCTCTTTTTGTAGATCAATGTAATTAAGCATTATTTTCTTTAAAACTGTTCCTCATGCCTTGTAGTGTTTGGGTAAATTGCACATAATCCCAGAACTCCCAATTCCCAGTGTTGACACAGACCTGTCTGCCTGCTATGTTTCTGGGTCGTGTCCCCTATTCATGTGTATACCAATGGAGACATTAGAGATGGAATGTTAGGTAGCTAATGTGATATAGATTTGCTATCAATTAAAATTCCCATTGGTTTAAATTTTAGGACCTACAACCAATGGGATAATAATTGTTACGTTAATAAGCCAAATTTGGGAGTTTGCATATGGCTTATGAAAACAGTATGTTATTTATGACATTGATGGGTTATTTAAATGGCTCACTGAAGCTGATGACCTACAATGGAATCCACTGACTCCTTTTTAGATTGCAATACCAAGCCTTACCATCAGAGGTGGCGTTTACCAGTGTATGGCTCCCTGTTATCCACAAACAATCACTACACTTAAATAAACACATTTATGAGATGCTGAACCAGCATGTTCTGCTAACCAACTAGCTAGCTCCCACTGTCTGACTCTACTCACTAGCTATTTATTTAGTTTTTGAAACGTGGGGAGGTTGTTGTCGGGGGCACCAAAGTGGCTTTTTGAGTGGGGCTCCAAAACAACAAACTGGCCCTGCTTACCATCCACCACTAGCCAGGCACTGCTGCTCCTGATCCCTGCCACAGCAGCGTAGATGCCCTTGTCCAGCAGCAGGCAGTCCCTCACCAGTAGCCGGTGGACGAGCTTGTCCTCAGACACGCTGATCTCGTACTTCTCCCCAGCCGCCAGCACGTTGTTCTTGCCCATCCACAGGATCTTGGGCAGCGGGTGGGATAAAACACACTCGAAGAGCGCATCTTCCCTCTCCTTGGCCTTAACCTCTTTAATTTTGACGAGGAAGTCAACAGTCGGGACTATAGAAGAGGGATCAGGTCAATGTCAAAGTGCCGTCATTGACATCTTTAGCTATATCATCCATGCGTCTGGCAAGTTATGGAATTTCAAGAAACAGTAATAACAAGAATAATACAGAAATGTGTAAGATATTGAAACAAGACATACTGAGACATGGACATTAGACAGACAAATACAATTAAAAATACACTTGTGCAAATAGGCAATGGGACTGAATATACAGGAATGTGCAGTGTGGTGGTTTTGATTGCAGTTTTATAATTCCAGTGCAGGTATATGGAAAGCAAGCCCGTTTAGGGTAAGCTTAGAGGGGCCATACTGTTCAGCAGTCAAAGATAATGGCACTTACTGTAAGCTACAGGTCATCACTTTGTGGCTCACAGCTGATATTTTGTATTTTAAAAGAGCACCGGAGGGTTGTGTGACACCATACTCAGATCGGGTGCACAATCTTACTCTTGAACTCAGTGGAGAAAACATTGACTTCCTCTATGTCCACTTGATAGACTCCAGCATCCTCTGGCAAAAGGTCCTTAATAGTGAAGACCAGTTTCTTTCCCATTTGCTTCAGGTTATGCTTCATCTCCATGTCCTCACTGTAAGGGATCATGACGCCATCCTGTATAATTGAAAACAACATCAGCCATGTTGCTTTTTCCCATATAATTTTTATCCACAGTGGCTTACTGTAAAAGTTGGGTAGAACTGTTAATAGGGGGTGTGTATTTACTTGAACGGCAGCTTATATCAGCCAATCAGCAGAAAGGTGCAGCATCTTTGATTACCAGTAACTTATGGCTATCAGGCATGTCTGAGTAGTGTCGAAATACTTTGGTAAGTCAAGATAGAGTTTACCAATATGAAGAAGCCCAGGCTACTCTATACACTGTAAGCTTCATTTTTCTTACAGGAACTGAGAAACAATTTGTCAGATAGTTCAGATTCATAATTATGTGAATACAGGGTAAGGAACCCATATAGAAAAACTGAAGCAGTAGCTGTTGACTGTGAAAGTTCCAGATCCGCGGAGTCCGACCCATTTGAAGGCCCACGCTCATCTCACCTTGTAGAGGAAAATCCTACTGGCAGGGTCTTTGAGAGCCAAGTCAAGTTCGAACGACGCAGTACCGTCCCCCTTAACTTCAATGTGTTTCAGGTTACTGATGTAATCGATGTACTGAGAAGGTCAGATGGAGAACAGACAGATGGAAGGATTATGGAAGGGAAGGATGGGATGGATCAGCTAGGGAGGGAGACACATGATGAGGGTATGGAAAGGAATTCATGGAGACAGGTCTGCCAACAAGATGATTTCTCGACAGAACCATGAGCAGCTTATATCAGCTTATATCTTATATTTATATAAGCTTATAAAAGTTGCATACAAGTAGATGCATGCAAGTATTTTCTGGCTGGTCATGTACATGAGAAATCTCTTCATAACTGTATCAAATTGACAAACTGAATTGACTGCAAACTAAAATCAAATAAATCATACAAAACAAATCATCCATAAATTATACATTTAAATAATACACAAATGTGTGTATTTGGGCTGCCTGTCCGACCGCCGCAATCCACTTAATGCATCTTTCTGGGTCTGCTGGAAATGTATGAAATGTTAAACCAGGTTTATCACCTCACAGATGTCTCAGGCGTATTTAACAAAAATCTGCTCAAAATCTATGTACGTTGCTGCTGCTGCTTCTTCTGTGTTGTAAGGCATTGCTTTTGGAAAGAACACGAGTTTGACTGGCAAAAAGAGCAGATCCACCCCCCCCCCCCTATTGGCAGACCTGCTTAGTATATTATTAGCAGAGCTGGTCAACCCTATGGGGGTGCATTGGCAGTAATAAAGTATAAATAGTAAATAAGTACTGTTAAAACCAGGCATTTTTACTTGAGGCATTGTACTTGAGTAGTAGTTTATTTTATGACTTATTTTAACTTGTGTAACATTTTGGTGTAATATCTGTACTTGTATTTAAGCATAAAATTGAGTACTTTCCACTACTGACCCTACCCATGTGGTACTTGCATGCTGTGGTTTGATCCAAAGTGGCATTGGTTCAAAACGTTTGAGAACAACTTGCATAGAACATAGATGGATTATCTGATTATCTGGTAAATCAGGAACGTGAATGTAAGCACCGTGGCATTCCGCCATAATGAGCACTCGTGAAGGATTTCCCAAAGAATAAGAGCCCCGTGTGGCCCTGTGTGATTGGGAGACCTTTGCTTGCTCCTCCTCCTTCTTCCTCTTCATCTCGTCCAGCTTCTTCAGCATCCACCGGAAGTCCGTGACACTGTATTCCGCACAGAGACGCTCATAGTCCTTCCTGTCGGCACTCAGGAGCAGCTCCCATAACTTTGGATCGATGCTTTCTTCTTTTTTTTCAGCCTTTTCATCACCAGCACTGGGGAGAGAGGGAGAGAGAGAGAGAGGGAGAGAGAGGGGGGGGGGAGAGAGGGAGAGAGACAGAGGGGGAGAGAGAGAGAGAGGGAGGGAGAGAGAGAGAGGGAGAGAGAGAGAGAGAGAGAGGGGGGGAGAGGGAGAGAGAGAGAGAGTGAGAGAGAGAGGGAGAGAGAGGCAGAGAGAGAGAGAGAGAGAGAGAGGGAGGGAGAGAGGCAGAGAGAGAGGCAGAGAGAGAGGCAGAGAGAGAGGGACAGAGAGAGAGAGAGAGAGAGAGAGGGAGGGAGAGAGAGGCATTATAAAGGCATTATAAGGCTTCTTTTGATGTCAACATCACATTATCAAGAGGCAAAAGAAGCTTAATAATGCCTTGTGACTAAGCAGGTCTTCATGTGTACAGTCATGACTATGTATAAATGATTATGTAGTCTAATGTCAATCATTATAAGGCTTTATGAATACCTTATAAGTGCTTATGAATGAGTTTCTAATGCTTTATGGATACTGGGTTCATAGAAAGTGTTACCAATATCACAATAAATATTCAATTAATCAAATAAATGTATTTATTTATCTATCAAAATGAATGTCAAGAAGTATCTGGAATCAGTCTCTAAAATGTTCACCTACCGTTTTCTGAGCATTTTCCGGAATTCAGCAGGATTGTTTTTTAGAGCTAAGAAAAGAAACAAACGTTTTTGGAGAGAGACTGCTAGCTTCATATTGAAATCATTCATTGTGGCTGTTTATTGCTCCATCTGATGACTCACCTGCATCCGTCTCTTCCTTCACTTTGTGCCTCTTGAAACCAACTGAAAAAGGTGAGACGAGATGACAGATGTCAGATGCCATGTTTGGCCAGCTGGTGTTGTGCTGGCCATGTGGCAAAGGGCCACTTTCTAATATGTTGGGTATTTTGAGTTTCTGTTTTTCCCCTTGCATTCATGTTATTTCTGTATTGGTCCTTGTTTTGGTATCTGTTTCTGGTTTACCTAGTTCTTCTTTTAATTATTTAACCTATGTTCCCTGCATCTCCTGCATTGCCCTAGTCTCTAATCTTATCTTTTGATGATTTTTTGATCATGGATGGATAGATAGATAGATAGATACTTCCAAAGAAAACTGCAGGTTTACATAGTTCAGTGCTAGGGCGAGCTAACAAATAACATTGCATTTATTTGTATGCCAAACCCATGTATGTGATGCTTAGTTACCAAGTTCAGACACTATGGGTGTTAATTACAGGGGGAGGGGGGTATGTTGTAACCCCCATATTAATTGAAACTGGTCAATACAATCACAGAATGTACAGATAATCACAGAATGGGTGGAGACCACAACCTCCCCAATGTTCAACCCAAGGTTCTGCTCATGACAGACACTCTTCTATTTGTGAGAAGAGGCATGAAAACACCTGACATTCCCTGTGATATTCACAGAGTGGAACGTCAAATTCGAAACACATACTGCATACTGATACATCCCAAAGTGGGAATATTTTTGGAGTATGTCGGTATCCTAATGTGGGAATAATTTGACTAAAATTTGACACAGAGCCATCAGACTCTTAAAGTGAGCTGTTTCTGCAGAATGGGAGCTGCCTGTCTATTTGTCAGGGCCCTGGGTCTGTCAATAGCACCTGAGCACCACATTTTCTTCTGTTATGGTGCTGAAAAATAATAACCCTTCAGCCATTTCTGGTCCCACAAGGGGTATTTTCCAGGCTGCTGTCTGATTCAGAATTCTGCCTGATTACTTCTCCCTGTTTTTAATTTTTGCTCCAAGCATGAGATGAATTGATGACTTCAGCAGTGGGGCGTGCACACACAGACAAACAAACAGACACACACACATTAAACATTCATACCTTTGTGGGGACTCCCCATTCTTTTCTATGGGCAAAACTCTTATCATAATTATGACAATCTTAGAACTCCTACCCAGCCCTGGCCTGAACCATAGGTAACCAAACAAAGTACACAACTTTTGGCATTTGGCACTTTTTGATTGCAGTTACAGATTTTTATAGAATTGAGGTTTATATTGTGGGGACCAGAAAACTTAAAAGTAACATGTTTTACAATTTGCTGAATACAAACACAGGCACACACACTCACAGAGTATATACTCTACCTGCCTCTTCGTCTTACCTTCAATGACGTTCAAGGTGGCCGTGCAAACAGCTTTCCCAAACTCATTAAACGCGAAGCATTTATACGTGTCTGCATCCTCCCCCCGTACTTTCATGATCTGTTAAATCAACAGCGTAATTAATTTACTCTGGCATGCATCCCGGCAGAAATCAGCAAAATAGCAAGAACGTGACTTCCTTCCCATAGCTCTGCACCTGAAACAGCTATTAGGTTTGATTCCTTTGATTTTTTTACACTCTTGGGCACAACAAAAATTATATTAAATTAATTAGCTATCTAGTTCAGTTAAAAAAAAAATCAGGTCTATGTAAATAGAATAATTTAGGATAACTGGAAACATACTCCACTATACTACTGCTTGAATACTGCAGAACCCTTGAAGTTGATGGTCCATGGTTGCTGTCCTCAGAATAACAGCACATCAGGATAGTATTTTTACACACGTAGGATTGCAAGACATACCTCTAATGAGTATTCGCCTGTTCTCTGGTCATATTTACTCCTGAATTTCTCTGGGTTCAGTAAGTCCCCTCTGGCTCTCTCCCACGTGACGTCTGGAGTGGGGTCCCCAGTGATGATGGCTCTGAAGGAGGCTAATTTACCTGTGTCAGACACATGGGTGTCCCTGTGTAACAAAGCTACAGCTTCACAGGTCGAATGAAGCGCTTTAACTACAGGCGTTTATTAAAGTTGTCTTTAGATACTTGGGCAAACTCACATCTGTCTTACGCATTGTCTGACTAATTTTCTGCATGTTATCGTGTATTTCTGCACATTATGGTACCATTTTAACCCCTTTGCACATTCACACTCACTTTAGTTACGTACCTCATTCTTTTTTTACATTTTTACATGTGTACTTGTAAAAAAAAAACTTTAATCCTATAAATAAAGCTCTGTCTGATTTTCATCATATCTAGTCTGATGTCATTTTATCTTGTAGTGTCTTATCTTTTTTGTCTGGTCTCATCTTATCTGTGTAGAGGTAGTGCAAGATGATTTATGACCCTATATAGGATGTTGGGTTACATCTCCAAGTGTGTGGAGTTTAAGTCAAGGGAGGTAATGTAAAGACTATACAATTTCTTGGTAAGACCTAGAATATTGTGTGCAGTTCTGGTCACCTTACCTTAAAAAAGACATTGCTGCCTTAGAGACGGTTCAACACAGGGCTACAAAAATGATTCCAGGGCTTAAGGGAATGTCTTATGAGAACAGGTTAGCTGAGCTGAATCTGTTCAGCCTCGGGCAAAGGAGACTAAGGGGGGACATGATCCAAGTATATAAGATTCGAACAGGTATGAATGCTGTTCAGTCAAATAGTTACTTCAATATTAGTTCAAATAAAATAATTTGTGCCCATAGGTGGAAATTAGCAGGAGAATATTTCAAACTGGATTTGAGAAAGAACTTCTTTACACATCATGTAGTTAGACTATGGAATAGTCTTCCTGATAGTGTAGTTCAAGCTAAAACCTTGGGTTTTATCAGAGTTAAATAAGATTTTAACTCTGAGCTATTAGTGGAATTTCCCCCAAACAAGCTTGATGGGTCTAATAGCCTCCTCTCATTTGTAAATTTATACAATGACAAATAAAATATTGTGATTCTGATTCGAAATTTCTTATGTTCTTATGAGTTTGAAAACTGGTAGCTGTGTTAAATATGAAAGTAAGAGATCAATCCCAGTTAAATTTCTGGTTGTTCCAATAGTGTGCCTTTTCAGTGCTATCTAGGAGAGGGTCTTAATGGTGGACATTTACGCTCCTCTGCAAAATTGCCCCCAAGCTTGGCTTTCCTGACAGCATCCTCACACCTAAACCTAAAATTCATGTGCTGTCCCATTATCTCACCCTCCTGTATCGTCAAAGCGATGGGCTTTCGGGCGAAGTCTGGTGTACTCTTCCCCTCCGGGATATCCTCCACGAACTGCGTGATCATCACCCCAGGAACCCGGGATTTCTTTTTGATGCTAACTGTCGAGGACAAAACCGGGAGGGTTACAGCAATGGGCTACAGGCGGCTTTGATCCGCACATTGAGATGCTCAGAATTTATGCGAGATTCTGATCTAATTGCGGTCAACTATCCAACAAGCTACATGTAAACACAAACCAATCAGCAAGCTACATGTAAGCGCAAACCAGTCAGCAAGCTATCGCTATAAGCGCAAACCAATCAGCAAGCTATCACTGTAAGGACCTCCCCGGTAGTTTGTGTTCAAATGAAAAGTACCAGGCCTGGAGTAGGTACTAAAAACGGGTTCGGAACAGCGTCAGAGGAACTACGGTACAGTCAAGCCGAGTTCCTGCAGTGTTGTGAACATGTTAAAAGTCCCTGGTTCCACCACCCCTTGATCCTTGTATTTGCATTTGCCCCCAAGGTCAGGGGGCCCCTGGTGGCTTTAAATGGTCACTACATTGGGCTGGTAAAGTGACTGATTAAGTGGGCCCCAGAAAACAAAAACCCTCCCCTGGATGAGATGAATGTGAAGCCGCGGTTAACATATTTGTGCCTCCCTTCTCACACTCTTAGAAGTGGCAATACCTACCCTGACCTGTGGCTGTCTGGTCCACAACTCTAGCTTTCTTCCACATCTTGCAGGCTTCCGACTTGTTGCTAGTTCAGATGCCTTGCTGCAGAAAAAAACAGAGACAGAAGCAAACACTGCGGCTTGGAAAAAGCATACATAGCTCCAGTGCACTGGTTACACCGGATACACACCTCCAGTGTACTGGCTACACCGGATGTCTGGTCCACGAACCAGAACTGATCTGGAATTGAACAGTACACAGGGTGTGAAGCACAAGCCAATATGGAACCAGTTATGGCTTCATAATACTCCTTACTCATAGATGTATATACTGCAGCCCATTGTGCATCAACACTGAGTTTGCCTTTCAGGGGGTACAGATTTATTAGCATTTTTCAGTGATGTAAAATAGCTGTGTGTCTCCAGTTGCACATTCATCCATCTTCTACCCACTTATCCTTGTCGGGGTTTGGAGGTGCTGGAGCCCATCCCAGGTAGTGCGGCAGTGCAGCCCATCCCAGGATGGGACGTAGCTATTTAAAGACACCACTCTATGTACATGTATTTTGAACTGTCAGAGGAAACCTGGACTTGTGAGGTAACAGTGTTATCCCATCACATGTACAGAGCATCAGAAGTCCAGTTTCTGCCCTGTTTATATATAGAAATTATATTTCTCAAGTGTTTCTTTCGACTTAGTGGTATTTATGAGCGTCAAACACGTTGGTAAAGCCCAGCTCCGTAGTTCCCAGATATAACCCTAGAGGGCACTGTTGCACTGTGACCAGCTAAGGTAAGCGCTCGAAAATTAAACTGCACTCGTAAGGAACGTTTTTATGGTTTTACATGATGCCACATTTCACCGCTGATGGATGGAACAAAGATGTGCCGAGGTGACCCTCTAGAAACATAGTGGCCCTCTGTTTAAGAGGCAGATGAAGGCCTTGTTTTAGTAATGGATGGAGGCTCTCTGATTTAGAGGCAGGTGGAGGGTTTCTATTTTAGAAATGGATTGAAGGCCTCTGTTTTAGTAGCAGATAGAGACTGTTTTAGAGGCAAATTGAGGCTCTCTGTTTTAGGAATGGATGGAGGCCATCTGTTTTACTGGCAAATGGAGGGTTTCTGTTTTAGAGGCATATAGAGGCCCTCTGTTTTAGGTGCAGATAGAGGCTGTCTGTTTTAGAAACTGGCTTTCCGTTACCTGACAGCCACGCCCCCTTACATTTTAGGAAGCCGAATGACAGAGTGACACCCGCTGTGTAACTCATTCACAATCTGAGCTCGGTGCCAGGGTGACACAGCCGGAAATGGATGTCAGTAAACGCAAAAATCAAATTAAAAAGGAGCAAATTGTGTGCCTTGCCGCACAGTGCTGCCGGCAAGCTGATGTTTCCAGTTTGATAGGAATTAATTTTCATTTCTATTTATAATCTTCATAATTATTTTGCGCTAGTCTAATACATCACATACAGAAGACAGATGCAGTGAAAGATGATCTTATGAACTTAATTAAGTGACAAACTTTTAATATTTACTGATAAAATACTTTTGGGGAAGAAGGCATTTCCGTGCTTCCAGTTAAATCAACAAATATTTTAACCTGTAAGGTATAATATAAAGACAAATGGGTAGATGAGCTCTTTTCCTGTATTTAAAAAAAAAAACAACTATTTTCCCAACAGAGTATCAGATGGTATTCATAGCCTGGGTTTTATTGAGCTAGTATTGGGGAAAAATCATAGTAGAGTCTTAAAGCACTTATGTAAGTTGCTCTGGCTAAGGGCGTCTGCCAAATGCTGTAAATGTAAATGTAGACCTTAATAAGTAGTTGTTGATTAGGTAATACTTGCTGTTATATGCTGAGCAGTGTTCCTTTAGTTCAGCTGTCCTTTTTATCTCTGTCAGATTACACGGTAATAGACGAACGTTGGTCATGTAACGTTCCAGTGAAGAGGAAGTCAACTTTTACAGCTAATTTATTTAGCAAATGTTTTATACAAAGAGAAAGCTTTTATTTATTTTTTTTTCCAGAGAAAGCAAGGGCAGCCCACCCCTCAAGAAGTTGAGGGTTAAGCCAACTCGGGGATTTGAACTGACAACCTTCCGATCGCAGGCATGCCGATCCCTGAGGCACATGCCAACACAGCCGTCGAAAGCTACCTTTGGCACCCAGAGTTTGTGCCGTCACTTAAAATCCCTCTGCTCTCCTCACTCTGAGATCTGAGCACACTGCCACTACCCTGCTGGCGCCATGGGCCGCCAAACAAAATTAGAAAAAATGAGGATTTGCTTTTAAAGGGCTTTTGACGTGATCCTATACGACGGACAGATGAATCAATCTTTCCTATTGATTTTGAAGACAAAAAATACTAGAATATAATTTAGCATATCTCTTCACATTACACTCCCGTAATGGTATATCAGTCATGCGTATGGATGAATATATTTATGCATATACTGCATATTTAAATCTGTCCCACAGTTTGACAGATTCCCTCTCAGTTTGATGTTATACCACTGTGCTCAGAACCACAAATCACACACAGATGCCACAGCACGTTCCTCACCACCAGCGCAGGAAGGAAACTCCACTCACCTTCTTGTGGTCCTCCTTGCTTTCAGAGTCAGTAGGGAGTGATATGTCTGCTGCCTGAGGTTAGCCTTTTTGGTTTGCTAAGTAATAAATCCTTAGAAGGGCAGGGGGTGGTTTTTGTGTGTTGG
>JAODKM010000037.1:12015643-12044904 GCA_026780845.1 Petrocephalus sullivani | reverse complement strand
GATGGGGGAGGGGGTTGGCGGGGCGCGGGGGGGGTTTTTTGGGGTGTCGTAAAAGAAAACTACGTGGGGGGGGGGGGGGGGTGGTGGGGGGGGGGGGGGGGGGGGGGGGGGGTCACATGCAATACTGCAGTTTGAGTATGTTTCCCAGCACAATACAAATAATGTTATAAAGCTTGTTAGCATTAATGTGATTGGGGAGGAGGGGACAGTGGGCATGGGAGAATTAATTTTTATTTAATATTAATTGAAAATGAGTGGCTGACTTTAACACACAGCCCAGGATTTCCTCAGGAAGCCCAGGGTCACAATGCCTTTGGTCTGTTTTAAAGACTAATAACTCAGGTGGCTAACTATATTTAATTTATCTATGAATTAATATCCATGTTGTAAAATATCGAGTTTTTATTTCTATTCTGCTTATTTTTGATTTGCTCTATGACCAGCAAGATTCACGCATCACCTCAGTGGACCATAGAGCCAAAGAAGATGATAAAAATACTTTGACTTGACTAGAGCCCGGTGTTTGTTTTACGATCAATGGCCATAGTGATTTAAATCCCAGTGGGGAAAGAAATGCAATGCTGATGCTCCACCCCCCATCATGTGACCCAGGAAATAAAATGTGTTAAATGTGACTGAAATGTCAGGCTCAGTCACTGCACACCTGTAAACTTTAACAGATAATAGCACTGCTGCATTCATGTTGTAATATTTGAAAAAGCCATCAAAGCCACGTTTCACTTTGACCTTTGCAGTAAGGCTGCTGAAGTCTCCATAACTACAAAATGACTGAAAAATGACACCTTATGAATGAATATTATGCCTGTGCCATTCCTTAGGCTTCAGACTTCGTTCGCCTGAAAACACGTGCCAGTGTCGTATCAGAAGGGTGACCGTTACAATGAAATGCTGTCTTGAATATACCCTATATCCCAGGGCCTCTTCAACAGGTTAACCTTCAGACAGAAAATGTGCATCACCTAGAAAATGTCTTACATATTCTTTTGTGTACTGGCCAACCCCCAAAAAAGCTGTTTATTGATAGTTTTTTAGATAATTAGCCTGCAAATAAAATCCATACTTGCGATTATGGAATGATATGGATGATTGTTTTCATTTGACCAGTGCTGTTTGGCTTTCCACACATTGATGGCAGCCTGTTGCTGGGTATATACAGTATGCACACTATCCTGGGCAAAGTGGAGACATCATCATCCTCCTCATCATCATTCTCATCATCATCAACATCATCCTAATTGTTATCGCCCTCCTCATCATCATCCCCATCCTCCCCCTTCTCATCATCATCATCGTTATCCTGCTAATTGTCTCTCTGCACTGTCATACTTACTGCTCATTTTGCACAATTGTTTATATACATATTGTATAATGCACCTCCTCACTTTTTGTTAAGCACTATTGGCCCTGGGTTGCACATAGGTTTACTAGATTCCAGTTGCTCGTAATGTTTATTTATTTATTGTATGTTATACATATATATATATATATATATGTGTGTGTGTGTGTGTGTGTGTGTGTGTGTGTGCGCGTGAATTTTATACTGTATAGGCACTAGTACTAAGAGAAGGGAGAAACAGCATTTTGATTCGTCTGTATGTTCTGCACATAAAGTGAATTGACAATAAAAGACTATTTGATTTGATTATCCTCATCATCACCATCATTATCCTCATCATATTCATCATCATCATCGTCGTCGTCATCCTGATCATCGTCATCCTCATCATTATCATGTATTTGATTGCTTTGCATGGGTAACGTTAACACACAATCAATACGGTACACTGAAAATTAGTAAAAAACAGCTGCAGTCTTCATCATGCTTGCGTAGGGGTATCTGTACAGTCAAATATGTTGTAAGCAAAGTTACATATGCACAGATTTGTGCTGCAAAGTTTGGTTTTATTTTTACTTTAGCATTTCAAGAATGGTCGAGTACAGCGTATGCCCATGTTGCCCATGTTATGGTAGTTTTGTTTTTATTACAATAACGAACAACAATTACAAACATTAACACAAAACCTATAATAAAGAAGTAAATTTTTCAACATTATAGTTTAATGCTGGAGGTGATGTTCACGCATTTTTTATGCAACAGAGATAACCATTACGAATATCTGGCAAATAATTACGTAGCGACGTAACATCTGCATAGTGTGTCTCAGCCGCTGCTTCCCCTTATGCCCTAGTGAGTGTTCTATGTAGCTAACACTATGTAGTGAGTGAGTGAGAAGGTGAGTGAGCAAATGGGCATTTCAAACACATTCAAAGTCTAATTTGAGCTATTCTGCTCAAACACGCTCCGCTAGGTCTTTATTTTCTTTAAAGCGCATCATTAATCAACATCAGTCAGAACCTATGTCATTTAATTTCATTTCACAAACGTCCCTCCTCGCCCCCTCTCAGGGATTGAATGGCTCCCCCCATGACACAAATGCTTAGCTATGACACAAACGTCGTCTTGCTGAGCGTAACTCTCTAGACGGCCAAGGGGGATATTTTAGGTCCCGGAATGAAACACTGAGCACTTCACACATGACCATGGGGTCAAGGTGTAGGGGGGGGGGCAGACTTGGCCAACCATAGGAAGAACAGAGTGGAGATTCTTGTCATACCAGTCACTGTGTGACATAGGAGGCTCTGGGTCGAGGGCCAGTCAGTCCAGGACAGATAGTGTCACTGAGCGAGTCGTTATGTGCAGTCCTACAGCAGCTGGCAGACATGGCAATGGTTTGGGCCAGGTGGGGGGTGGGGGGGGGGGCACCTGTGGATCAGAATCAGAAGGCTCAGGATTCATAGTATCTGTATTTGATTTAACATACAAAAGTTAGGACACACCTCCTGTCATTTGTTAATCAACAGGACAGTGACTCCAAACACACCTCCAGGCTATGTGAGGAGAATGATGGAACCACCCAGCACAGTCACCTGGGCCAGATCCAGCTGACATGGTTTGGGATGAGCTGGACCATAGAGTGAAGGAAAAGCATCCACTGAGTGCCCAGAATGCACTGGTGGCTGCCAAGTGTGTGTGAGTCAGTCACCAAGGTAGGGAGTACTATTCTATAGCCTGGGCCCATCTGTGGGCCCTTGAGCAAGGCCCTTAACCCCCAGCTTCCTGGGCATCGCATGAGGTTACTGCCCTTCATGGTTGGGGGAGGTGAGAAGAGAATCCCGTGGGATTAGTCAAATATCAGTTAAATTAACTGCATTAACCCATATGCAGTACATCATATAAATGAGCACTGTAATCATACAATCATGTAGCAGCACAGCCTGACAAATGCCCGGGCACCGCAGTGTTCAGACGGCAAGTACATTCACCCGCTAATCTCAGTTTCGCCCTTTTGGCTGCCACAGCTGCTGGCCTCAACACACACTTTCTCATCAGGCACGTTTTGGTGCACATGGCATTGGCTGAATGCTAGAGGGCGCCTGGAAATGAAACCTGGAAAGAAAAATAAATCGGTTAGTTCTGACTGACGCCAGGTGGGGTGGGAGGTATGGCCGGCTTGGGTTTCCAGTAAGACAGCCGGACAAGTGCAGACAGGCGGCCTTTTTTCGGGGGTTTGTACCATTTTGGGTTTGACCTGCTTTCCAATCACAGATTTCTTTATATATGTATTTAAACCCTTAAAAGCAAGACACTAAATCTATCACTGGCATTACCTGCTTACCCACCATCAGTGATGCACATCATACTATTAACCTATTAACACATTAGTTTAGCAGACACTTTCTTAAAAAGCAACGCACATTTCCGAGAAAGCAGGATCACCCAGTCACTGGAGCAGTTTAGGGTTAAGGGCCTTGCCCAGGGACCCAATGGCGACATCATTCACTAAACCGATGACGTTCACAAACCCAGCATCAAAACTCACTGAGCCATAGACCACCCCCACTGGATTGCTATATGCTTTGCAGCTGAGGTGGTCTTCTTCCTACATGTTGATTTAAAAATGGTTGACCATTTACTCATGGAGACCCTGAAAGCTCTGATTTTAGAGCAAGGCCAGAGAGGAGGCAAAGGGCCAAGTTTCCTATAGCAGATGTTATTGGCTGGCAGTCACTGTGTACAGTGTGCAGAGGCTAGGTGACATCCACCTTCCTGCAGCTCAGAGACAAAGGGAGAGAGCTGTCTGGTCCAGGACAGGAAATACTTAATACCTCACAGGGAGCCAGGGTATTTATCAGGGTCTCACAGCTTCACGCTGCCCTCCTCTCTGCACATGTCTATTTGCCTGCCTGTCTGTCTGTCTGTCTATCAATCTGCCTGCCTGCCTGTCAGTCTGTCTGTCTGCCGGTCAGTCTGTCTGTCTATAAATGTATCTGATTGCCTGCCAGTCAGTCCTTCTATCTGCCTGCCTAGGACACTATGGACAGCTGCCGCAATCACAGCCAGAACACAAACGCCAGAGTAAACTAATTTAATATCTAAGAATGCCTCTTGCGGATCATGATCATTGACACGACATTGCATAGTGAAGCAGGGCTTTGGCTGATGCTACCCACAGCTTGTTACCCTTCAGTTACTGATAAGGGCATGCTCAGTGTGGTCTCTCCCAGTGCAGACCACCTCACGTCAGCCTCCAGGAGACAAGCTCATGTCTTTAGGACCAAATTAGCCCTGCTCCGAAGCCTACTTGTTAAAATGTTTGCATTTTCACTTGCAGCACACAGGGCCACTTTCCTGAATTTCAAACATTTTTCCATTTGCATTTCTTCTAAATGTATAAATCATTACTCTATCCTAGGACTTCTAGTCAAGCTTTATATGTCACATACACAAACATACACTGTATATGTGTGTAGTGAAATTCTTTTTCGACCTGCTTCTGGGATTGGGCTTCAAAGAGAAATGCACTACAAATGAAAACGAAACATATAAAAAGGTAGATCATCATAAATAAGATTAGTAGATACGTAAAATAAGTAGATAAAATAGTAGATAAGTAAAATAATACAGTGAAAGTAAAAGCGATGATATGGGTAGTTGTAAAATGAAGATGCAAACTGAATAGTGTGGGCTGGTGTAATGTGTGTCGAGTACAGCGACTTGCTGGCTGTAGAGGTCCAGTATGTCAATAGTCATTTAGTATGTCAATAGTCAAGCACCTTCCAGAAGTTTTACAGTAAGAGGACACCAAGTGAAGCTTGACTGTAGTGCAGTGTGTTATCGCTGTGCAGTACAATTTCACTCACTTAGAGTTCAGATCAAGGCTCACGGCTGAACCCAAATAATAACCAGCCGTCTATGCAGCTTCCCTGCCATGTGCTTCCCAGCATGCAGAGCACAACCTCCCCCCCCCCCCCCCCCCCCCCCCGAAACTTGTGACCCAAAAACAAAGATCCATTAGGAAATTACTGCATTGTGCTCCAAGACCAAGGGTACATTGGAGGGGCAAACACGAGCTGGTCATGTGACCCAGGGCCCCTCGATCTGCCCGCCTACTTGTGAGTCGCAGACTGAACGCCTACTGTAGGGGCCCGGCTCTTTTCATTTAGATGCTGTGCTGTCGTGGTCATCGCCACGCAGACCACCGGCTATTCTGGATGTGTGTGTCACCGTAGGCTAAAGGTGGAGGGAGTTTAAGCTCACGAGATTCTTTTAGCCGGACTTGGAGCCGGGGAATGCGAGAGCGGCTCTTCGGTCCTGACACACATGGCATTTGCAGGATTCATTGTTTATTGTATACCATGACTCATTTGGTGACATTGTTCCTCCTTCTATGCCCTTTGCTTCCCCTCTCTGTGTGTTCTTACTCCAACGCTGCTCCGGCCACGGCCTTCCTTTGCCCATGTCAAACTCATGGAGGGGAGGGTCACTCACTCCAGCTTCAGCAAGCAGATGTGTGGTTTGAGATGCTTTACTTTTTCGACAGGATGATAACACTGGGAATCACTGAACCTAAACCCCTATGGCAGGAAATTAAATGACGGTTTTGGGCAAGCAAAGATTCAAATCCAAATACCTCTGGAATCAAATCAGATGTAAAGTGGAGTAAATGGTTTGTTTTCCTCATTGCCCCCGGCGTGTGTCCTTGTTACATGGAGTACAATGCGCCCTATTCATTTCATAGCATTACTCTGTAACATAGCCGCTAGAAATGGTCTTGGGTAAAGGCGAGGAAGAATGAATGAGGACAGTAATTTCCCTTTGCTAAACAAACATTTTGAAAGTGGTATATTTTGTACAGCAGAATGTTATTTACGGCAAGCATTCTGTAGTGCAACTGCTTCGTCAGTTAGAACTCTGAGGCTAAATCCTAACAGTATATGCGATAATGTTCACAGGTATTACATCACTATTCTATTCTAAAAAGATAAATAGAGCTCAAGAGTCTGATCTACCAATAGGCAGAGAATAACAGGTTCGTAAAAAGTACTGATTTCTTCAGATGCCTTATACCATGTGATATATGGGTCCCAAAAAGCAGTTTCCTCAGACACCTTATACCAAGTAATATTGGGGGCCCATAATCAGTCTATTGCAGAGACGTTGTGTCAGGATAACAAGATGAACAAAATTTATGTCAGTCAAGAGGAAAATGTGAAACATGCATGAGACATGCTCACATGTATTAAAATAAAGCTGCCAGGTTTATTCTGTGGGGCAGGCAATTAAATAGCCAGACAGCCGGCTGAGGTGTCCCGGAGGAGGAAGGGATGTACGTGCCTTTGCTGGTGGGAAAAGCGGACGTAGTTTGCTCATCACCGTTATCTCGCATTTTTGTTTGCCAGATCCACGAACCAAACTCCTACACAGGAAGCCAGTTCTCCCAAGTGCGCATGACCGTTTCAGTGCAGCTATAGCTGTAAAGTGTAAAACAGATCTTATTTTAGCATAAGATGCCTGTATTCACCTTTTCACTTCTGCTGCTAAGGACTCTAGTTAGGTATCTTCTCCATATTGCTTGTGTTATATAAGGCGTATGCATGCTAAAATCACATCTGCCTGTAAAATCCCCTTTTGGCATAACAGATGCCTTCAAAAACGAATAATATTTAAAGACAGCCTTTAAAAATAGTATCTGCTAGTTTATAGAATGCCAGTAAACTGTCATATTTTCTATTGGGATTCGTGTAGCGATGCATCGCGTGATACGTGTTATTTTAGAAATACCTTTACTAAGGAATCATTCAGCCGGAGAAAATAATCAGTATTCATTTGGAAGAATGTCTGGCGCTGCACGACGCGGCCGCCGTGTCATAGGGGAATTGTTACAATGCACCGAATGCTTGGGCGAGCTGCTCGTCTTCTGACCTTGGCGGTAGCCCCGTCATGTGCTCCCCGCTTCGCCGCACATGATCCTCGTTAGACCAGTTCGGCGCACTCAGATAAGTATTTCCCTGCTCTTTTCCCCCTGGCTTTCGAGCTGGAAGTTCAACCCAATGCTTGTCCGAACAGAGTTAACTTGGCAAAAAAAAAAAAAAAAAATCTGACATACTTTTTTGATTGATGGTAACGTCAACGCAGTTGACTGGGTTCTCATAAATTCGACATT
Source organism: Petrocephalus sullivani (assembly GCA_026780845.1). Classification (NCBI taxonomy): domain Eukaryota; kingdom Metazoa; phylum Chordata; class Actinopteri; order Osteoglossiformes; family Mormyridae; genus Petrocephalus; species Petrocephalus sullivani. The sequence goes on along the minus strand of JAODKM010000037.1, from coordinate 12,037,378 downwards.
AGAAAGGGGATCGGGTACTTAGTTCTTAGTTCCTAATGCCAGCTGCGTTACTATCTGGCTGTATTTAAAACAATCCGAGGTATTCTTTAACCTCTCCAGGAGCACTGCCGGCAATCTCCTATACTCGTTCAGCTCATTGTCATGATAAGTTAATTGTTGCACAGGCGATTTTGAAATGGGCCCAATTGCCTTATTTTTTTTTTTCTCCGTCCACAAAGTTATAGATTACAAAGTAATGTATACTTACGTAAGCCAACAGTAAAATGTCATGACCTTTACGCCCAAAGCTAATCACGCACCTGACCGCTCATATGAGTTAATTGTAGAGTAAGGCTTCCCTACATTCCTGTCAAGCTCCTTCATTGACAAACCTTCCTTTGAACAATTTATGTGATTTATATCGTTTAAAATGCACATAGATTTAAAGGACACCGGCAGCAAGTAATTTAATTTCAACATAAAGCAACAAAAATAGATTTTAATGGCAAAGGGGTTTAATTAACAAATACTTTAACTTACTTTTAACATAAAGCAATAGACGTTTAATAGAATTTTAATGGCAAAAATAAAGGGTTTAATTAGTAAAAACAAATTCACCGTCAGATAAATATAAGCTTATAAAGTATAAAGGGAATGCTCCCGTTTTGTCGTCCGCCATCCATCCAAAAACATCCTTACTCTATGTCTAAAGAAACAATTAGACTATCACTTTGCTCCTTATCGACGAGCACAGCACTGTCAACGATTCCTGTTTTATGCATCATGACAACCACACGAATAAAAACGTTGGTAGAAAACTTGTGGTTAAAAAAAGGCGTCATCGTTTTTCACGCTGATCCGACGATACGATCACCCTCTCTGAAATGTTTGAGAATCATGTTATAAACGTTTGCAAAGCATTATGCCTCTTCATATTCGCCCACTTTGCGGTTTAACTGGCGCGCACCCATAACACCAGTCTCGTTATCGATGTAGACTAAGCTTTTTTTTGGTTTAGGTATTTTAGAAACGGCGTTGTGTGCGTGGGAAAGCCGACCTCGGTCTGCGGACACTCCGGGACGAAAACAAAAGGGGAGCGCGAGGAAATGGGGCGTGATGTTCAAGTAGACGCGTGAGGGAGGCGAAATGATTTAATGTGACAGATCTTTAATTACTTTCATGGACGTTGAGCGCCTAAATAGTAAAGACGATTATACTTTGAAATTCGCATGGAAGTGCAAATAACTGTCCTGACGAGCGGACCAGGTCCAGGGATCACTCAGATCCTCTACCACTTCTTCTCCGTCTGGGATACATGTGTTATTTTCCTGCTTGTCAGACACGGCTTGCGGGAAGCCAGCAGCCATGCGTAACGGGACCTGAAGTTATCTCCGTCTTGGCGATCAGCTGGAGCCGCGCTCCTGAATCTTCTCAGTAAGTCCCCTGCATGCATGTGTGAACAAGTGTTTTTGGCAAGCTGCAGACAGGATCTGGTCAGGGGAAACCTTTGCCAGATGTTAGCGCGATGTTCGTGCGACCTGTTCGGAGATGCGAAGTAGCAAAACAAAAGCTTAGATTTACATTTTAGATTATGTAAACTGGACTGTCACCAATGACACCAGAATGTAGATATTTAAGGTCAATATTATGACTCACCCGAGTTCATCACCCGAGTTTATCACGACGCATTTCTATCTGTGGCATGCGATTTATGACTAATTAGAAGAATGCTTTGGTTGCCAGTTGCTGCTTGGACTTGGTAGCTCTGAAATTCACAGAGTCGCCGCGGTCATACTCTGCGGATGAGAGGAGTCCAAAATATGAATACGGAAAGACCGGTTATTCTCTTTACTACAGATGACTGATGAATCTCGAAATGAAACCGTTGGCAAGATATCTGACCGATATTGCAAAAGTTGCTTTAAAATTGTATGGTTTTAGGAACCTGGTTAAGAAATGAGTATGGATTTTTTCCACATGCGAATCAATTTAATCCAGTTCAATTTATTTTTATATATAGCACCTTCCACAGAGTCACCCCAAGGTACTTTACATGGTTGTCTAGTGATAATTACAATCAAAAGTAGTTATTATTATTGCTAAGAAAAATATTAAATCACTGAAAGAGATTAATTATAAAGATGTTTTTGCTTACACTTGCTTAATTATGTGATTTATAACAATATAGCAGATTTTGATTCAAGTCAGTGCTGTAAATGTAAACATGGGTTGTTTTATGCATCAGAGTGTTTGATTAAATTAAGAAACTGACTTTTTTTCTAAAGATGGCTCTTGTGTGTGGAAGCTCCTCTTGGTCCTCTGCTGTGATCTTCACTCTGTTCTTCTGCTCTGTCTGTATGCTTAGCGTGTTTCGGGGGCAGGGGGTGCATCTAATAACCTTTGACCCCCAGAGGGTTTTTTCCCCTCTCCAGCCTCACTAGACCAACTGAAGGGGATTTTGTTCCTCTCCTCTGTCGTCTTATGCCTTTTTATTTTTGCTGGGTGTATGTGTGTGTGTGTATATATATATATATGCAAAACATGTTGGCACAGCTGTTTTGAATAGATGCCTCACACTCCTGACTCTCTTTCGGCTGTGCCTATCCCAGGATTCCGGCGCCCTGTTCCACGGAGGCATGAGCTCATGCCGCAGGTCCACAGTGCCGCTGGTCAGGAGGGAGAGGGGTCTGTGGGCCAGGGTGAGCCAGATGAGGAGGAGGCTGTGCCTGGGCCAGCAGAGCTGCGTGGACGCCCAGCTCGACCCAGGGGCCGGCGTCTGGCTGCAGAGCTTCCAGCTCCTGGACACGGAGCATTACTCTCCGGTCAGTGTCTCCGCTCTCCTTGGGAGACGCCCGTGTGTCTGGGCGCCGTCGCTGCTTATATGTAATGTAGTTAGCAGCAAGGTTTGCATGGTAGTATGGTAGTATACGGAGAGCCAGTCATTTATTAAGGTGGGATGCCTGTTACATGAGACAGGGATGTCACTGATGTCCTGTGAGGGACACCAGGTCAAATCAATGGCTGGATAATCAGACACATCACCTGTATTTTCCAGGCATGAGTAATAACTGCTTTAGTCAGTTTTTAGCCAGAGGTTAAAGGCTGATGTCTATGTTGAATCGACACCATAAGTATGAAGTAGCAGTGGACCCTACGCTGTAGCCATCGCCGCCGTGGCAACGTAGACCACATGAATTGTGATTGGTCTGCTGGGTAACAGTCATTTTTTTGTTTTGGGAGTGAGGAAAGTGTAAATCCCTGGTTGTACTTGCATTGCTGATTGAAACTGAAGTGTTATTTGTATCTAGCATTAAATAACCCCCCCTAGGCATGATAGTGACAGGTGTGCAAAGCACTGAGGATGATGCCAATTTCACTTCCCTCCATTAAGTTTATTTGTACATACACTACTTTTTACTTTTTGTCTAACTTCAACTGCATGATTCGACAATCACACAGGGTAGGAAGACAGTAAATGCAACATCCAGAACTACGTATCACCTAGTGTTTCGGCGGTGTAATTACTGAGTGACACAGACACACCAGTGCACAAGTATAAATGCCTGCCATTGGTCACAGCATGTGTTGGGATTTGTAAGTCATATTGTGAGAGCTGAGACAGCACCACAAACCTCTCGCCCACAATGAACAGTCATCCTGAGCTCATTTCTATTTCAGAATAAAACTCCCTTTATGGGACCCTACAATGCTGATCCAAATTAGTTACTGTAGATATGAACTCAGGGTAATGTTCATCAGCGCTGATTAATCTCCTCGAAGCCTTCCCTTAATTACAGTGGGTCTGTGTCTGTAGGTAGTTCACTGATGATGTTAATTCATAGGCAGGTGGGGTGAACTGACATATAATAAATTATTTTTCATATATATTAATTCAGTATATTGACAAGTTCTTTGGCCAACTGTAAGTGCTTACTGTCTAATGAGGAGTCCTCGAGGGATTCAGTGGGTCTAACATGCCCAGCTGTAATTGTACACTAATGAGGATCCTTTATAATATCTATGGTGATCACAAAATTTCATCACAAATAGGAATGCTCCATATATAGGCTACATTTTAATAAATAATAATAATAACAATAACAACAACGACAATAAAATTATTATTGCCTATTAAACCAGCTTAGCAGTTGTAAAGCGCAGTTAACATGGAAACTGACATAACTTTAGATTGTTGTAATTTTAGCTCATGACCCACATCTGCCGGCCTCACCCCGCTCAAAGGCACCGAAAAGGTCGACGTGAAAGCAAACGCAACTAAAGCGAAGAAGAAAAGTCGGCTTGCGTCGACCTTGGCGTCTGACGTCACGGGGCACCGAGGAGGAGAGGCTGTCCGCGTGGAAAGCATAAAGCGAGGAATGTAAACAGATCAGGATCTCTCATGAGCGCTTCCATGAGCCGAGTGCCATCTTTTCATTTAGTACATCTCGTGTTAATGTCATTCCTTTATGTTCTGCCGATCCCACTTAGGGATGCAGTTCCGCCAATTGCACTACCATTACACTAGCCTTTATTAGTTATTTATAAATAGATAAATATATATTAAGTAGGTGAAATGTACTTAATGTAATTAAAGTATTTCTGGAGGTCCTATATGCGTATTGGTACAGCTCATAGTAGATTATATCTGTCTTACATGGACATGCTGGATTTCTTTTTAATATGTTGATGTAGCTATGATAATAACTATATAATAACAGTAACAATATAACTATGATATAACTATTACATCTGGCGGTGTGACCGTCGGAATTTCCCGAAATACTTCTGCTGGCCCTTGGTGCGCTCGGACGCCGCTTAGCGCGGCTGAAACTGGCCGCCTGCGTCTCCCTGCGTCTCCCCGCCTCCGAGTTGCGCGCCGTCGAATCCGAGAGCGATGACGAGGCGGCCGGTCGCCTCCCCTCCCAGCTATTGTACGCGAGGCTGCCGATTCTTAATATGGGCTCAGGGTGACTCCGGAGCGACGTCGCCGCGTTTCGCTGCAGCGCCTCTTTCAACTCGATATCGCGTATTGGTTGTATCACCTGGAATATTATCGATTTTTTGTTTATTTTATTTTTTCTTCTATTAATACATTTAATAAATTTATATTTGTATTTATATTATCTTTGGACTATTTGTACAGTTCAGTTTTTTATTAGCGTCGGACGCAGTTTTCTCGGCATATAACAAAAAATCACGGCATCGGAAGATGGCAGGAATTCCAACCTGAAGAGCAGAAACTTCTAGGTTTACGTTTTTATTTCACTATCATCTGTAGGCTGAAACGACTACGAGAAATGGGGAAAATAATGGTAACTATAATACTTATTGGACTTTTTACTGTTTAATATATCAGTTAGTCTATAAAAGTCTTGATATAACCCGTGTTCACGTCATTAGTTCCTTTGAACAAGCAGTGGCGTAGGATAGGGTTTAATGTAAATGCAAAGGATTATTGATTAGAAGGGGGACGAATTAAGTCAAATTAAGCATTGGGGTACACGCCCCCTGTCCCCCGGCTTCTTACGCCCCTGTAAACAAGTTCAATTTAAAATCCTTGCTTTATCTTTTTATTATTTAATCTTTGTTCCTGTTTTGCAAAAATGATCGTTTCTGTCTGTTAATTAAAGCATCTTAATTTAGATGCCTTTAGTCTCCACGTTTCTAACAGCATGGAAATCCAGCCCTCAGAGTGCACTGACTGAGCTGTTGCATGTTTGTGACAATTTCAGCCTTGTGGTACAAAGCTATTTGGTGGTAGCCCTTTGTCCAACACAGACACACGTGAGATTTAAAACAGGACAAGTGGCGTAAGATTTCACAGAGCCTTAGACCAGTTTTTCCCAACCCTGTCCCTGGGGGATCCACAGACAGCCCAAGTTCTTGCTTACCGGGAGCTGGGAGGAACTAAGAATGTGGAGGGAGCAAAAACGTGGACTGTCTGACAGGGAGCTGGGAGGGAGCAAAAACGTGGTCTGTCTGGGGGTCCCCGGCGGTTGGGAAACACTGCCTTAGACCATCTGACCATGTGACACTCTGTGATGGGTATTTTTTTCCCACATAACTCTTGTTATATATATGCTGTAGGTATTCTGCAGCTCTAAATTAGACAGTGGGATAATTTAGTGAATAATTTAGTAAGTACTGCTGTGGATGGATGTATCTGTTTGGCAGCTGAATAGAATGGCCTGTGGTCTGTTTCGGTGTGGCCTATTACAGTATAACGTTCTGGGGTGTGGCCAGAGGTGTTTTGTAAAGCTTTGGTGATGGGGTTGAGTAGCTTTAACAATTCACCATGCTTGTTTGCTCTGCTTGTATGTTCAGCGTGCCCTGGGGAAATGGCCAATTGACCTTAGACCTTGGTTATTTTATGTGTAACAGAATGTACCGGCGTTTGTCGTGGTACATTGTGGCGCAGGTTGATTTTATGGGTACTTGTGGATCAGTCATTGCCATGTTCCAACTTGTGTTATACGGGTCAATATTACATGGCATTAAATTAAAGACCTAAATAAATAGGCAGAAGTGGTGTGGGCGGAGTGGTGGCTCTGAGGCTAGGGATTTGTGCCAGCAATTGGAAGGGTGCTGGTTTGAATCCCCTGAATGCCAGGAGTGATTCTACATTCGGCCCTTGGGCAAGGCCCCTAACCTGCAATTTCTTCGTTCTGGGTATGAGGCTAACCTACATCTGGCCCTGCAAGAAGTTCTTCCAATTTCAGGGGAAAATTTGGGGGTTGGTGGCAGGATCGGCTCTCCAGCCACTGGGAAAACGTCACACTGTTCAGCTCCATCTCCATGTGGTGGTGCAGCGACGTGCTGTCTCAGCGCATGCCCCATATCTCAATCTCTCTAAATAATAATGTAAAATAGCAGACCGTCAACTTGCCTGGTTGGGGTACAAGCGATGGCCAACATGACGGATGACTTTTTCTTGCCAGTGCCATAGCAACCCCGAGCTAACTGTCTCTCAATTTAATCATTCAAGAAAAACGTGAGGATTGCTGAGCTCAATCGGCTTGGAGCGATCCGACACTTTTGTTTGTTTTCTGCCTGCCTGTTTGCCACCCATAAATATGCATTGATTCAGGCGGGCTTTGTCACTCAGGCAAGGCGAGTGGAGGCGTGATGATTTATTGATGAGTTCCTTCAGGCTCCTGCTTGATGTCTTTGTAGAACACGGGCAGTGGAATAGTACATGAGCTTTGGCTTTGATCTCCGGAGCCTCCGTTCGCAGTGGAAATGCTGCTTTTGTTCTAATATTCTGTTAGCTCGTGTTTATAATCCCCCCATCTAGTTCACTAGCCACGCTGTCTTGTAAGCTTTCACTGTGGCCTCCTCAATCACCAGATCATCACGAGTTGCAGTGTAAATCGAGTTAATCTTACCACTGTTTGTATATATGCAATTTAAGGCTCTCTTAACGAGCTCAGCTGTGGGCAATACAAGCCAGGAATGGTTTAAACAGCACGTGTTTTGCTGAGAGATAAATATCAGTGAGTGTTACTGAGCACTGGATGTTTGTGGTGGCGTCAGATAGTGACCTTGAAGCGCTCGCACGCCACCATCTGCCTGAGGCTTTCTGGTCGCTTGCATGTTTGTCTGTGTGCACCCATATTCTGTCAGTAACCACTACAGCTTCACCATAGTCAACGGCCAGGCCACAGAACAACTCAGTTTTCCTTTGGGTTGGACTTCCTGGGTTCCTGTGGTCTGACATGTTCATTCTAAGCCTTTTGTTGGTGGTGTTAAGCTGTGCTGCTTTGTGTGTTTGGCCTCAAGGTCGAATGGTCTGGTCTTCAGCACAATCTTAGGAGAATATTCCGGAAGATGGGTAATAACACCAATGAATGCTGTGAAAGTCCAGTGATGATCCTTATTCTGTCCTGATTAATGCAGTGCATGGTTGCAGTCGCAGTGATTTAGCGACGGTGTCCCACCCCTCCTCTGGGGGTCACTTGTTGTCCTACCTTCTCCTCTGCTCTTTCCTCAGGATCCAGTGCAGGAGTGGGGGGAGGAGAAAGAAGTGGGCGCCGTGTATGGCGTGACGCTGCGCAGAGAGCCCGTCCAGCCAGCCTCTGATGCCATGGACAGCCAGCTGAGTCAGGGCTGCAGTCAGCAACAGGTGTGCAAACTACGGAGACTCAAGGCGGCCACTCTGGACCGTCTGGTGGCCGAGCTCCTGGACCCATCCTGCCAAGAGCCGAACTATGACCGCATCTTCCTGTCCACCTACCGTGCCTTCACCAGCACCAGCACGCTGGTCGAGCTGCTTTTCCGAAGGTACTGCCAGGAACACCTTCAGAAGGGGAACCTCAAATGCACACACATACAGAGGTTGTTTACAGTGGCCCTTAAATGTCACCTGCTGAAACCACAGGAAGACTGAGAATTGGGGTTAGCTCTCTAATGTCAGGGAAAAAGCGAAAGAATGTTGTTTTAGAGACGCACTGAAAACAGTGCTTGGGCTTGTAGCGAGTGGCCTTTGTTAGAAAGCCGTCGATCCGCGCATAGTTTACAGTGCGCATAGTTTACAGTGAAGCGGGTGGGAATATTCTCACGGCGTTTGACGAGTTTCTGAAGTATGTCATTGACTCCAGGCATCCGCAGAATTTCTGCTGAATGGCTGTAAGGGAACCTGTTGGATTAAGGAGAATTGCCAAGTTACCTGGCAACTGTGATTAGAATGTAAGCGCTGTCAGGTTTGTTTGATTAGTAAAATTCAGTCGAATCCTGGAGGTATTAATGTCCACTTTTTCCCCTGTGGGCTCTTTAGTGGTGCGTCAGAGTTTAATCAAATGAAATTCTATCGCAATAAGAACCGGAGATGCTTAAAGCTCACGTGACAACTAGTATTCGCGATAGAAATTCAGCCGCGTTAATAGATAATAGGGATAATAGATAGACAGGGATAATAAAGCCCCAGACAAGGGCTATAAAGTCTTTCACCACAGCAAATGTCAGTACAGTCAGAGAAAAACAGCTCAACAAGGTAAATTAACCCCCCCCAATCCAGCACAACCTTTACAGGGTTCCCCTATATGACAGGATGCAGGATTTTGGGAAATATTCCTTACACTCATTTTACCACTGAAGAGTATAATCCATATATCGGTGCTCTCGAGGAAATTAACAGGTCCTCTCCGGTTGTTTCCTCAGGGACGACATGCTCTCGGAGTTGTACCCTGATTGCCAAAACAGGTGAGGAGTCTGTTAGCAGAAGCCGAAATGAGTCTGTGCTTCATAGCCCCAAACCCACGCTTTGAATCGCTGTCCACTCGCCACGACCAAGCTCTTGTGTCGTCTCGCTCTGCAGCGTCATGATTCCACTCGTCCAGACCTGGCTCGATGAGCATAGTGAGGACTTCTGGGACCCCCCGCAGTTCCCTGCCCTACGGTTGCTCTCGGCCCACTTGTTCCAGAGACCCTGCTTCCGCCGACTGGCCAAACGTGCCGATACACTGCTGAGGAAATCTCAGGAAGGTACAGAAGAACGTTACCTTTACTGAGTCAGTATTGACCATTATTGTGTAGTAAATTTCTCTTGTAGCTTTGATTTTAGAGTTCAGTTGACCTGATTGGACTGGTGATGGGGGGGGGGGGGTCTCTACTGTCATCTCTGTAAACGGTGATTTTGCTTTTCTCCAGAGAGCAATCTGCTAGGAAAGGCCTTGCCGGGGGAGGAAGCTGAGATGTTAGATGTCCAGAGTACAGGAGAGATAAGCCTACCCTGGGGTAATGCGGAGGAGCAGGTGGACCTCATGGACTTCTCTGTGAGAGATGTTGCCGAACAGCTCACGCGATTGGACGCTGTAGGTGTCCGTCACTTTGAACCATCATGCTGTCATCACTCTTGCTTTGCCAAAGCCTATTAATGACATTGCTCCTGGCTGACCTGCTTCCTGGATTACAGGACCTCTTCGGGAAGGTCGTGCCCTTCCAGTGTCTGGGCTGCGTGTGGTCCCAGCGAGACAAGAAGGAGAACTTGGCACCCACCATCCGAGCAACCGTCGCTCAGTTCAATACCGTCACCAACCGGGTCATCACTTCGTTGCTGTGCAACCCACTGGCTACCAGCCCTGCCCAGAGGGCTCGCATTATTGAGAAGTGGATCAGCGTGGCCCAGGTGAGCGTGGTGGCTGGGAGTGGATGCTCTCAACAGTGTCTGCAAATGCGCGGGGTCTGTGTGGAACTCAACTGTGGTTCTGTTGGATTGCTCAGGAGTGTAGGCAGCTGAAGAACTTCTCCTCCCTGAGGGCAATCTTGTCGGCCCTACAATCCAACGCCATCTACAGGCTTAAGAAGACCTGGGTGGCTGTCAGCAGGTGGGTTTTCAGTGGGATCTGACAGTATATTTGAATTAAAGAAAGACTGACCAATCTTATCAATGATTTAATTTGACAAGCATACAAGTGGTAGGAAATTTACCAAATCATTATCTTAATACACTCAAATGTTCTTGATTGAGAAAGTCAACTGACACTGTAGTTATGGTGTGCTGTGCTGGTTTTGTTCTTACCAGGGAGTACCTTGCCAACTTTGAAAACCTCTGTGAGACTTTCACAGATGAGAACTGTGCGCTGACCAGCAGGGAGATCGTGGTGGAGGTGAGAACGTACCCAAAACCCAGCTGTTGGAGCAGAAATCGGCACCTTTTAGACATAGTGTCATTGGGAGGAGTAATAGTGTTTGTGGCCTGCCCAAGGTGGCTGTAGATTTTGGTGAAGATTGTCTCTTTACAGGATTGTGCAGTAGGCCACTGTTGACAGTCACAGATTTCAGTGGAAGTTGGGAATGTGGCTGTTGTGAAATAATACAGAACTGAAATCTGATTTTTTAAATTCATCTTTATTAGGAACGCTGAATAATTTTAAGGTATATATATATATATATATATATATTTCAGGGAAAATATAGAAATAAATAGCATGAAGAAGGCAAGGAGTAAAGAAATATAGGTATATCTTGAATGTGGTTATTGTGAGAATTACTACAGGTGGGGTGCAAGCAGAAGCTCATGGTGGGAAGAGGGAATGAGGAACATTAAATGGAGCGTGCTTTAAGGACTGTGACACAGAAACGAACAAGACGACAATGCAGGTTTACTGGCAAGGGACACAACTGGGTACAAGGATCCAGTGGGGAAAGGGAAAAAATATATGACCCCTACAGTCACATGGCTCACACTTGGGGCCGACTGAAAGTGGCCCTTTGTTTTCCGTTGTGTTCAGTTCTGACCTGTATTGTCTATGCATAAGCGTCTGGTTTGGCTTATACACTGTCCTACAGATGGAGCGTAAACAGAGATAGGTGCAGTGGTGCAGCTTCTCTGCGCTCTGCATTCACGGTGCACCTCTCTGCTCGTATCACTTTCCAGACCCTGAAAGATAACGCTATCGTTTGATTTATACACTCTTATTAATAATTGCCAGCATTGTTTGTTGCCACATAAGTTGCAGATTAAAGCTCAGGGCGTGTTGCGTTGTTATCGGTGCAAGTTTCGATAATATCCAGATCCCTGCCTATCTGAGCAGCTGTCATTTTCGGCTCAGTGGTTACAAGGGACGAGGTGCGTTGTGATTCGTGGCGTGATCCTGGCTGAGGTCTGTGGTTCTCTTATGCAACGTTCCTAAAGTCTAACCACGTTTCGATCTTAATTCGCAGGATGAGAGCCAGTCAGTCGAGGACCCCTCCACCCCGTCCCCCAAGATCTGCCCTCCGCAGATGGTAATGCTCAATTTTCTGTGTTTTCGCAACAGAATGCTGAAAAAATATGCCGCGGTGCCAAATGTGAATATTGAGCCTCCTGCCAGTCATGAGCAATATAACAAAATGGAAGCCAGTAACGGAAACAATAGAGGAACAGGAGGTGACAAGTCCTCTTTCAGTCTTTGTGGCTAGCCGCCCCCAATTTGGGACATTCTCTGTTCGGAAGGCTTTGTAATTCCCCTCCAAAGCTGCAGAACCAGTGTTTCCGTGCTTCCAGGGAACACCTCACTGGAGCTTCCTTTAGTTATTATGGATCCACCTGTCATGGGAAGCGATGCCCTTGTTAAGCTACTGGCCTCCCCCCCCCCGCAACGTGAAGCCGTGCATTATGGGGCTAATATTAGTCTTAATGTTATTAATATCATTATTAATGGAATTATCACCTCTTCTGACGCAGAGCGGCGTCGTTCCCTACCTGGGCACGTACCTCACCATCCTGACCATGCTGGACACCGCGCTGCCCGACTCTGTGGAGGTAAGTAGGCTGGCCCAGGGATCAAACCAATGGAAATTAGCGCAGTACCTGGGAATGGACCTGTCTGTTATTATGAGGGAGGGGGATTAGGACTAACCTCTCGGTCTCGCCATCTCTCCCTCAGGGCGATCTCATCAACTTCGAGAAGCGGAGGAGGGTCAGTATTACCACCCCCACCGCCACCCATCTGTGTCTGTCTCAGTGTCCAGTGTTTGCGGTATGTGGCAGGCGCCTACAATTAGTAACAGCCCGAGGAACATGGTGAAGTTCTTGTGCCACAATTACAGGGGAGGGGATTGTTGTACGGAGGAGAAAATAGGAGGAAAAAAACAGTGCAATACAGGACAAACTTCAGGGCAAGAACAGACGAGGCAACGCGAGACAAAAGACAATATGCAATATGGGCAGTGAAACGATAATTAGGCAATGAATGCAATAAATAGGTGGTGCGTCAGGGAAGAATATGCAACGGCATTTCACAATAACATGCAGTGAATGTATATTTTAAGGGCACGGCCAGTGCGATTACAATCAGCTGGAATTTCATCCCCAGTGACCGGCTGCATCATTGTCTCAGTAGAAAGAGTGGGCATTCTTTGGAAAATACTTTTCTGAGCCCGTGGGAAAGCCAGTAACTGGAGCAGGATGCTGGGCTGTTTATCAGCTTGTGGATAGCCAGTCCCACCCCAGTCAGCAAATAGCTATGGATGCTGAGGCTGCCGCTGCTGGGTGTGCGGGGCAGGGCTGTTCCAGGTCCTTTTACTGTGTCTGTTACTATTAAATCCCAGAGCAGGTTTGGTAGAGGTAGGCCCTTCAGAACGACTGCTGCCCGCCAGGTACCCGTGCAGGTGGACATTCCCAACTCCTCTCCCGTTTTTCCGTCTCCCTCGTAGGAGTTTGAGATCCTTTCCGAGATCCGCCAGCTGCAGGGTACCTGCTCCCTGTACAGTTTGCCCCACCTGCCCCAGGTTGTCGCATGGCTGCAGGACTGCGAGCTGCTGACTGATCAGAGCAGGTACGCATTTGTATTTGAGTTACTTCCTAAAAATTATTATGCAATTTCTATTGAAATACAAAAATGTAAACACAAGGAGGAAGTTGTTTTTTTTTTCGTTTTGTTTTTGCACATTGTAATGAATGGTCTTCAGGTCCAGTAGCTGATATCACTTTGGTGTTGAACCAAAAGATTTACAAGCTCCATTAAAGTTTTTCAGATGTTGCTGAGGGAAGCACTTAAATTGTTTTTATCATTTTTCATTTAAGATTTAGTTGTTTTGAGTTATTTGCATCTATGGTGCAAAAAAAAGGAAGAAGTTAAAGCAGCTAAAGTGAAAATGAGGTGAATTTACACATCGCCTGTCTGTCCTTACACCCCACCAGCTATGAGTTGTCTCAGATGCTCGAGCCCCCATTCGACACCTGTCCCAGTCCCCCCAACTCCTGGGGCCCCCGGCTAATTGGCAAGAAGCTGACTTCGTAAGTCTCCTGACCCCCTGCTCTTCATTTCACTCTTATGGCTGTGGTTCCTTTGTTTCTTTTTTGGCTCTCTTTGGTACCTTTGTCTCTTTTTTGGTGTTCTTTGGTTCCTTTGTGTATCTTTTTTTGGTTCCTTTGTCTCTATTTTGGTTCTCTTTGGTTCCTTTGTGTCTCTATTTACATTTCTCGTCTATGACACATCATGACGTTTTCTCTCTCTGGTAGATAATCATCGTTGAATGTTGTACCCAAACATCTCGTTTGCTTTGCTTTTTATAGTTTATTTTGCTAAAGTGTGTTGCTTATTTACTGGTGTCCCTCTTGTGTGTAACTCGGTGTGTGTGTTCACGAGCAGGCTGTTGGCCCTGGGAGATGCCTCCAACAGCAAGATGCATGCAGACCAGATCAGCATGTCTTCCACAGGGTCCAGCAGCTCTGAGTTGGACGAATTATCAACGCCGCAGCTATCACCGAGAGCCAAGGTATCCAAAAGGCACATCAGTCCCAAGCTTTCATCTGAATCATGTACTCTGCGTGCACATTATCGTAATGCATAATCGCATTGCTACTCTAACTGCTACTCTACTCTGACACTAACTGCTAAATCCACTGAAACTGTTCTTGATGTGGTTATTAATCGTGGGTTTATCCCTTATTAGCCTAATTGGTCTCCAGCTGAGCTCCTACTTGTTTGTGGTTGCTGGTTCCTCAAAAGTAAACATGATGAGTAAATGGTGTTTCTGTTCTGTCCTTAGTCTTCACCCTGCCCTTCACACGAAGAAGTTGAAGCCTCCCCGTCCGCCAGTTCAGAAATGTCCCTGACCTCCGGCTCCCAGACAGATGTATCAGTTTCTCCGTCTCTCTCCATGAGCCAGGAGCCATGTCCTGGGTCGCACACCTCTGCCTCCACGACCTGTCAGCCTGTCTACAACAAGCAGGTGGCCGACTCCTGCATCGTGCGGGTCAGCGTCGAGTGTGGCAACAACGGCAACGTCTACAAGAGCATCCTGGTGAGACGTGACGGAGTGCCTTCGGGGACGGTCCCTTTGGTCAAAATGGCAGACAACACCACTTGGCGCGGGAGTTGTAGTTCATTGCAGTCCAGACTGGGAGAGCGATGGGGTTAACGCTAAACAAAAGTGAAAATAAAATGGCAAGATGAGGAACAAACAAAAAGCAAAAACACCCCCTTGGAGAATTCAGGAACTTGGGTCTAAATAGTCAAAATTCCAGGTTGACGCAAACCACAATGCACAAATTTATTATCTTGTAAATATGTAAAGAGAAGCCGGTGTTGTCTAACATTTAGCTTTTCTGCACACCATGCCATTAAATATATCAGTCTTTGCTTTTACTTTATTGCGTAAGTGGAAAGTGATCAGCATTTGGGTGGGTTATACACCTTAAATCAAGTTATCCCAGCCATATGCATATAACTAAT
Source organism: Petrocephalus sullivani (assembly GCA_026780845.1). Taxonomy (NCBI): domain Eukaryota; kingdom Metazoa; phylum Chordata; class Actinopteri; order Osteoglossiformes; family Mormyridae; genus Petrocephalus; species Petrocephalus sullivani. The sequence goes on along the minus strand of JAODKM010000037.1, from coordinate 12,022,241 downwards.
CCCTGTCTGGGGTAGATTACAGACAATTTACAGCCCTGATCAGGATAAGCTGTTAGAGGGAGGATGGATGGATTGATATAACTGAACCTTCTGTTGGTTCATATTATACATCTCAGTGATTGTAGAAGTTCGGCTTAGATGCAGTATTTACTCTGGTTTATCTGTATGTTCCTTCCAGCTGACGAGTCAGGACAAGACAGCACAGGTCATCCAGAGGGCACTTGAGAAGCACAATTTGGAAGGTGTGGACATCCATAACTTCACCCTCAGCCAGGTGCTGCCTGAGGACAAAGGTGAGCCCTAGCAGGACACTTGACATCACCGAACATCTGGTCGCAGTTATCCACTGATGTGCTTCTGGCAGCAGAGGGGCTTACCAATGTCCCTATTCCCTGGGTTCCTTTCAGAGCTGTGCATTCCGGACAAAGCCAACGTGTTCTATGCCATGTCCACCTCAGCCAACTACGACTTTATCTTGCGGCGGAGATGGAAGAGCCACCTAAGACCCCAGGAAGGTGCCTCAGGGTCCCTTGCAACGCATCCCCAAGCCAAGTGACAGCTCCTTCTCTGGCCTGGAGGATTTACTACAGTAGAAGAGGGGAGATAGGTTGTCATTGGGAAGGAACAGAAAAAGCATCAGCTGTGTTTGTGTTTTTGGAGGTGGAAAACATTTTAGGGCAGAGCAGAACCCAACAAGAGAGGATGAAAAGGGGGGCTGCCTGAAGGCAGCCACAAAGGTACTGAGGCGTATGAGCGCTTCATCTGAAAGCATGAAGAGGAGTGAACAGGATCATTTGTAGATTTGGAGTGTGTCCAGGGGGACACGTTTTATACAAAAATAAACAAATAAGGAAGGACACGAAAAAGCACTTTAGGATGAATACAAGTATGTTGCGAGTGACTTTGGGAAGCTTTTTTTTGGGAATGTTGGAACTTCAGAGGGATTTCTCGAATTGGGTTGTTCTACTTGGTGATCCACTAATGATTTACACCTAATATAGTGACTAAAAGCCACATGCTATTGCCTTGCATGCAATTAAAAGCACTCTAAATAGAGCACATACTTTTTAATATATTTGGGTAGCAGCCCAGTTCTCACGTGATTTGCATTTGCACAAATTAGGAAGCCTTTGCACGTAAGCAGAGCCTTCGAAAAGACTCGTCACATTGCATTGCTAAGCCACGCGACCACCCTATGTCCTAAAAAAAAGGAAATTCTCTCCGAAACATGTGACACAGGCGTGATGTGGGGGAGTGCACCTGGCCGCAGTTTCGTTTTGTCTAGTGGAATGCCGTTGAACATTCCAGGAGAGCTTTTAGCTGGGCGGGAGATGTGATCCCTTGGTGGGGACACGCCCCGGTGAGAGTCTCCTCTGTGACGACGTGAGGTCGAGGGTGTTTGTCCAACCGGACCGGCGACATTCTGGCATGACACCCAGAGTCGACAAGTGAATTCTTCGTAGTGAGGGACACCCACAGCGCCATGGTGATTATTACCACCGCAACGGACAAGAGAATGTTCGCCTGTGGCCGGCTGTACCGGCACGGTGTTATTTCAGTGTTACTCCCTGGAGAAAATGAAGGACTTCGTACCACTCAAGACCATTGAATTTGTAGGAAGGATCTCGTGGTGCTTCACTTTCAGCCCAGACCCCGTTTGTCCTGTCCTGTCCTGTCTTGTCCCCCCCGGTGTCTCATTTGTTTTGCCAGTCTTGTGCTCTCTTTGTTCTGCTCTCCGGAGACCCCCCCCCTATTGTCTGAAGAGTTCTGCCAGTGTTCTATTCTGCTCTGATCATTCCCAAGCTGAATGTCCCCCCGTGTGTATTAAAATAGCAGAAGATGTGTTTCGCACAAGTTAAGGGAGAAGTAACCGATGAATGAAAGTCTGTCGTATCATTACAGGTGTAACTGAGCAAACTTTTATTCTGAAGATTATCCCTCCAACTGACTTTCACTTTCACAGTTTGTTTGTAATTAGTATTGTGTTTTAATTGTGTGTATTTTATATATTATTTTGTATATTTAATATATTGTCTTGTGGATTGTTGTCCACAAGACTATGTCCCAGGGAGTTTTTTTTCTTCTCTACCAATAATGAGCCTCTGGTCCATTTTTCTGGACACTCAAGGAGTATTTATCGCAATGAGCGTGACCGTAAACAATGAAGTGTGTGTGTGTGTGTGTGTGGGCGTGTTTGTACAGGAGGTGTGGTGGAAAGTATGGTGATAATGTTGCTGATTTGCTATTTGAATTTAGGCTGTTATCAGAGGAGTCCTTCCAACCAGCACCTTATATAATATACCAGCCCACAGCACTGTATTCTCCTGATTTTTAGTTTTCCTTGATCTCTGAAGAATGCATCACATGACCTTTGTGTGTCTCCTCTGTTTAGCTTTCTGTGTAACTATGTCATTGCTTTTAAACTTCGCAGCAATAGTTACAAATAAAAGAGTATGTGTTTGTTCCGGTGTTTGTTGACTTTGTTGTTCACTCGTAAAAACTTCCTGCATCGGAAGTAATTTGATTCACCTTTACACTGAATGGGGAAAACCACCGTAATACCGATGCAATACAATTTCCCTGTGTAGGCTTAAAGTGGTAGACTGAGCTTGCATTTGGCTGCAGTCTGCACTTCCCTGTTGACTGTTGCCACATGACCAAGGTCATGCATCGCCCTCCAGTGGCAGGGTGATGAAACTGTGTCTTGTCCATCTTGGTTGCTTTCTCATTCTGCATTGCTACATTAAATGGAGTGTGGTCCCTGAGGGGGGAACCCGGCCCCGGTAGCTTTTTGGAGCATCATTGGGGACGCGGTCATGAAGAAGCACAGAGAAACTGCATGCAGATAATGTAAAGGGTATTGTGAGGTGAAGAGCCGCAGCAAAAAAACTGGAGGTTAGATGTGACTTTTTCAGAAGTAAACGGACGAGTGAGCGCTGCGAAACCTATTCAACGGATGACATTACCTTTCTAAAACAGTAAGAATGTGCTGAATCTGTCTTTCTGTGTCTCACTCGAACTGCACGGAAGCTGTATCACGGCGAGCCACTAGGTGGCGGTGCATCTATGGAGGTGGTGTGAAAATGGAGACTGACGCTTGTGTTAACAGACGGTTTTATTTCAGATTGCTGGACAGCAGAAAACGTTAGGGACCCTTGAATTGGGCATTGACATTAAGGACTCTTCATTTAGCACTATTCAGCTGAAAAAAATGTGAAGTTTGATGCATGGGGTGACAGGGGACCCAAGACAAGATCACATTCTTAATGCAATTAAATGCCCTATAGAGCTCTTCCCATCTTATCTGAACTTAGTAAAAATTTAAGAAGAACAGCATCATAGATTACTAAAATTATTTAATGAAACATAGTCAAGAAAATCCTGCGATGGCTTGGTGCCCCATCCTGGGTTGTTCCCTGCCTTGTACCCGTAGCCTCTGGGACAGGCTCCGGACCCCCTGCGACCTTGAATAGGACAAATGGCTGCATAAAATAGACGGATAGATGGAGTCAAGAAAATCCAAGTGGAAAAACAGACTCTGTAAGTGTTGTTAGGACCAGGGTCTGGTGTGGAGTTATCGTCTCCTCTGTCCCCTGACAGCACAGCCAATGCAGATCAACACTCCACAGGGCACTGCATTTGTGCTATGATTGGAGGTTGGAGGTCTCACATTCCAGTCCGCTGGGCACAGATAGCAATCAGTCATGGGGCAGAGCATAGCAACACATAGCGGCATTGATTCCCAGAGTGATCCTGTTTTGCACGTTTGGTTTTCTTGCTGAGATTAAAAGCTCTTGGCTGCTAAGTTCAGGCTCGTGGCCGCTTATGCGGAACAAGCATGCAGCGATTCCCTCCACCGGCTTCTGATCACGGCCAGAACCTTTGTTCTGCTTGGCTGAGTGACAAAAGACCCAGATCCCAAATTATCCATAGAGTCTCCTGCACTCTTACTTGGGTGGACTGCTGAGCGCACTCCCCCCCCATCCAACTGATCGTCTGACTCATCCTTCAAGCCCTTGTTAATGTTTCACTGCCCCTCCTCCCAGACACCCCCTCCCCGCCCCGACCACACAAGAAGCATGTCAATGTCACTGAAATTAAGCAGCGGAGAGGGCTGGGTAACTCAGATGATCTGGGGTTGCTGCTGGTGTGCCCAGGAGCTGGGGCTGGCCAAAACAGTTCTTTTGGGGGGCAGTGTCTAACTAGGTTAGCGGGGTTTTTTGGGTGGTTGGTCAAATAGTCATGTAGCTTATGGACCCTTGAGTAAAGTTCGTAACCCTGAAAAACGCTCCAGGGGCACCGACCCTGTGTTCTGACTCCAAGCTGCGCTCCCATGCGTCTTAAAGAAGAGCAAGACAGGGCATGTGAAAACTGAACATCTCCCATAAACCTGCACTTGTACAAATGGAAAATGAAGTATTGTCATCTTTATTTTTACCTTTCTGAAGTGGGGGGGTCTGCCTATATCAGTCATTCGAGCGGAATACAACGTGAGCTGTATGGATGCATGTTTCTTTATGCGTACCATAGATTACTGGCGCATGGGTGGATGCAAACTCCACAAGCTGGAACTGTTTGGCATCATGCTGATGTGCAGATGCCTTAAAGGCTGTCCCGTAGCACTTTTCCTGGCTTTTGCTGGTTGTGTGGGTGTGGAGCCTGCTGATAGTGAATGTTAAACCAAGGTATGTTAAACCATGATGTGCATTAGCTGCAGCCCAGTTTGAAATCCATTTAGTGGCCGAGGGGCTCTGGCCGAAGGCACGAGATTGGATGCGGAGGACAGATCTAGGTGCAGCTGTGAGACCGATTATACTGTATACATATATTATTACACCTTGTTATGTCTTCAACACATTATTCAATTAAACAGAAATAGTATAAATACGACTTTATAATGTAAGTGGTTTATTAATTTGTGAATCCATAACCCTGACCCTCTAGTCGGTCCATGTTTTTTCTCTCCCTCCAAGATCCCTACCAGACAGTCCACATTTTTGCTCCCTCCAAGAGCCCTACCAGACAGTCCTCATTTTTGCTCCCTCCGAGTTCCCTTCCAGACAGTCCACATTTTTGCTCCCTCATAGCTCCCTGCCTCCCACCCAGAGCCCGTTTCGTTACCAGGCACCAGGACATACCAAGCTGAGTGGGGGGACTATGCTCAGTATCAGGTCTCATGATTGGCTTATCCTCTCTCCTGCTGGGTGCTCTCTCTCTTTTGTAACCTGGGTCTGTACCGTGATGCATCCGGTGGTGTTACAATGGCACCCCCCCACCCCGAAAAACGCCCACTTTGCCCCCAGTGGCTGACCCCTAGCTGTGAGACACTAATTTCTGACTTGGTGACTCATCTCCTCTCTTTGAAACTGGGAATGTGTTCCCTGCAAGCCAACCTAACTTTGAAGTAATTCAATTAGCCATCCTGCGGCTGGCTATCCATTGATCGTTTTATGCCTCAAACGGCTTAGCCAGATTAGGCTTGTGCTGCTGGATAGCGTGTTGGAGCAGATCACTGTAAGGTACCTTGCCTAATAGTACAATAATTACTCCCACATGAGAGTGTAAGTTTGGATCCTTTTGGCTCGGTTGATTCCGGTTTTAGTGAACCAGTCTTTTCAGATGTGGAAGAGAGGCAGGCAGTGGGGGCTGGTACCTGTCATTATTGGCTCAGTGTTTACCACCACCCAAACCATACACTTGCACGGGGCCCCCTGTTGGCCAGAAACAGTCAATAAATACTAAATTAACGCGTTCCTTATTTAACGGCTAACTAGCTACGATCTTCGGATTCCATCATTTAGTTTTTGAAACATTTTGAAACATCTGAGGTTTGGGGGGGGTAACAACAAACCTGCCCCTTAATACGAACTCCAGTTTCTTCAGTGCAGCCTCCACGGTTGAGCGCATCATTCCGCGAGCGCACCAGCGTGAGCTCATGCTGACGGAGGCCTCCCTCGACAGTCTGTGAGGAGCGTGCGCCGCGCGCGAGAGAGTGACTCACCGCTCGGAGCGACGTGGCGGCAGCGAGACACGAGCGATGAGTCAGAGCACCACCGGATCTGAGGGTCGCATCGAGGGGCCCTGCCCGGGAGACAGAGACGTGCCCCGCCCAGATCTTACCAAGAACGGCCCTGGCAGTGCACAGTGTGGGGGGCACCTTCCCTGGCGAGTCTCTATCCCACTACCATGCTGCTACACGGGGCACGTTTCGTGAGATTAGGACGTCGGATACGCCCCTGACCTTTGTGTATGAAAACAGCCACTTCCTGCACGAAACGGAGAGGAGCTTCCCTATGTAAACACAATATAAAAGCGCGATGAGCGGCGGGCCGTCTCCCGCTGCCCACGGAGCTGCACGCTCGGCGCCCAGGTGTCTATTCTGCAGCTGCATCTGCAGGTTGTTTTGCTAGCGATCTCGCTGCGGCTCACACAAACATGCGGGACCGCATGTACGGCCGCGCGGGGAAACACACCAGAGCCGCCGCGGTGCCGGGCACGGCGTGGCAGTGGGCGTGTAAATATAGACAGCTTAGCAGGCATGTGTTTACAGTGGGGGCCGACCTTGGTCTGGGGCTCCACGCAAGATCTCACCTCGTGG
>JAODKM010000037.1:11977028-12003931 GCA_026780845.1 Petrocephalus sullivani | reverse complement strand
GGGGCCTGCGGGGGGGTTAGGGGGGGGACCCGGGGTGGTGCCATGAGGAATGTAGGATTAACCACGCCCGCTAGGCCCCCACCGCTTTCAGATGGGATACGTGATGCCTGAGTAGTCTCCGGAACTTTCCAATGCGGGCGATCCGTTCATGGGTGGCCGGAGACCCCTCACCTACTTCTGCTTACATGGAGTCATGTGAGCACATGCCCCCCCCCCCCGCCCCCCCAAGGGTGCCCATCTGACTCACAGAACAGGTGTATGCCAGGTACTGACTTACAATACTAGCACGGAATACATTGTGCCATGGTTGATGTGGTGTTAATAAAGGGTATTAAGTAAACGGACTGGAGATTCTTTAAAATGACCCAGGTCAGAAAGAGACTTTTAAAAAAAATCAGACTAAATTAAATAAAGCTATATTTAAAAACCCGCGACCCTGACCAGGATAAACGATAAATAAATGGAATGCACGGAATGTATTTAAATGCACAAAGTTATTTTCCTAACACATACACACAGTGCAAAATCTCAAGATGCTTAATCACCAGCCGAGACCTGTGAAGCTTAATATTTTGTAATTTGATTAACACATTCCGCTGTCAATTTCAATTAATTTGCATGCTGCCTTAACGAATACTGTAATTCAATTCACGATCTCGATCGCCGCTTTAATTAATTAGCAATTTCCGTTCGCTTAGGCTGAAAGCGCACGTTCACGAGGCACCGTTGGCTCGGTGACACGAAGACGCGCTGATCCTGGGATATTTTATAATCGATATCCCCATATAATTACGCTTAACTGATACTGAGGACCTAAAGCACTGCTGAGGTTTTTCATATTACAATTACGACTATGATATATACACGTATTTATATAACAAAGCAACAATAGTTTATTAATGGTGATGATGAGTATTAAGTGCAGGAGCGTTCACGCTGGCTTCTGCAGCCAGTTGCTTTTCAGGAGGTAAGCCAGGCTGATTTTCTGTCGCAGATATAGGTGGCTCATGGTTACCCCCCCACCCCAACCCCCCGTCTCAATGACAGGCATCGCCATCTGTCTCTATGGTAACCTACGCCGGTCGCGGGAAACTGGGTGACTGACGCCTGACCATTCACACCAAGCGATGCCAGATACCTACATGGCGGCCCATATGGTGCCGCGCCGTGCGCGCCCAGCCTGCGCGTCCCTGTCCGCTCACATGGGGTCTGCGCGTCTCGGCTGCGGGGCCGAGTCGGGGCGTGTGGGGGGGGCGGGGATCCGGCAAGCAGATCGGGCCGGCGATGACAGCGTTACAGCCCGAAAGACGGCGGCTTTTACTGCGCCGCTGTTAAATTTAGCGGCCGTCACTTTTACGCGCATCCAGCAGGTTTCCTCCTGCGATCGCAGGTGGCAGCCCGACACGAATAGGTTGCGCTCCTGTTATTAAAACAAATAACAAAAATAAAAAAAAAACGCAGCGAAGAGGGGATGTTTGCGAAGTGCGAGCGGAGTCTGTTTACCGGGACTTGCGTTCAGAGATAAAAATACTAAAATGTACAGAAGGACTGGGGGAGGAGAGAGTCACGAAGCTCTGACAGATTGCGGGAGAGAGAAACACACGGGCCGGCGATCAGGCCGCCTTAGAGGCTCCTTCGCCGGCCAGGAGGACGGGCTCCCTTTCCAGCTGTTGCTATTTAAATCTCTCGAAAAAAGTGAAATGTAATCATACCTCGGGTTACGCAATCCGACAGTAGGGGCTGCGTCCAAACAGAAAGGTCTGGCTCAATGCATATTGTGAGATTATCACAACTGCAAACAGAAGGCAGTGCATTGCTCAGGAGCTGCGCTGCACCTCCGGGGTTTACATCACACACCACCGGCGTGCGGTTTATATATAGACTTATAGGATAAATGTGCAGCAGGTGTAAGGTAGCCCTTTTAACGATCGCTTTATGTACGAAGCCAGCTCCCTTACTTTCTGCTGCCCTCTTCTGGCCAAGTGGAACCACAACGACGCGAAACACTGTTATACAATCGTTTCATCATTCAAATTTAATTATATTATTAATAAATCTGAGATAAGTACTCGGAATGGACTAAAACGGGACACATCTTACCCAGCTGATAAAATATATTTTATTTATAGTTCAACAAAATATGCTTACAAATATTCATTTTTTTCCCCCAAACCAAAAAACAATACTACATTATTTTAAATAAATTTGTTGCCTTTATTTTACATTAGCTACAGTGTTATGTTTCTCAGACTTTAATACAAGTTGGTGGTGGTGCCATTCAGGTAGAAATCATCGTTTCCTAACATCTGTAGTCCATGAACTTCACAAAGACGAGGTGATATAAACAAAATACGATTAAACCAAAAATCAAAATACAAAAATCTACCTCAGAGGAAAAAAAAAATATATATATATATTTATATATGAACATACTGATGAAAACTGAAAACCACTGAAAACCACTGATGAAAACTGAAAACCATAAACCCATCTACTTAAGATATAGAAAAATCTATTGCACTGGTTTGTAACTGGTAACCAGTAATATTTTTTGTCATGGCAGCTCGTATAGGGGAGGGATAAAACTGAGGCCCCCAGATGGTAACAGCTGCACTCTTTCCTCTTATGTACATATGAATGCACTTCCATAAATATCACACGGACATTAATACATAAACGTGTGCAACGAACGTAATAAACGCATTAGAATCGGAGAGTAAGGTTTGTCATGTGGTTCATAAAGATGTAACATCTATGTCTTACAGATACAGGGTGGGAAATCGAGTAGACGGGTCAGATGGCTCAAACAAATGCATTCAGTGAGACCCCATCATTTACCAGAAACATGGGATGCAGAGAAGGCCGCTCAATCTCACCACAAAACCTCTCTCTGGTGTTACAAATGTTCACACCCATTTGGTCACTTACAAATTCCCCCCCAATCCCCAAACCCTGTACAGGGGAGTATCAGCTGGCGTCCTTCCAGTCACTTTCTAAACCACAAATGCCAACTGTGGCCAAACAAACATTAACGAGGGAAACAACCTGAATTCTTAACTCGTTTTAAAAAGACGCACGCGTAGCCTATCATTCTGTGAATGTTTTAAGCTGCAGAGCTGATGATTAATATTTCAGCTCGACTACAAAACTACTAGAAACACGAAGAAGTGTAATCTTGCTAAAATGTCCAAAATTTTAGCAATTGTCTTAAAAAAATACTTATTACATAGTATAGGCAAACCATATTAGACCATAGCCAGTCTCAATTTATAGGAATCCTGAAACGAAATCATATTATGAGTAAACTGTATGACATTTTTATACTAGCTTTATGATAATGAATAAACCCGCTACTATCAATAATAAATAAAAACATATCTTTGAAATAAATTATTTGGTCACCAAAGTATTCCTACCACACATGGGGCTCCTGTCTGCTGTCTAATGCGTAATTGCGGTAATACATTCCGGAAGCTTCTCGGGCCCGTGAGGGAGCCCCCAGTTCTCTGGAAACAGAGATCGACCAAAGCCGCTGAGTGTTTGAACACATGACTGTCCTATCCAGGCTGGCACCCACAGCAGGGCGATCCTCTGTGCATTTGCTAATACTTAATCCCTCTTCCAATAAAGACACCTCACATTTGCATATATTAGACCACCGCATATCAGTCGCAGAACCGTTCCAGTAAACATTTTTTCTATTGGTACAGATCTCACAAAAGAAGGCCTGGAAGCTCCAGTATTATTTTTCATACTGCACTTTTGCTATGATATTCGAGTTGCTAGAAAGTGTTTGTCTACTAACAAAAAAAACCAAAAGTCCCCACATCCAATCAAGTGCTTTCCTTGACGTGATTGTCAGCATATCCTGTCCAGTCAACCACAGACTTCAACATGGAGGCGGAGACTGTCACTCTCCATCTCTGCCAATGGTTTTCATTAACACAGAACAAAGCCTGTTCCTGATAAATAGTGAGTTTAAATGCCAAGGACAAGCCTTGTATACAGGCAAATGGCCTCATGCGAAGCTGTGGACAGTACCCAAGGGCCGTCCCCTTGCTGCAATAATACACATTTTGAACGCTTTACTTGACAAAAGGCACCATCCAGCTGTATTTATGCTGCTCCTTACAAACTCCACCCATGAATCCTCCCTCCAGCCAACAAACCCATTTTCACAGTAAACTCCAAAGTGGCCCTAAAAAGCCATACTCTTCCACAGAGAAAATCCTATCGCACATAATGTGTATCTCACTTTAAAAAAAAAAATGAGACAACTTTAAATACGTCATACATTCACAAAAATAAAGGCTTTGGTCTTTTCTTGACATATATATCAAGCTTATTAAAAAAATCTAATTGGCTTGTGTCAATGGAAAAAGCCGCACAAACTAAAGTGGAGCTTTAACTTTAAGCACTTGATGATTGGGTGGTGGATGATGGAGATGATTTTTACACTGAAAGCAAAATAATGGCTTAGGTGGTATCCTCACCTGCAGCTGAAGCAACAGAGGGCGAGGATTAATAGTGCCCCCCCCCCACCCTCCTCACCATCACATGACTTCATTTGACCACGCTAACACCGGTCACTGCCCTAGTGAACCATAAAGCTCGAGTTCATTTAAAAAGCAGCCTAAAAGGTCATTTAATGATAAGGAAGTGTGTCCCCCATCTTCCTCTGACCTCTTAGGAGTATAACCAACCACTTTGGCATCATGATATCTGACCTTTCAGTCAGCTGATGTGCACATATTGTTGAAAGCATAAGTATTACTCACCCCTTTGGAGTAAACAGGAAATCAGGGAGGAAGTAGAAAAAAAATGGAATAATTCAGACTTAAAGGCTTGTTTGGTCCCAGACCAGTTTGGCTCCTCGGCTCCTCAAAGTCGGGGAGAAGCCCTCAGCCTCCCTGATCGCCATCTTCTTCTCCTTCCCCGTCCATCCCTAAGCAGTCAGATGTGGATGTTGTGGTACTTGACCCGGGCCCCCTCGATGTCGACCCGCCGTGCCTCCGCGAAGGTCAGGAAGGTACACAGGCCCAGAAGGTTCACCACGGAGATGAGGGCGAAGACTGATGCCCATGAGCCAGTGGCCTCTATCAGGTACCCGGAGAAGTACACCATGACCACACCTGTGGGGGAGAAGGCATGGGGGCGTTATCTGATCACCGCAGGACTACGACCTTAGATACAGGACCACAGGGCTAAGACCCAAGATACAGGACCGCGGGGCTAGGACCTCAGATACAGGACCGCAGGGCTAAGACCTCAGATACAGGACCGCGGGGCTAGGACCTCAGATACAGGACCGCAGGGCTAAGACCTCAGATACAGGACCGTAGGGCTAGGACCTCAGATACAGGACCGCAGGGCTAAGACCCTTAGATACAGGACCGCAGGGCTAAGACCTCAGATACAGGACCGCAGGCCTAGGACCTCAGATACAGGACCGCAGGGCTAGGACCCCAGGTACAGGACAGCAGGGCTAAGGCCCCAGATACTGCCTGTCCTTCTGTGATCAGCATCAGGCTCACGGTAAGTTTAACACCCTGTCCAGCTGGTTTATTCATCCATGAGCTCTGCGCCGGTATTAATCACACATTTCTCATTCGTTAATTACTTCCATTTAGCAAATTAAAATCCAGCTCGATTTAACAAGCTCACTAACACGCAGAGGAGACAGGGTGCGAAGCAAACAGCCTGTCGTAAAGCGCATACCCTCCAAACGGCCACTCCTGCAACACCTAGCAGATTACGCCCCAAACGAAGCTCGAACAGGAAGTTTAATTAGACAGAACGTCTGTCTCACCTGTGAAGGCTCCGCACGTGTTCATGATCCCTGCAGAGGCAGAAAGAGCAAAGTCATCGTCATCCCGCTCATAAAGCAGTCATAAGAAATAATATTTCTCCAGCAACATCTGTTACCCAGATGCCAGCATAATGGGATTCATTTTTAAATGATTACAGCAGGATAAATGGCTTGAGGATGGATGGATGGAATAGATGTATGGTAATACTCAGGAGAATCTGTGGCCCTGTAACAGACTGACAGTCTGCCATCTCCTCTAATGTACATTACAAGCATTGTCAAAATCTAGGCTGCCCATAAATCAGGATACTTGTCAGGGGGCAGTTAACGAGCACAGCACAGTAACTGATAAAGTACACGAGTATGTGAGCAGATGCCTTCATAGCCCAGCTGAAGCGATCATTACCATAAGCAGACATCACAAAATTGGGATTTAGAGGTATACTCTTTTAGTTTCATTATGAGGTTGTTTTCATTAAAAAACAAACTCTTAAAGTGAATCAGAGTATCTTGAATCTTTTTAGAGAAAACACCTTTTCTACATGAGCCACACATGATGAGTCGACATCTTCACAATGACAACCCCTCTCCACATCCCACTGCCTCTGGGGTCAGTACTCACCGAAGAGGGCCCCTGCACAAGAAGGCGCCAGGTCCTGGACGTTGACTGACACCCCACTGTGAGGAAGAGTGTGTTAGAGGTATGTACATATCAGTCATGCAGCACACGTGGACTGTGTGCATGTATACAAAAGTATGTAGCATGTGACTAAACCCCCACACAAACAGGAAGTTCATGGTGGGATCAGGTATGGGTACAAGTATGTATAATAGTAACAGAGTCTTTAAATAGAGATAGAGTCTCTAAGGATTAAATACAAAAATATGTAATTTTATTGAGGAATTCTGGTTAAGTTTAGTCAAGGTTACTAGAGCCCAACTCCTTAAATGGCTCAAACAAACCAGTGGTTAGGATTCTGCAAGGTTGCTGGTTCAAATCCTATGGCTGTCAGGGTAATCATAGATCTACAGGGCTCCTGAACATAGCCTGCTCCAGCAGTGCCAGAAAAATGCTGACCAGGTGCTTCAATCACAAGAGTCGCACTCTTAGCAGAGCAAGATGGAAATATGTGAAAACCGAAAAATTCTTCTGTGCTTGTATAAACGGCAAACAAAGTATCATTAAGCACGATCATCATTCAGGTTACCAGTTCCAGTCCCTAACTGTTATCTGCTGCCCTCTAGTGGAACATGTGTGCTACAGCAGCCTAGGACGGCAAGCATGTTGCGTACCTGTGGCTGAAGGTGGTGAGTCCCATAGTGGCAGAGACGAAGGCCACGGCCGTGGGGAAGGTGCTGGTGCCGCACAGGAGCGCGGTAAAGATGCTGGACACACCCATGGCGAAGAACTATAGACGCACAAACAGGGGCAATGGTCTTTAAGTGGAAAAAGATGAAGAGGTCTTAAATTCTCATACAAACACAGCAGCCAAAATGTCAGCGATAGTGAGAACTGCCCATTAGGTGTTAAAAGGAAAGGTAAATTTTAGTTAAGAAATTACAGGTGCTAGTTTAGAGTTAGTACACTCTCAAGTAGCACTTGTTTTCTCCAGTACTTTATCTTAAGCCACTGTGCTTCTGCTTTCTGTTGGTGCGGCCTCCAACCTGCCTCCTCACGCGGGCCGGCGCGGAGAACCTACTCGCTGAAAGACTCGATAAGTTTACACCTTGCTTTTAGCAAGCAAGCCCTCTCTTCCTTTCTCTGTAATGCTAGCATGCCCAGGGGCAGTGGGCACCTTCGACACCCAGAGGTTTTCTCCTCTCCATCCTTGGGGGTTTTTGGTTCCTCTCCTCCACTGTCATCTGGTTGTCTCGCTTTAATTTCTTTGTCCTCCATTTCCCCTGTTTCTGTATTATTCTCTCTTAATGATGTTATAAAGTATCGCAACACGCCCATGTAAAGCACCTCGGGGCAAATCTGTTGTAAAAGGCACTATATATAATAATTAATTTAATTGAACTGAATTACATTAGCCATAATACCATGACCCCTGCCTTAATTAAACCTGAAATGTAAATAAGGTGTGATTACTAGGTTTTGTGTAATTACTTGTATTCATATTTCTGTTGCATTTACATCCGTTTACATGTATTTATGTTCGGTGTGCGTACCAACGAAAGGTGTTGTCCTGAAGTTACTGCACCAGCATGATGACAATTTAAAAATCTATGATCCTTGAAAGTGCCGGGTAAAACTGAGAGCCACCTTTTGCAAAACGCAGGTCACTGCCGCACTCACCTGCATTAGCTTCCTGACGGCCGCCGTGTCGAACCCTGGAACGCAGAGAGCAGTCGCGTGAGACTCGGCCCAGATAAGGCATGTACCCCCGCTCCCGTTTTGGAACACGGCCGGGTCCGGGGACCGCGGGCGCCGATACCTTGGCCGATGAGGTGATCCGAGAGACACCCGCTCAAGAGCGAGGACGGGATGGCCACGAACCACGGAATCACGTTGAACACCCAGCCCTGAAAACATTACATGCCCTGATTCAGAAGACCGGTTACCATAGCGATTCTCTGGGGACTGTGCCTTAGCAACCAGGCACACCGAAAAAAAAAAAATAAAAATCACAGGTCATGTGGCTTTAAATGGCGCCTGGCAGGCAGCGCTATTCATCACAAAAATAAAGCAATTAGCAATTAAAGAATATTTACAAACAAGCATTCTGAGGGCTGCACCTCCGAACATTTTATTCATGTTTAACATGAGAAATTTATAATACAGCACTGAACTAAGATGCCCTGAAATTACTATATTTACATTTAGTCATTTAGCAGAAACTTTTATCCAAAGCGACACACATTTTTCAGTCAAAGTCGGATCAGACAGTCCCTGGAGCAACGGGGGTTAAGGGCCTTGCTCTGGGGCTCAAAGATTACATCACGCTGCCGACCCAGGGATTTGAACTGCCGCAGAGTGCAAACCCGCTGAGCCACATGCTTTCAAGGCCCCGCGCTCTGACTGGTGCAGTGACCTGATCTGACCCTCCGCAACCACCCTCAGGTATTTTCACCAGATCCTGTGAACTCTACTGCCCTGCCATCTGGTGGACAATTGTATGCATTGCATAGCACAGCCCCTACAGCGACACTAGACTGTATCTGCAGGACGCATTTAACAGAGCAGAGAAGCTGATGGCTGAATTCCCAGAGATGTCGCTGCCTTCAAAATAGTCCTTTAAGATCGAGCTTCCAGAAGTTACCTTTGCATCCGGAAAGGTGTCTTTGAAGAAGGTTGGCAGCCATGACAGCATTGTGAAAAAGGTGCTGGAGGTGCAGAGGTGCGTGACGATGACCGCGCTGGGGAAGAGAGCCGGGCATCACCTTTTGGGCACTAAAAATAGCCCTCTTATTCTGAGATAATCCCACTACATGTTTTGTTGTTTTTATCAAAGGCAGAAGGGTATGCTCCCTGGCATTGGAACCCATGACCTTTGGGCTGTTAGCACAGTTCTCTGCTGGAGCTACCAAATATCCAAGGCATTCCAGACATTATCCCTCTCAAACAGTTAACCATAAGAAGCAAGGGTAATAATTCATCACCCCTTCCCACATTGATTTGAATACATTATTTGAGGTAAAACTGAAAGACCCATACTTCACTTAGCTGCTGTACAGAAACGGAATGAGTTTTCACATGTACAAAGCCGACTTTGTCATTTCCATTTTTTCTCCGTATTTTTATCGTTTTCCCTTCACGGCCCACGTTAATAATTGAGGCCTGGCAGCGGCTCATGTAGCTCGGCAGAGAGCTACGTGCTACAGCACCAATAAACTCGCTGATTAAGTTCAGACACGCGGCTGCCTTTTGGCACACAGCTACAGCGGTGAACAAAGCAAGGGACCGTCTCCATTTCCCACATTTCACACATCAAAGTAAGACAGTAGTGGCCCCACGAAATATTTCACTACGCTCCCAAAGAAGCCCTTCAAAGGGGCCCATCAACATAATGAGAGCTAACCTCAGCGCATCCCTGCTTCAGTTCTGCCGTTACAGACCCCATCAATGAGCCCCAGTGCCTTACCACACTGCCGGTTGTTTTAACAAGCGCAGCCAGTGTCTCTTGGCCAGTTTGGACTGAGTCCCTGCATTTCCCAAGGACTCCAGTGTGATGATTGGACCTGAAAATGCAAACAAGCTCCATTAGCAACCAATTCCAAAACACTACATATTTCCAAGCGCCTTTTTACACATTAAAATCCTTAAAACCCTATCAACTCAGGCAAAACTCAGATTAAGCAGTTTGCACAATTCCTATTTATTTATTTTTTTAATTTCTTCTTTAGTCTACTTTTACATATGTTACCCTTTGTTGTATTTAACCCTTTTTATGCTACTGGATCAATAAAGTTGTTGTACGTAATAAAAAGGTTTTTGTAATAGTTTTATGCTGCTGGATCTTGCCTTATTTTTGTGCAGCAAATGACACAATCTTACCTTCCCCCTTCAGCAGGTACTTCCACATACAGTAAGCCCAGAGCACGGAGAGCAAGCCCGAGACGTAGAAGACGCTCTCCCAACCATACAGGTCCAGCATCAGCGAGCCCGCCGCCCCGATCACTAGCGTCCTGGGCACGACAGAGACGGCAGGGTTATGCCGGCCGGCCCGTAGTGACGTCATTACGCACCCAGGGGGCCCCAAGAGACTTCAGAAACTCACCCCAGGTAGGATCCGCTGCCAACCGTACTCATGAGGAAACCTCTCTCGCTCTCCGTCACCTTCTGAGAGCAGAGGCTGGCCAAGGAGGGGTAGTGAACACCTACAAAAATAGGTCAACTGTAACATTCACCACTGCACTATGAAGCGCTCAAGGAAGCCTTCAGAATTATCTGTATCACAGCTGTATTTTGGCTTAAATGATGATCTTCAAGTACAGATAAAGAGAAGTGCATTAATCCAATGAACTCATCACAAATATCGAACACACCAACCCAACTTTCACTGTCTACTGGAACTAACTAACTTCCAGGATGATAAGCTCTATTCAGAAGGCAATTTGAGCCAAATGTTCCCATAAATAAGACCAGATGTAGATGTGAGAGGCCTTCTCTATAGGAGCTTCCTTGTTGCTACCATCAGAGCATGAAAACGTGTGGAACATGGTATTTTTGGGTCTACAGAAGTGCGTCAAAAAAATGTTCTCTGAGGATATCAGAAACAGTCACCAAATGTTCCCCAGACAAGCAGACAGCATTGAATTTTCCCAAGGAGAGACCATCCAACAGAAGCTAATAAAACCAAACAATGATCCTTGCGTTCACCAAGAACCAATAGGTCTACAGCAGTTTCCCAAACCGGTCCTTGGGCACCCCCAGGGAGTCAGCTCAGACAGCTCCCTCCGAGCTTCCAGTAAGAGCTGCCTGAAGGAGTGGGATGAGAAGCACTGGGCTACTGACCAATGTCATCACCCAGCATGTCCACAATAGTGAAGCTGCTGGTTGGTTGCTGCTGTGTGCGGTTTGAAAGTAAGAAGAAATGCAACAAAGAACATGGCCATAAGCCTCATGTTTGCCAAAGACCAGCTTGGGAATCCAGAAAGTTCCGTTAACAGATTGAACAAGTGGAAGTGTAATGAGAAACTTGGAATTCTCCATTGCACCTGAAGAAACCACAAGACAACCACAGAATCATGGGGCCGAGAGTTTCAATGTCTGACACCGTCCTCCAGCTTCAGAACTTCAGAACAAACGACCTGCCAGCATCGAGGGAACAGGCACTTCTAGACTGTACCGGCATGTTCTACAGGAGGGTGTAAGAGACGTGCTGAAGGGTGATAATCCCAAATGGAGAGAAACAGCTGAATCCGGAGAAACTTTGCATTTTGGAACGGAGTCAAAGTCCTAACCTTAACAAAATTCACGATGTGCCGTGACCTGGAAAAAAGATGTTTGTGCACAAAAATATCAATGAGAAGAGGCAGGTCTGTAAAGAGGAGGGAGCCAAGTTACCCCCAAGGATACATGACCGATTCGAATGTACAGGAGAAGTCGATGGGAATGAAGGAAATGCCATGTTTAGGGTAAAGTCTACATCTCCACATAATTCTCAGTGAATGCTGGATCAATGTGTAAAATAACAACACAGAAGAGAATCTCATCATTTGAAATCTATCAGGTAATACTCGGGGGGTTGAGGGTTTTATTATTTAGCATTTAAGGGGGTCCAGTGGGTTGCATTAGCTATTAGGGATACAGCCCCCCCATAATTTACAACCAATGCTTGGGTCCTGATCCTGTAGATCACCCTCAACAATACCAGACACAGTAAACATACCCCTATGTTACATACTAATATGAGAATCTTTTCCAGAAATCGCTTTATCGATTTATTGATTTCCGGGCACTAGACAAACCACTGCTGGACCTTCTCAAATCGACCTGAACCCACAATCTTCAGGCTAAAAGTCCAGATTGTGCAACCAGTTCCCCTGTTAGTGGCTGTTCGCAGTTGACGGCAACAGCCTCAGAACTGTGTCTGATATTCTGATTAGCAACCAGACTCTCGAAACTCCACGAGAGAATTTTATTCATACAGCCTCAACGACACAAAGCGAAACAACACGTCCCCTTTGAGAGGCAGGCTGACAGCTCTTTGCCTGAACCCATTTCAATCTTAACTGCTGCGAGGCACTCCAGAGAATCTCCGGGTAATAAAAGTGAAATTAAACAGATCTATCCTTCAGCCTGACAGTCTAAGGGAAAAAATGTCCCCCAAATGGCACCACCTCTTAGTACATGCCATCAAGCCTCCCCCCATGCTTCCTAAACACCATGCTGTCTGTTCTTAGTATTCGTTAGTGTGTTTTCTGAATACCTCTCAGATTGCGGGCGGAGTTCTCAACCCTGAGGTGGTTTGTCGTGTGGTGGTTACCTCTCTCTCTCTCGCTCTCCCCCCCACACCTCTGTCTCTCTCTCTCTCTCTCTCTCAGATTTGTCTTGGCTGTCAGAAACTTCTCTAGATGTTCGTCTTCCTCCACCCCCCCCCAAGACCCCTCTATCCAGGCTGTGTCTGCCCTTCCTCACCTTGTAGGAGTCCCATGAGGAACCTGGAGAGCGTCATGGAGATTATGGGCTGGGAGCAGAAGTGAGCCAGGACGGGCGTGAAGGCTGTCATGGCGCCCCAGGCCGCTGCAGACAACAGGAGGACCTTCTCACCACCCACCCTGTCACAAAACGCCAGGGAGGATGTCTTAGACCACAAACATCATTTCGAGCTTAACTGCGAGTGACACTAGTTTCCAGTTTTGTTACTTTCGCACGCACGGTGTCTCAGAGTGCAAAGCCAGCTCAGTGCTCTCGTGTCACACAGAGCTAGTCACCGGCCTCAGCGTGTTCTGAGCACCTCTGACGGTCTAGACTTCCGTCCGCGGTTTCCCAGGGTACACGCTCTACGCAGCCATGGCAGGCGATGATGGAGACAGCGTCCCTTCCATTTCTAACGGCCGCCCTGTAGTTTAATGTCGCATTATAAAGAACTTTTTATTCTCTAAACGAGTCGGCAGAATTAAAAAAAGCACATAAGCAACGACTGTGATTCTGCGACACGGCGTTCTTCCGTACTGCGTTCTGAACGAGTCTTACTAATCAGATACATGTGAGCAAGACGCGACAGCAGAAAAGTAACAGATTTAAAAACTGAAAAAAGGCGGTAACATCAATGTTATTTTTTGTGAAAAAAATCCTGAAACAGAGGCCAAGCCGGAACCAGCTAAACCTGCCTCTTTCACCATGCCTCCCAACACAGAAGTACTGTATCATTAGGCGGCTGCATTTGCATCTTGTTGCCATCTGGATCTGAAGATAACGCAACGCAAACAGTAAAAAGCAGCCACACGCTGCTGCCCGAGGCTGACAAAGAGGAAATGATGTCAACATGTGTGTGCGGTATGGAGGAGGGTGTGGTGGAAGATAACCGAGTTCCGAGTTCTGATGCCTTTCCAGGAACCGAGTCGGTGTTCTTTTGGCTTACTCGCCATTTGTATCTGAATCCATAAAAATAATAAACTAATATTTATTATCAGCTCAGTGTGTGTCAAGTTTCTGCGATCGGAAGGTTGTTGGTTCAAATCCCGTGGCTAGCAGAGTGATGTCACTGTTGGGCCCCTGAGCATGGCCCTTAACCCCCGACTGCTCCAGAGACTGTATGAGCCTGCTTTCTTAAAAACAAAATGTACATTGCTCTGGCTAAAAGTGCCAGATAAATAAATAAGACCATCCAGCCAAAAGATTCCCATTTCCCTGTCATGCATTTGGCTCTGGAAGGTGGAGGGGAAGCAGACAGTCCCGCATCCCACCTGTCACTGACGTAGCCTCCGATGACCTGGGTGAAGCAGTAGCCCCAGAAGAAGCTTCCGAGCACCATGCCGGACTCCCGTTTGCTCCATTTGAACTGGTCCGCCATGGAGACGGCGCAGATGGGCATGGCCACCCGAGCACAGTACAGCAGGCATGTTCCCAGAAGAAGAACCACTGTCCACACGCGTGCTACCGGCCTGGAGAGAGATAAGGGAAACCATATTTTACTCTTAAAAAGATCAGAACACTGGGGTACACGCACAGATCAGATGAAGCGTTAAATGCTTCCCGAAATTCAGATTTGTGATGAGGGATTAAATCACGAACATTATACCCCGATAAATACGGTAATTGCTACAAAGAAGACAGATCAAATGACCCATAACATTAAATTAAACAAAGATTAAATTAAAGAAATTCTAGGTTGGTGTGCTGCTGTTTTGATTAGACCCACTGTGCACGGCGGGTAAAGTAACACTTTGTGTCACACTTTGTTATGGTTAGTAAATTAGTTACATTTTCCAGAAGTCGCACTGTCCTGATAAAACTCAAGCACAAATGTGATTCTTCATAGATCCAAATCGCCTTCAGACGCATTTGGAGGCCATCCGATAACGCGCTCACACGTCCCGGGAAAGTCATTGTAAAAGTCGTCATAACCTTCATGTGACTAGACGCTAACGACGAAAAAACAAGACACAAAAAGGGTCATTTCTAGTACTTGGTTAGTACACGTCATACTATAAAGGCACCCATAAACTCAAAAGAAACAACTTTCAAAGCCCGTATAATCCCAACCGATTACTCAGCAGCTACAGCTCACACATTAATGCCGCAATGTCATTAACCCGTATTGTTAAAATCGCCACTACCGGGTAGTTGGGCACTGACGGTACCCAACGCACTAATTTAACCTCAGATCTGCAGCTGCCAGGCGTGACTCCGGCCGCGGTGCCGTGACCAACCCCGCTAGGTAATTGCCAGATGATGGGTCATGCTCCCCCCCGGTGACCGCCGATGTCTCCGTGTCCCATTAAAAAGCTGCTCCGGGGTAGCGAAGGCTAAGTAACGTCCCTCTGCATGCAGCCCGCTGGCCGGCTGCCCGCTCTGTCCCCGCACGCCGATGCCCGCGGAGACCCGGGCTCGTACCCGCGGCACGGGGGATGGGGATGGGGATGGGGGGGGGCACTCACCTGGGCCAGTTGGCGTTGTTATCCGCCCACTTCCTCTGGGACCCCGCGACCCCGAAGCTGTCGGGGGGGTTATCTTTAAGGTCGGCCAAATCCGGATTGCAGCTCTTGCCATGCTTTTGTAAAATTGCCATTCAACGAGCGGCGCTTCCCGAATTAAACCCGCAAGTCCAAATAATAATAACAATAATAATAATAATAATAATAATAAAAAATAAAATAGAAAAAAAAAAACAAGAAAACAAACAAACAAACAAATTAGTGACCGGAGCACTCGCGAGGTCCGCTGGGGGAGCAGGGCAGCTTCTCCGGGGTACAATTACACAATCCGTTCATGGTCCCCTTATGTCCCTCGGAGCTCCGGACACCCCCCGGATGCCCCAGTAAGATAAAGGCGGGCTGACGGTCGGATCGCCCCGGCGCCTAGCTATATTCCCTGTCCGGATCCTGCTCGGCTCCGGGACTGTTGATAATCCACGTGTCAGTTCCTCCTCCGCCCGCCCCTCGCTCGCCGCCTCCAGCCACGCAGAGTGCAGTTCGTCCCGCAGACGGTAGGAGAAACCCAGGAAGTGAGGGGGGCCGGACCCCCCCACGCCCCAAGCCAAAGAGCCAGGAATCCGGCCCGGAGCAGGCTTACGGACGGCGAAGCGCGGCCCCCATCGCCCCCGGCGAAGCGCACCGTGTGCACGCCGACACGGAGTCGGAGCGACGCCGCTCGCATTCGCCGTAATCCCCCCCGTCCCCCCCCGGCTGCAGACTGCGGACGCGCCGCCGGTCAGATGGAGGTGTCCTCCCGGCGGACACCGTTTCGTTTTATGCGACACCGGCGGACGCGGCAGGCGCCGAATCGCAGGGTTCGGGGGGGAGACGGGGGGAGAGGGACCCCTTCCCTGCCGGACTCATACGGACGCCGTGCACTTTTTACTCAAGGTTTTTATCACACATTTGGTTAACTTAAATAACATTGTGAACTTACAAATTAAATGAACAAATGCGTTTTTTTTCTCCAAAAGAATAATTTATTTAATAACGGTATCCAACAAAAAACTCGCATGTTTTATATTTACGTCCAGTACATTATTGGGCGGTCATATAAAGGTTTTAAGAGGTCCTGAGTGCACCTCAGTACATAAAAAAGAGCTTTGTACCCTTTACAACAAAACGGTGAGTAGGACACGCCTCTGTCGAGCAGAAACGGCCTGAAACTTTCTTGTAAATAAGTGTAAATTCGGCTCCAGCAGCGATGGCCGCCTCCACACGCCGTGACCAAAGAAATCAGCTTTCCATGTTACAGAACGCACTTACCTTCTGCAGCCACTTGCTGCATGACAATACAGACCAAATTCAGGCATAAAATACTCATATATGACAATGCACTCCCTGTCTAACACCATGTGATTTTAAAACTATAATCAAGTTATTCCTAACAATGGGGTATATAACGTAACGACATGCGTACTTTTGGGGATATAGTGTTTAAAAATAAAAAGTTTGGGACTTTGGAATGGTCTAGAGTTTAAGAATGCAACCATCAAAACTTTCACACGTACGCTACAAAAATATATACAGTTCAGTCACTGACTGATTATAAATAGCAAGAAAGATTTCCGATGTCCTTGGTGTCCCCCCAGAGTGGCTGTTCTGCCCCAAAACTCATTTAGGGTCCTCTATTGTTCCCTTGCTCAGGTCGGTCATCTTGGGATACCGGACCTTCTTCTGGTCCAGTTCATTCTGAGCCCACAGTAACAGCTTGAGCAGCTTGGCCAGTTTGGGCGTCGACTCCCTGTTTTCGTAATCCAGCATGGCCTGGTTTACCTCGCTCCAGACCTGAGGCAGCAACATCCGTTTGTATTCAATTCAGTCCTTTATTGTTGTCATTGTACACGTCAGCACAGTGAGAATGAGTTGGCAAACTGAGCAGTGCAATCACGACACAGTGTTAACAAAGAAGGGCCCTTGTTACTGACGCACGCTTAGACAAGTAAGTGGGCTTTATTGTTGTACCATCCAAGGGCAGGAAATAATGTTCTCCCAGGACCACTGTGCAATGTACATACAGCGAGTGACAGGAGGAAGTTTTCATAGGCTCATGGGAATTTTACTTACACAAAAATGTTCTGAAGGCAGAACGAAAAAATGATTGGTTCAGAGAGATAACCAATCAGATTATAGAGGAGGTGGGGCCAATACACCTGATTGGTTGGTCTGACATCTGACAAGCTCTGATTGGTTCTCTCAGCAGGTTTTCAAATGAATTATGCTGCGTTCTATTTGCCTTGGGATCCGAGTTTCTACAGTGACTACAACAACACCGTATGGTGTACTCAAACAGCACTAAAGTGCTTAAAAATGTAAATAACACTGGGCAGCCATCCGAGTTCCAAGGGCAAATGGAACGCAGCATTAAAGTGCAGAACACAGGATAGTGTGAAACAAGGGGGGGGGGACACAGGGCTTTATACACATAGTGAAATGAGAATGTAAGCAGTTATACTATTAAATACTGAAAAAATACAGAAAACCAGAATATTGTTTAAAAACATTGAGGGCCAGTTTCCCAGACAAGGATTAATCCTGGTCCTGGACTAAACTAGAATTTTGTATGGGGATTCTCCATGTTTAGTCCAGGACTAGGCTTAATCCTTGTCCGGGAAACCTGGCCAGAGTGTACAGAACTGTAAATGTTATTTTGAGATGTAAAACGTGTGCAAATTGGGCATTAAGATCAGCAGGGTGTACATGTCAGAGTGAAGGTGGCCAGCTCACCTTCTGCCGCTGTATCATGTTGAGCAGGTCCCCGAAGGGCGAGTCCTGCGGGTCGTCGAAGGCCAGCAGGGCCAGCGTGCGCTCCATCTCCGTCAGGCACGCGCGGCTCTCCTCGCCCTGCTCGGCCAGCTGCGTCTGCGCAAACTCCAGCGCAGACTCCGTCTCCCGCAGCCGGATCAGCTCGATGAGGTGCTGTTGCTACGGGGCGCAGAGGCGGGGCGGGGCAGGGCAGTGTTACGACCAGTGCACAGGTGAGCAGTGTTTACCACCATCTGAACCATGCATCTGCATAGGGCATGAAAATGGTAGGACAGGGCCCCTTGTTGGACTCGAGCAGTCACTGCATTAAATATTAAATAAACATGTTCCTTATTTAAGAGATGCTGAAGCAGCATGTTTAATATCCAGCTAGCTAGCTACCATCGTCTGACTCTACATGCTGGCTATTTATTCAGTCTTGAATGATCTGGATAAGACCCAATGGGACTTTTTGAGTTGTGCCCCAGAAAGAACAACCCTGCCTTGCCAATACCGAGAAGAGACTGACGAAATTGAGAGTGGTTCAAACCATGGGCTCGTAACCCCATAGTTGCTGGTTCGAGGATGAACACAACCGTAAAACCCTTGGGTATGGTACTTATCCAGGATCGCTCCAGCAGTGCATCTTATTATAGTAACAGGGTTAAAAAAGGTCAACTAGGCACCTGCAAATGGGGAAGTTGAATTATAGTACCAATGGCAGAGGAAATATGGATAGAATCCAGCAGATGACAAAGCAGAGATCATGACGACAAGATGAGGCAAGGGAACAGACAAGGAAGGCAATTGTTCTGCAAACATTTTTTCCCTTATAACTGATTTAGTTTCCCTTCCCTAATCCAGCTGGTAGGAGGCTGTGAGAGTTTAATATGTCATTTCCATTTACAGGACATCAGGGTTGGTTAATGCTAACGTTACCTGCAAGTGGAAATACAGATAGCGGTTACTGTCCAGGAGCTCCGGGTGAAGGCTGTTAATTAGCGCGACGGCTTCCTGAATCTGCCCTTTCAGAATCATCTCTCGGATCTTTATCCTCTCATCCAGTGAGTCGAGCTCCACGCTGGGTTCGATGCCCGACTCCATCCTGAACTTCTCCGCAGCTTCCTTGAAGCCTTCTGAGGAACCAAAGGCACCAGCTTCAGATTACACGTTAGCAGAAGCGCTACGGTTGCCACCCTTCCCTTAAAATACGGAATCGTCCCATTTTTGACAGTAACATTGTACGTCCCTTTTTTATTCAATACGGTTTTGATTTTTGATTTGGTTTTGAAGTTGATTTACCACCACTGGTGCATCATTTGGTACATCATGGTTGTGGCAAGTCCCCAACTATGGTAGGCGTCCTTTATTTTTTTTGCACGAAAGGTGGCAACCCTAAGAAGCGCTCTCCGCTTGCTTAATCCCCTGCTCCTTAGTTACCTGTAACCAGGTAATTCATGATGAGCCGGTTCATGTCAGCCCTCTGTATATGTACGTCACTGAGTTTCTCCATCCATTCCTCTTTCGTCACTTCCTCCGGCTTTTCCGCATAACTCATTATGAAATCTGGTAGAGAGAAAAACATTAGGTGTGGAAATCGGCGCTTCGAGCAGGGCTGCCTAGAGCAGACTAGTTAAGTGTCATGATGCTTAGTTGCTGTTAGCGTCACATAGTGGGGGGGGGTCGCAGTACTGCTTCATTAAAGTATAAACAAACCTTCGTTGTAATCACACCTTTAGCGTCGCGGCACAGATGGCCTGGCGTTTCTTTCTATTTTTATCAAGGACCCAAAGCCGTAGCGACTGGGTGCACCGGTACCGTCCGGCATCTTTACCCCGCAGCCGGAAACGGAATTAGCGCAGGCCGCAGCTAGCAGATGGAAAGGCCGAAAGCTCGACCCGCCGGCTTCTTAGCAAGAGACGAGGGTCGCGTTTATGTGTAAATCATTCGCATAATACACTTGCGTTCGCTATTATCAGTATACGGGGGGTAAGCACTGTACCTGCCAGTGTGCTGCAGTCTGTGAGCGGCTAGAACCCGGCGCAGGGCGGCAGCGAAGAAACACCGCGATATTTCGGCGTCTTCCGCGATCGGAACGGGACTTCGCGGCGTCATGACGTCACGGCATCACGTGCGTCATGTCAAGGCTCCCAGATGGATGCTGGTTGTTTGTCCCAGACCGACCCTACAGTGTAGGACATGTACTTACAATTTATAATTAGGGGATTATTTTTAGTAGGATTTGACTAGAAGTATGTAAAATACGTTTCTGGGCTTACTGCTGCTGAGATATGCGTCGTGACACCGTGGATGGCATGTAAAGTCATCAATAGAAGACCGGGAGGACAGGGCATGGAGAAGGGTATTAAGAGATGCGATCTGGCGTAAAAAGCTCACTCGGTGGCTAGATTACCTTAACAAAGTTTACTGCAAGTTTAACGACGTGCTATTTTAGTCAGTCAATAAAGGCACCTTATTGGTTGACTTAATGATTAATTCTTACATTACATATTTTTTACAAAACATTGAGTAGGCAAGTACCTATATATAGCAATCATAACCATATATAACAATCATAATGTACTTCACACAAGATCGGTTTCCTAATAAATGCATTTATGTTTCTCATACGTAATTCATTTGATGCGTTATATTAATAAGTGATTTATTTTCGACTTCGCGGTTTCCATTTCAGTATACTATAAAATATTACGCAATAAGTCCATATGTGCACTAATAAGAGTTCAATGAGTTCACACATTATGAGAAAATCCATATTTTCAACAGATGTGCATTTATTTGCCACCCCAAGCCTGCTTTCACTACTCTTTCCACTTTCTCACACTTCACGGGCTCCCGTGATTCTGGCCCGAGCAGGCGGGAGCGCGCACGTCGACTGGCGTTCTGTCGGGGACGAGCAGTGGCTGAGCAGCTGTGGGTGCCCGTAAGTCGCTCGCCTGCTACGCTTGTGTGCCGCTTAGTTGGGATGCAATAATAATAACAACATTAATACTAATCTAAGAGTCGTTGACGGATCCGAACGCCCCCCTCTGGGACGCTGACCACCGAGCACGACTGAACGGTAAGAAGCTGCCTGGTGGGAAATGATCCTCGGATTGCTTCCCCCCCCCCGAGTCTTTCTGTAAGCTGTGCTAGCAATTCCGCCGTCCTTGGATTACTGCTGACCGGCCGTGCCTACTATCCGCCTAGCCAATATGGATGCTGCAGGCGCTGCGCTCGATCCGGCGCCGGCGATCTGCCCGCCGGCCCGCCGCAGTCCGGCCCCGGCCACAGTCCGAGAGGCGCCGGGCACCGTGCAGCGAATCCAGCCCGTTCGTCATATCAGATCAACTCTCGCCGGATATGGAGGCTCTTAACAAAAATCACCATCATTAAAAATAAATAAACAAACCGTGGACCGCGTGCGACTCTGTATCCGGTATTAATGAATTAGCGTAACATTGTAACATTGGCTAGTGTCCGGTTCGGCCGGCCAGAGTCTTTCCTCCGCAGCACACCTGTCTTTAGGAAGCGATTTATCGCTGGATGGTCACTGGGGTCGTCGCCGTAAATGTCCGCTGTGCACTTGTCCTGTTACATTTACGTGTATTTGTTAAATCGGCGTTTAACCCGGCGCGGATGGCTAGGTCGCCGCGGCCGTGCACTTACTGTAATATACAGCATAGAACGGGCTTTCCCGGAGAAGCCCGGGGAGGGGGGGGGGACGCACGGATAAGCCGCATTTCGCCGCATTTTCTGGGCAAAACGGGGGAACTCTGCGGTCTGAAATTACGAGTGAAAAAATACGGACACTAATTAAGAGATTTAAAGGGCGACGCACCTTAAAAGAAAGCAGGTACGTGTTTTGTTGTTGGCGCAATTATAGGCTTTAAAGCGGTGCGCGGGCCATTCCGGGACAAAGCTTTATATTGCTAAGAGACCCTGGCCCCAGAGAGCAAGCCATGCATAATTATGGGAACTTTATGCGTGGCAGTGAATGCAGTGTGCCTCTTCGTTTTATCACTAAGAACTCGCAGATAACAGGCGAAATATATCGAAAAACGGTAGTTAATCGCGATCACTTTAATTCCCTAGTTTGCCTTCCCGTAATGTGCCATCTTCGCCAAACCCCGCGGCGACCCCGGGTTTGCTTTAGACGTTTGATGGGTTTGTTTGTGGGCTAATATGAGGAAATACTCATTTCAACAGCCTCCCTGTCAGGTGTCCTGTGGGAGAAAAAAAAAAAAAAGCTGGTACTTTTCAGACTTGCACAATATCTTCCTGTAATGTGACATTCACGTGCGCCTCCTGATTATTGCTTTTTTTTACCATAACACCAGGCATAATGACACAATTAAGCAATGTCCCTCAGAGATCAATAGTTTTCCTGATTCTGAAACGCAGAATTTTATACTCATCAAACAGACAGAAGTAGGAAAATGAGATTCAGAAAAGCACCTTCTAATTACCCGAGCCGTTTTGTCCTGTGCATGTGCCGTGCAAGTGCTTTTTACAGGTATTTACAATAGTGTCAAATGTCCGATATGGCGTTGGTAAATTCCGGATTTTCCTTTGCCTTCTTTTTTAATTACTTTCCGGAAAAAAAACTGATAAATTCACTCTTTCAAGTGGTTTTCGCTTTCTGACGTCTTTGATGTACAGTATGCATGCGTATATGTGACATTGCAGTTACAGCCTTGAAGATCACATGCAACCACTTGTATTTTCTAGACGTTGACCTGCATGTAAATGTTCAGGTTATGGCCTCTCTGTAGTACTTATTCCTAGATTTCCTGCTATGAAAACTGCCCCAAAGTGACCCTCTCGGGTCTATATTGCTTGGATCTTAGATGATTGTCCCTTTTTAAATTCCATTTAAAGGTTAGGGACTTCGTGGCTGTAGCGTTTTTGAGGAAATATGTTGACATTAAAAATATCAAACTGTATATATGAAACTTACATAAACAATCATTGGGGGCAGAGTGTGGCTCAGCAGGTTAAGCTCTATGCCTGTGATCGGAAGGTTGCTGGTTCAAGCCCAGCCTGTGGCTGTCTGTGGGCCCTTGAGCAAGACCCCCAGCTCCCTGGGCGCTGCAGGAGTGGCTGCCCTTCACGGCCAAGCTTACTCTCATGGAGAGCAAGGTTGGGGGAGGTGAGAAGGAAATTTCCCCATGGGGATCAATAAAGTATAATTACTATTATTACTATAAGACGAGCATAAACATATGACCATTTCAGCGTGTTTTTGGCTTGCAGGTAAAAGCAGTGCAGTCCGTGCTGAATTGAGTTCTAATAGAATACACCATTAGCTAATGAATTGCGGTACTACAGCTCATGTCGAATTTACCTCTTCAGCGTTTCCCCCCCTCCAAGTTTCTCCCAATCCAGCAGAAAGCTGTACAGGGCCTGAGGTGGCAAAATAATCCTCCCCCCACCCACCCCGAAACGTTTTCTCCTGATACATACCTTGTTTATGTCAATTGCTGTTTCTTCTCTCTGTAGTGTTCTGGCTAATGTACATTTTTCAGTTGAGTTGGTTTGAAACCCTTACGAATTCTGTGGGGTGTCTTGCTGAAAGGGGGGACGCTGTTGCTTCACACCTTCTGGGTTGGGGGTTTGAATCCCGCCTCACACCGTGTGTGCAATTTGCTTGATCTGGCCTTGTTTCCTCTGGGTATTTAGGTTTTCTCCTGCAGTGCGAAGACGTGTTGCTTGGCTAATTGGTGTCTAATTGTGAGTAGGGTTTCATTGTGTTTTTATGAGCCTATGATGGGCTATCATCCTGTGTAGAGTGTACCCCTAGCTAGTGCCAGGGATAGTAAAGGTCTTAGACGCTGGATGTTTTAAAAGGTACATCAAGCTATAAACGTGGTCATTTAACTTCCACATTTAAATTATACCCATATTAGAATTTGTTTAGGTTTTCTTTGGTTTTAGACATGTAGGTAAGAATTACGATTGTCGGGGAACTGATTTACTCTTTTGCCTTTAAGACTGGCATGTAAAATGTGCTCGTTTTTAATCCATTAAGCATTAAAAACAGAGAAGGTAGCGAGAAAATTGCTGGCTGTCCCGCTGGACTCGTGATGCCTGTGTAACCAGTTACAGCTTTCGTATTGATATCGAAACTCAGGTGTCGCTAACTATGGCTGTGCTGGGGGGTGGGGGGTCTGGCAGGCTTTGTACCCACCCCGTTTGGGAATCGCTTACTAAAGAAGCACACCATTAATGGTTTACCTTCGCATTTAACAACCCAGGTGTCGGGTTGCAGGCTTATGGAGCTGCAAAAATGAACTGGATGTTATTATTTGGTAAAGTAATAAGATGAGGTCATCTCATTTAATGTGCTCGTTACTCCCTGCTCCATTAAATCGACCAAATTATACAAGATTATTACGCGAGGGTTAGTACGTGACGTTTTCTATGTAGCAATAAAGTTCAAATCCTATTTAAAGCACGTGCCTTATTCTAATGCGCGTGCATTTAAATCATGCTGCTGGCGGATCGTGGTTTCATCTCTTTCTTGTCCCGAGAGGAGCCCCGAGGTTCAGTGCGATTAATGGGAGGTTTGTGTGCTTGTCTGCGCGATTGTGTCTCTGCCGAGCCTTTCTCTGGGAATATGGTGCGTTTGAAACGTGATACGGCGGAATCACCAAAAGGGACAGCGCTCTGACTGCGGCTTCTAAGCGATCGGCCTGCGTACTGGGGCTTGCGGGAGCAAACGCTGACACATTTATCTGTACTAATATCAAGGGGCTGGAAAACCGCGCACAGTCCTTTTATTATTATTATTTTTCTGCGCACAGTTTGCACCCGGGGTATTAATAGTTCACTTCCTAATTAGTTATTTAGGCTTGGTTATTTTATGGAGTGCGTGCGGTCCTGCGAGAGATTTTCAAAATCCCATTGGTTTTAAATGTTTTTTTTCTTTCAAAGCTTGATGTACAGTAAAATTTTGATAATTGACAGATGACTCTCGCCTCCCCCGAGTATGCTTATTCCGGGGGCGCGCACAGGCTGTTGTGCGCGATCACGCGCATGCCCCCAGCATCTCCAGCGGGAGCGGCGTTCATCCGTCGACCTCTCTGCGGGATTTTGCTCCAAACATGCCCTCGTTTTTCATCCAAAGTTAGTTTTCTCCAGCTCCCCATGTCGAAGTCGAAGCCGCAGCCGGCAGGTATAAAAATTTACAGGCTTGGCTTTTTACGGCTTGTATACATTACCCACAAAATATGTCTGACTTTTCATAATTGCCTTTTACGTTTTTCCCTCTTCCCATAAGGCCGGTAATATTCTGATCTAATAAAAACTGGATTTGTAATCAAAAGGCTGTTGTTGCGAACGTTATGGTAATATTTGACAAGGATTACGTATTTGATCTGTCTTTGGGCTGTATAGTCTTGTAACCTAGTTAAAGATTACCAGCTCATCTTAATTTGTGCAACAGTTATAAGATTTGTGTGTGACTACAAGAGACATAGTCGTCTTACTGATAGCACACAGTCTTTTTGTGTCCCTTTGCGTGGTTGGTGCTACGCCCAGCATAGTCTCTCCTTACTGTTAGGTTCTCCTTTTCCTACAAAGCCAATGGCCTGGGCTCGCCTCGTACCCGGGTGACCGGGAGGAGACCCGCCTTGTGAGCGGAGTCAGCCTTTCCTGTGGTATATGGCGTGCTTCGTCCGCACGCTTACAGCACTGTGCAGAGGAGCCGTGTTGCAGATGAGGGCGTTAAAGTCATCAGGGGCTAACCTGTGCTGCACTACACTACTCGGGACATAATAAACACAGTCATGATCATACGGTCACCGAAGCTGGGCAAGTCAAGAAAACATCCGGTGTTTTGTTCCACGTATTTTGTCTAGCCAATTGATCGAAAGACGCAAGGAGCAGATCAAGGATGTGAGCCGTCCGTGCTTTAAGCAACATCTCCGCTTGGAACTCCCTCTCCCTCCCGCAGTCCAGAGACGCGCAGCTATCAGCTAATTGGTGTCCCTGAATTGCCCATGGAGTGTGACTGTGTGTGCTCTGCTCTGCAGCGTGTGGCAGTGCCTTGGGTCCATGTGCCTGCGATCAGAACATTGCTGGTTCAAATCCCCGAGGCTGGCAGAGTGATGTCATCATTGGGCCCCTCCAATGACTGGCTGGCTGCTTTCTCCACTGTCAGTCTCTCTGAATGAAAGCATCTGTCAGATTTAAAATGTATCCTGGGCTGGTTTCTCTTCCAGGGTGCCTGGGATAATGCCGCACTGGCCTGGATACTGCTAACCCCTCTCCAACTGCATTAGGAATGATTCCTGCTGAAGATTTATTTTTCTCAGTCTGTTTAATATTAAAACTAGAGAGGAAAGTCAGTTATATACTAGTCTTGGGGGAAAATGTGAAGGGTTAATAAACTTTGGCTTATTTCCAGTGCAGCTCCGTGGTTTGGGGCTGGGGCCTGTGGTACTGGTACTGGTTATGTTTATGGGTTTGAAATCCAAAGGTCCCAAATGGATGTGTAGTTGGCCCCTTGGTCCGGGTACTTATCCTGTAATATAGCCAGCTCTATAAATAGGGAAAAATCGTGTGTCGCTGGCTAGAAGGATCAACCACAGCTACTGTACTAGCTACTGTACTAGTAAAGCAATGACAGCCGCCAGTGATTTTTCTGAATATAGTCCAGTCTTGAAGTGAACCTGAATATTAGATAGGGCTGGACGATATGGCAAAAATTTATATTGCGATATATTTCTTAATTATGGTCGATACGATATAATTCCGATAT
>JAODKM010000037.1:11956193-11968397 GCA_026780845.1 Petrocephalus sullivani | reverse complement strand
CCCCCCCCCCCCCCCCCCCCCCGTTGGAAGAGGGCCCCCCCCCCCCCCCCCCACAGCTGGTACGTTACCCATCCCACCACAATCCCTCTCTTGTCCGCTAGCCTGGGACGTCACGGGTGACCCTGGGTGGCATTCCATCCAGTTCTTGCCCTGCCCCGTAAAGCGCATTTGCTGAAAATTCCATAACACGATACTGAAACATCATCCTGCATGAGGTGGGCGGAAAGCCCAGGTTACCCTGAGTTGCCGTGGCGAGTTATTTGCTGTTGCATGGGTAGTTTGGTTTTTATCTATGCAAAATCTGCACCCCCCCCTCATAAGAGAATATTTGGTTCTTTCCATTTTAGACTGAATTCTGTGGATGATACCATTTGTAGAACTTCAGAATGGTCAGATTACCGTCATACATAACTGATGTATTTATTTTTTCCCCCTGGGGGATGTTTACTGATGTTGAAGCCTCTACTGGTTTGTCTCCTTTTAGTGTGGAGAGGAATTGTAACCATTAAGGAAGCATTAATTTAGGATCTCCTCTTGTCAGGGTCTGTTATCTTGAGTCCAGAGTTTGTGAGTACCCCCCCCCCCCCCCCCACACACAACTGTGACTGTCCACCGTCAGTCTTTTTGATGATGTTGGAAGAGGACGATCATTTTGTTGTGCTCACGTGCTGTTTACTGGTCTATACATGGACTTTGGACAGAGAACAGGGGCTGATTCAACTCAACTGTGTGTTCAGGGTCTGTAAAGGCAGTCGAGGTGGAGTGGGGGGGGGGGGGGGGGCACACGGGGGGTTTTGGAAGAAATCGAACCATTTGTGCTCAGCAAACTACACTAATGTTGAAGTGAAGCCAGTGGGAGCCGTACCTCCTGAAGCATACAAATTTTAAAAAATCATATAATAGGAATTATTAGTGAGATCAAATGGTTTAGAGCAGTGTTTCCCAGCCCGGTCCCCTACAGTCCATATTTCTGCTGCTCCCAAGGACTGGTTTGGGATGGAGAGATGATGCAGTGATTAGGGTGAACAGGTAATCCATGCCAGCAAGGACACTCTGAGCCACTTCGAAACTGATAGGTTTCTCTACTTGGCTAAATAGTTCAGTTCTTCTTGCGCTTTGACTGGTTTGTTTCCTTGATTGAAAGACTCATCCAGCTGTTTCACATTAACATTGGTGGCACAATCATGATTATAGGAGACTGACCAATCGGCACGTAAGTGAAATCCGGGTCCTTTAAATTGAAATGGAAGCTCACGAATCCTGCCCATCTGAGATTTCCTCCTTGACATTGATTATATCTGGTCCCTTGGAATGAGCTGAGCTTTCAGAGATCTTACTGTCGCCCTGAACAAGCTTAGGACTCACCTTGCCGGAGCTGTGGGGGTTGGTGAGGAGAAGCGAGTGGCCATGATTGGGGTGCTCTTTTCACTAATGTGGGGACTAATCCTGACTTTATTTAAAGAGAACTGGCATCTTTTTCAGCTTCATTTTTCTCAGAGACTTGAGTACTGTAGGCTCCTGACTCCGTATGGCTGAGCATACTGTGAGACACTGGATAAAGGATCAGGCACTGAGCCCAGCTGGGGTGTGTGTGTGTGTGTGTGTCTCTGTGTCTGTTTATCCTGTTTTAGTTCTGCTCTTGCCACAAGCCGTCGTGTCCTGTTGCCCCCCCCCCCCCCCTTCCCCCGGACACCCCCACTACATCTGTGCTGTGGTGACAGAGCAGGACAGCAACGGCGGGCCTGGGTTCGAGCCCTGGGTCTCGGCATATATCATGCTTCCTGTGCTTACATTACAGTGGGAGTGTATAGAAATGGGCAGCAAAGTGGACGAGAAATTACTTAAATTTAATATGATACATATAAGATTCTTTTAATAAATGAGATATCTGAGCTGATATTTCATCAAACTTCCAAACTTATTCTTTACACTCTGAGCCTGAAATGTCCTTGTACGTTAGACGGCGAATGTAACTACATAGGAAACGTGTGTGGAGCCCTTTGGACTGTGCCGCCTGCAGGACCGTATTCCGGTAAACAGTGTATGGCATGGTACGGCGCTGTACTCCCGTGACATTGCACTGATCATTTTATTTGTATTACGCTACAATCTGTCCTGGGTCTGCGCTGTAACCAGGGACCTCTTCCATGACGTTATATTTCCTGTAGGACGGCTCTGCTGGTGTTTCCGCGTTGGGACAGATCCCTGCATGCACCACAAATCAGTCTGATTAAAATGATAACTATAGGAGATGTAAAGATTAATATATTCATCTTGTGTTTTCAGTTACGTAAAAAGGTTTTCTAAGCGCAAATTCGCACTTCATAGGAATATAACACCTTTAAATGTACATTTAAAGTGACATGGGCATTGCAAAATGAAAGGGAAAATATTGATCGAATTTATTTGAAAAGTGTTGTACTAGTTGTTTTGATTTAATCTCGCCCTGATGAATTGTATGATCATTTTAATTAAATAGAAAGTAATTCTTGTTCGGATGATTTCTTAACCAGGATTAATTATTGTTTGACAAGCATTATTCCTCATTAATTAACAAGTTGGCTTGCTTAACCTGGCCAGGACAAGCAGCTACATGATGGATGGATGGATGAATTTTCTAACTGTTACTTGGTCTGTTGGTTTTTAACTGTGATGCACTCTTGCGGTGCGGTAACAAAGTAAACTTTGGGTCTGTTTGTCTCTCATTGTTACTATTACCTGTTTATTTCTGGTCAAGTTAATCTGGGTAACGACCACCAATAACCTCGCGCGCTGTGCTCATCCAGAACCTCACTAAATTATCTGCTGATTTACATCAGCTCATCAGCTTTGTGGTCCAGTGCGGGCCAGCAATGAAACTGTTATAGAGAAGTTGCTATTTCTACTTTATGGTAAAACCTAAATCCAGTGGTTGATTTTAAAAATAAATGTATCTACTTATGAAAGAAATGAAATGATGTAGATCTCACAGCTTGTAGCAGTCATTTGTAGTTAATTTTTTTTTCCCTGAATATGTCTTAATACCAGGGGTATAATCATCTTAACCTTTTACATTGAATTCAGACACCCCCCCACCCCGATTCTCTGGCTTCCCCACAGCCTGGTCAGTTGTTTTTATCTGCAGTAACTCACCGTGGAATAAACATCCCAGAATCCCAATTGCTGTGGCTTCTTTGAGACGGGAAATCTGCTAACCGTTCGAGTGAATGCAATGTCTATTCAAGAATATATCTCAAAACAGATCGACTAAAAAAAAAAAAAAAAGAAATGTTCTGTTAGAACCTTCAAACAAACATATATAGTGCATAGTGATACGGTTATATGATGCATTTATTTTATCTATTTAATTTTTATGTTTTTAATAAAAGACTAGTTTAAACGGTATGTAATTAGATGTGGCCATTAAACAAGGTGTAATACAAGAATTAATGGTTAAGGTCTTGTACATACACTGTATGTGAATATATTGAATATAATACCAGTTTTATGTTTTAGCATGTTTATTTACCGTGTGTTCAGAAGAAAACAAACATGGGTGATTATCTGATTTGCTGTTGTACAATAAATGTTTCTGACGCTTAATCGCCTTTTTCTTCTGTGTGGATTTCCTCTTCATATCCCTGGTCTCACCAGGGTTAATCTCTTGGTTGCCCTGCGTCTGCTTGGTCTTTTGATGTGCGGACAAATTTTATAATGAATATGGAGTTCCTTTTATTTCCCTCTTCTCCCAATGTTCAGCCGTTCTCGGACACGCTTGTATCTTCCCGCCGCTGCTCCCTTCTCGGTTATTTCACGGTTTGCGGTCGACGGTCTCGGGGGGGGCCCCCAGGGGCAGATTTGTGGTCGCCGTCCTCTATGGACGTGTGATTAAAAAGGGCGAGTAACCCGAGCTGGACAGCCGGCTGCGTCGCGGCATTCCCGCGGATTCTTAATATGGCGCGAGCTGGGCAGCCCCCCGCCGCTCTGCCAGTAACGCGACGCCAGCTGTTCCTTTAGCAGCGCTGTTTGACCTATCAGCGAGGCCACGCTTCACCTGCAGCGGTGACTCCGGACTCCCCGACCCAGACGCTCTTTCGGGATCATCCTCGCAGTCGTACCGGGCCCCCCCACTCCCTGCGCCGGATCTCACCAGCCCCCCTCCCCGAAAGTGCCCGATTATTCCTTGGACGTCCTGGGCATCATGACCCTTCCCCTGGAGTTGGGCTCCTACCACCGGGAAGCGAACGTCAGCAGCCTGGAAAGTCAGCTCATCTGCCCCATCTGCCTGGAGCTATTTACCAAGCCCGTCGTCATCTTGCCCTGCCAGCACAATCTCTGCCGAAAATGTGCCAACGACCTCTTTCAGGTTAGACACCCCCCGCCTGCTTTGTACCGAGTGCCGCATGCCCGGCTCTGTTGGTGCAGCATGTCTCCTTCCTGTGCAAGACACGGTTTAGAGTTTAGTTACTCCCCAAATGAGCACTAGTTAACATGATGCCAGCTGACATTTTGTGTCACGTAGTGTTCCTCAGAGGTGGGGAATTGCGAGTGACTCGATGTGCATTATGAGTCACTTCTGCTCATGACAATGCAGGGAAGCTGAGAAATATGTATTTATATTGGGATCACATGGTGGATTAGACACTGAGCTCCAGGGGAGCGAGCGTGAGGCATGCAAACAACAGAAGGACGGATCCAAAACAGGTGTGGATTACAGCGACTGAACTGGCTTTCCAGAAATACATACGCGGCCCCCTGACATCTGTGGTCTTTACCTCCCCATTTCTGTCACCCTCACATGAAATACAAAAGAGCTGCGGGTTCGATCTACTGAGGAACCAACAGAGGCCACGCAGAGGCATCCGATTCCCTGAGAATTCCCTGGAAATCCCAGGCCTCTGTGGCTCTTTGGGGGAACTTGTCCTCAAAGTCCCAGACGTAAAATGTATAGTCTTTGACCTGGAAGAGGATCCTCAGACATTGCTCCCTGCAGAATAGTGGTAGGAAGATTTAAAACTTAACCTTAAGTAATATGTATCCCTGCTGGTGCAGGTCCTATGATTCCTTCTCTGAAGAATCCTTCTGGAAAGTATTAGCCTGCAAAAGCAAAATCAGCATATGGTAAGTGGAGGGGGGGAGGTCACTGGGTGACATGTGACAAAGGGACCGAACATCTGTGAAATTCAGTACAACCAAGGGTGCTGCCTTAGCCCACGGAGGCCCAGTCAGAATATTTTGGCCAGTAATTAGTGTCTGCGGCTTGACGCTCATATACTTTCCTTAGCTGCAAAGCAGCTCTAGGGGAGCATTAGGTTCCAGGGCCTGTTAAAGCGAGGCTATTTCGGTCCTCTCATCCTGACCCCATCTTTAACTTCCCCCGAGACAGACAGAGGAGCAGCTGTGGCCAGGAGGTTCATCTTCTTCTGTAAGGCTCCCCGCTTGTTTACCAAAAACTCAACATCAAACAAAGCCGTCAGCTGTCTCTTGTTTTCACCCGGGGAGGGGCGGTTCCAGTGACCACGGCCACTGGGGGCTGCCGGCGGTTTTCGATGAGCGAGGACAAGTGAGGATTGTAGCCACCTCCATTGCAGGGCCGGGGCACCATGGTGGGGGCTGGGGGGCATTTCCGCTGCCCGTCCTGTCAGCACGAGGTGGTCCTCGACCGCCATGGCATCTATGGGCTGCAGCGCAACTTACTGGTCGAGAACATCATCGACGTCTACAAGCAACAATCCTCCAGGTGCGTCTCTGAGTGGATCCAAAGACCACAGAGCACTGAGTGGTAAAGAGTCCAGACACTGCTATTTTCCGGCTTGATAGTCAAATAAAACAAAGGAAAGACTCATTATATATGTAGGCATTGGTCCAAAGCATTTTTGACTATCTACATGGTAATTTAAAGACGTACCCGTCTAAGACCTTCAACTACAAGGGAACTCGGTGTCGACTCTCACAGCTTCCAGTGACTCCTATGGCTTTAGCTCCAGGCTGTCCCTGAAGACTGCCAGCCATCCCGTGTGTGAGGAGCATGAGGAGAATAAGGTCAACATCTACTGCCTGAGCTGCCAAGTACCCACCTGCTCCCTCTGCAAAGTGTTTGGTGCCCACAAGGCCTGCCAAGTGGCACCGATGCCAGAAGTCTATGAGCAGCAGAAGGTCAGTGGACCATTACTAAGCTGAAGGGCATATGAGGGAACCTGAAGTTTTAGCCACCTTTGAAGGAACATTGTGTAGATTAGCAATATCGTATCATAAACCACAAACCGTGCAGTAGGCGCATGCTAACGCTAATTACAGTGTTACATTTTCCCTCCCTACTTTGGCTTGTCATCAAATGAGAGACTAGTCAACTGTTTCTCAACAGGCTGAGCTCAGTGGTGGGATTGGGACTCTAGTCGCTGCTAACGACCACGTCCAAGCCTTCATTGCGGAGCTGGAGGGTACCTGTAAAAACATTGAGGTGTGTTTCACATACTGAGATGGGTAAGTTTTCGGGGAACTTGGTGTAGGGGTATAGGGGTCGCACCTGCCAAGTGTGGGCTGACCACTTGGATGACCTGCCTGATGAGTAGTAGACTTGCCATGGCCCTCACTGATTGACCCTCGAACATCACAAGGAACTATACAGACCTATTCAAATGCAGTATTAATAGTCAAAAATGCAAGTCTACCATACGAGATGGACATACCCTCCCCACCCCCAGGAGAACTGCCAATTCCAGAAGCAGACGGTGTGCGAGAAGTTTGATCGTATGTTCGGCATCCTAGAGGAGCGCCGGAATGCCATGCTGCAGATGATCACCAGTGAGCAGGAGGAGAAAACGGGGCACGCCCGTTCCCTGGCACAGACCTACAAGGAACACTTGGAGGCCAACTCCAAGCTGGTGGAGACGGCCCTGCACACCATGGAGGAACCCGACATGGCCGCCTTCCTGCAGGTGCACTCGGCAGCTTAGCGGGGTGCTAGCAGCTGAGTCTATGTCCCTCTGGCAGAGCTGCTCCTAATCAGCACTATTATATTAAGCTCATCTGTATGCTAACGATGATAACATAGTAACATTCCTTAAACTTCTTTTTCCTACAGAGATCGAGATGCCTTATTGAAAAGTAAGTGGGAAAATCTCCTTTCTGAGTATATTCATCACGCTTTTGTAGAACCCTGATTACCCCACAGAAGCAGGTTCTTTTATTTGGGTGACACTTTTCCCCAAGTTTCTTTGACTTACACACAGCTGACATCTGCACAGTGTATATATGTACAGCATTATCTCTCATCCATCAAAACTAGAACTGACTTGTATCTAATCTTACCTTTTGAGCAACACTCTTATGAGCTGGTTAAAGCTAAGGAGTACATTAGTCTACTGGTTGTTCCGGTGCTACTTACAAGGGCCTATGCTGTATATGTAAATATACAGACACCCTTCGTTGGTACTGTAGGTGTGTTCCTGCTTTCTCAGTATCTTTGCCATCTTTCTTTCACCACTGGATCCCTCCTCTTCTGCGTCTCCTTCCCTTCGTCTGCCTGTTTCTTCCACCTACCGTTTAGGGTGACTGAGGCCACCAAAGTCTGCACTGTGGAGACCCTGGAGCCAGGTTTTGAGAAAATGGACCACTACAAGGTGGACTTTGATGAGGAGGAGAGATCATTGCACCTGCTGGACTTCAAACGTAAGCGACCGAGACAAAGGGCATGAATTCCAGATGACGGACATGAACTGGAGAGCGAGATTTTTCAGCAGGGAGATCTATGGGAGCATGAGTTCGTAGGCCACTAACCATCAAATGACACGTGAAGAGTCCCCCAACACTGTTTATAGTCCAGACGCTGTTTACCTCCCCAGCTGAGGATGAAATCCAGGAGGTCCCAGAGGAGCTAGAACCACATCTCGAAATAAGACCAGAACCAGACCAAGGACCAGGGTTGATCCTGGAGCCTGAGTCCATAATAGAAATGAAAGATGCCAACCCAGGGGCCAAGGTTGGAGAAGCTGAAGAGATTGGGGGACAGGAAGAGGCCTGTATCAACCCCACTAAAGACTTCCCAAGTGACCACAAGGGTCTGAATACTCATCAGGTACTGTACATTCACTGCTGACATTTAGATCCTTGAGTCCTTTTGGTCCCTGCCACTGAAACATGGCAGTCTACCACATACTCACGTAACTAAACAATCAACCTCACTGTACAAGTCCGACCTGTCCATTTTGTCCCTCCTCATTCAATTATTGTGATCGCAGTGACCCTCTGTGGAACACAAACCTCTCGTGTTTGTGTGCACAATGTGAACGTAAGTATAGGTTCAGAGAGTTTGGGGGTCTCTAGCCCTCCTTCTCTGCCATCCTTTGAAAATGTCCCTGTCTCCATAAGGACGAGCCGGAGTCGTGGTGTGAGGAGCTTGGTGGAGGTGACTCGGAGGTCCAGGGCTTGTTGGCTGAGGCTATTGAAGACCCCAAACTCTACCCGGGCTGGTACAAGTTGAGTGGCTGGCAGCCTGAGAGCCCCAGCTCGCCCGTGTGTAATGAGACTTGGGAAAGTGCCAACCCCCCCTCCTTCACAGCCAGTGAGTCACAGCTCCCGTCCACTTGGGTGGGTGCCGATGACCCCCCCATGCGCCCAGTGGACTCAGACAGCCAGTTAGCACAGCGCTCTCCGGACCACACCCAGGGACTCCTCGCACCCTATGATTCTGAGGAGGACTCCCAGCAAGGGGAGAGCTCTGCAGGCCAGGGCAAACCAACGGTCCTACCTGAGCAGGTCTGTAGAACAGTCAGGTCATCCAGCCCCAACATTCTCTCCCATCGAGTCACGCCCACAACATGGCTTCCGCTGCTCACCTCCGCCGTCCTCCCAGCCATCCTCCATGGTTTCCCTGGGGAGAGGGACCTCCCTGAATTCTCGTGGTGTCTATTATAAAAAAGAAATAAATGGTTATTACATGGGTGGTGTGTTGTTCAGCAGGATATGACCTTGTGCCTGTAATTTGAAGGTCACCGGTTCATATCCCTGATTTCACCGTTGAGCCCCTGACCCTTAAACTTCAGTTTCTCCAGGGAACGTTTTCAAAAAACAATAGCATGTGGATAATGGATAGAATGTAATACAACTGCTTTGGGAGTTTTACTTACACAAACATGTTGTGAGGGCAGAACGAGAAATGATTGGTTCAGAGAAACAACAAATCAGGTTGTAAAGGAGGTGGGTCCAAGCAACTAGAAAAGGGGGGCCCAAGACATCTGATTAGCAGGTCTGACATCTGACACAAGATGTGATTGGTTATCTCTGTGAACCAATCATTTTTTGTTCTGCCCTCTGCACATGTTTCTGTAAGTAAAACTCCCATGAGGTACAACTAAATAGTAGATTAAAACATAATGAAACACTACCCAACAACTCCAAATGTCTATGATCCATAGTCACTGATCCAGTCTAGGGTCAAAGTATGCTGAGTCTGTATAATACCCACAAGTAAGCCAGCCCTGGCACTGAGTGGGGGGTGGTCCTTCTCTGTGCCATGTTCCCATAATGCTCTGCTCTGCATCGTACCATCGCTTCCATATCTCCATAGGCCATCTCCCTTGTCTTTTACATCCTGGCCCTGGTGATCATCCTTCAGCGGGTCTGGGGTTACATTTGCTGCATCACTTGTCCATAGCCAGGCAGGCTGGATGGAGAGGCCCTGAATGCAGGTATTGTTGGGGTCAACCAGGCTGGGTTGGTTGCGTCAGATCACCACTTTGCTGCATTTTTATCCCTAATAAATTCACAATTCCTTTTCCTAATCTGACAGCCATTGCAGTTATACCAGAAGCAATACCGACAAGTCCTCATGTAACAGTAATCTTCATTACATTAAAATTATTATTAAAATGTTCATGACTTATTTGAGGATCTGAAAACTTCACAGCTGCTTTCTGCTTTGAAAGAGATTCCAAAAATTAATTTATAAAATTCACTTCTACATGTTATAAATAAATAAATACAGAAGTGAACTTCAACCTCATTCATTCTCTGCATGCTGACAATAAATTCATTCTTGCTAGGAATTTATTCTTTTTCTGTCTATTGCATCAAAGTTTGGGTACTGCATAAATTATACAATAAAAATATAGTGTGTGTGAATATATAGTACCCTATTGGAGCATGTCGCAGTGGATTGAGCCAGTAACAGATCAGGTAGATAGCGAGAAAATAGAATCCCATATAAATCAAGGGAAAAGCTGTTCTTAGGTAAAATGCAATTGAAGAGGGGCATGCTGGGAAAATGGGTAAACCCAGGTGCAGGGCTAGAAAAGATGGCACATGGCACACATGCAGCTCAGTTCTCAATACCTGTTCCCTCCCTCCTTTTCTAGGGTCTTGTCCCTGCAGTGGGAACCCAGGACGGGAGCGTGACGGAGCAGAGCATTGAGACGCCCTTTGCGCTCCTCCCTACTGCCCTCTTGTGGCCGGACATATAGGAGAAGCAGGCAGGTAGTGAAAGGGGCTGCGCATGGCGTTTGTGTACTGTGACTTAGTCAATTGTAAAGCAGCTGCATTTGCGTGCCCCCACCCATGGTTTGGGGGCCCCCTGATGGCCACAAACAGTGACTACACTAAGGAGGGCAGTGGGCCCCTAAGTGACTCCTTGAGTGGGGCTCCAAAACCCAACACAACCATTCCAGAAAGTGCCTGGAGACATAAGATCTCACACGCCTCCTTGCCGGCGTACATGTGTGCCATCACATCTCCTCATTTCATATCCCAGAGGCTTCCTAATCAGAATCCTCCAATCCACGTAAAAAAAAAAAAGTTTTGGTGCAGGTGCTGGTATGTACACAAGTAAAATATGAGTATACAATTAAAATATATAATCAAAACAACACAAACGAGTACAAAAAATAATAAACAGAATAAAGACAGAGATTGAAATAGATATAAAAATGTGTTCTTGATAAATCCA
Source organism: Petrocephalus sullivani (assembly GCA_026780845.1). Taxonomy (NCBI): domain Eukaryota; kingdom Metazoa; phylum Chordata; class Actinopteri; order Osteoglossiformes; family Mormyridae; genus Petrocephalus; species Petrocephalus sullivani. Next base: position 11,957,476 of record JAODKM010000037.1, on the reverse strand, counting down.
AATTTAGATATACAAGTAAAGGCTAGGCGCCCAGATGTAGGTTACAAACAGCTCTGGGGTGTGTGCTAATAGTGTCTGCTAATAAGCTTATCAAGTCAATAAGAGTATGAAACTCATATAGTGGGTGATTAGATATGAAAGGGTCCCACTAGTGCTTCTCATGGGTCCTTATTTAGGGCAGTGGCCTGGGGGAAGCTGCTGTTCAGTGCTATTATTCAGGTGGCGATTAGTCCTCATAAAAAATACCCATGTTGTAAATGACATGATATCCTGACATGTCTCCCAGAATGGGGCCACCACCTCCCAGATGGACCTCGGCCTGCCCCCCACCCGCCAAACTCCACGCCTTCTCTTCTCCTTCTCCTGGTTGAATGCTCTGTCCAAATAGAAGCAAAGACAAGCTGGTTCTTCGGAACAGGAAGATCTGGATCTCGGGCGGCACTGGCAGAGAGCCCGTCACTGCCACGTCACTTCTTAACCTGTTTGTGAGAGTTTGTGAGGACATGCGCACTGTCCCAGGCTCCCTGTGATGTGCACTGCAATGTCAAAATATGTTCAACTCAATAAAAGGTATTAAATACAGAAAATGCAGGACATTTCAAGGATGTGACTGAATTGAAAAACTAAGTGGACATTTAAGTAAACACTATTTGTGTCACCCATGACCCTAACCAGGATAAGTGATTGGGAGATTGATGGATAGACATTTGTAAAATTTGATTGTTTTATTGATCGAGGCAAATCACCTAGCAAGTCTTAAATGGCCTGGATGTTTAATTCACTGGTAGTATATTATAGGTTGTTTTTGCTTAAAAATATTTACATTTGGTCATGTTGAGATTGTATGGACTCTGTGGCCTGTAACCACAGGGTTGCCTATTGATTAATGGCATGTTTCTGCTGAAATCAGGTCTTGTTTCATCTGCACAGTTAAAATGTACCCATGGCAATATTATTACTCAAGTCCTATCAAAACAACCCATACGTCACACATGAAAACGAACTAAACTAAAATCATTATATATAAAAATAATAAAATATGTTCCACAGAAGTGTGTGTAGCAGGGTCTAGCCTGACCTGTCTGTCAATAAACACACTCATACCAACTGTATGTGAAATTTGATCAGTGGAGACTTTAATTTAATTTAATTTCTCCCATAGTAGATCAGGGGGGTATTCCAGAAAGCAGGTTATGTGACATACCCGGGTAAGTTAGTGGATAACCTCAACTTTCGGTTCCAAAAACGGAGGTAACTTTCTGGGTATGTATGTAACCATAGCA
>JAODKM010000037.1:11923565-11956093 GCA_026780845.1 Petrocephalus sullivani | reverse complement strand
GGGTTTGGGGTAAATCAACCCAGAGGTTATGATTTACCAAATGGTAAGTTAACCGAGCTTTCTGGAATACCCCCCAGGTCTCCCCTTGGCTGTTATTAGAATGGTGTTGCTCCTTATCAGGAGGGAGAAGTTTTAGTCCATAGAGAAAAGGTTTCAACTCGCAGGCTGAAGATCTTCAAGACCGTGGGCTGGAAATTTTCTGTCAAAGACAAATTGACATAAGTAAATAGGCAAGTAGCTTATGGACCAGTAGAAGAACCACTTCCACTTCTTCCAGGCTTTTGGAGAATGATAATGCGACAAGAGTATTTGAAGTTTTTAGGTAGGACTTTTTTTTTTTTATAGAAAACAACACATGGACATGGAGCGAATGATGCCTGGAGTTCTTGAATAAACCCTTCTCCTTCTGCTAATATCTCTGCTTACTCTTCCCAACAAAGGGAGCGAGAAGAAGCAGGCATCTGATCTCCTGTTGGTGTCGGAGTGTCTCATGATCCCCCGGGAGATTTCATTCAGCTGCATCCCGGGGATTATGCACTTTGGGTCAGCCATTTTATTTTGCTCTGTACGTATGCTGTCACGACTCCTGCTTAGGGTTTGTGCAAGCTCAAGACCACTTGGTAAGGTCGGGTGGTGTTCAAGATAATGTCAAAGTGAACTTTTCCCATAATCTGAGACCACTTCCTCATTTCTCATAGTTTCAATAAGTCAGGTGTCTTGGCAAGATTGAAAACTTGGTACATCAGCACTATAGTCCAAATATGGTTAAGGTGACATCTTCAAGACAACACAATGTACATTTAACAGAAAAATCACAGTAAACTACTTGTTTCGCAAAGAATGTGAGCATAATGTGTGGTGAATGCATAGTGCTCCAAGATGGCGGCACACATGGATGCAGCAGCTCGAGGCTCTTCGTTTTTTCCAGGAAAAACAGAGCAGATCCACCTCCACTCTACATCAAGGGCAGACCGGAAGAGACGCAGAGAGTGGTCAAGGCGGCGCAGAAAATCATCGGCTGCCCCCTCCCCTCGCTAAAGGATATTTACACATCCCGCTGCCTCAGCAGAGCTGAGGGAATCATCAGAGACAGCACCCACCCTGCTTATCACCTGTTGCCTTCTGGCAGGCGCTACAGGGCCAGTAGAACCAGGACCAATAGGCTCAGAGACAGTTTTTTCCCACAAGCCATCACTGCTCTGAACACACTCAAACAACACACACCACCTCCACATAAGGACAATGTGCAATAATGGCAATACTGCCATGGATAATGTGCAATAACTGAATACTTGAATATTGAATTAATACAATACTTAACACTGTGTTATAGCACTACTATTGCATTATTATTCTTTCACCCACTATGTCTGTTTGTCTATATGTCTATTGCAAATGGTGTTTGTATGCAAATGTAATGTCCGTATGTCTGCACTTTAGAAGTAGCCACTGCAATTTTGTGGTACAAGTAGCATCCGTGCTCCAGTACGACATTAAAGGCTTTCAATTTCAATAATCCCATAGTGGGTAGTAAACGATGCAAGACTGGGAGGTTTAAAGTTTCTCAGAAACGCAGTCTGACGTGAAACCCAAGCATAATCAGATATTTATATGCAGTGATCGACTGCTATTACACTGAAACACCAAGGCCCCCACTGGTAAATCTATTAGTACTTACATAATTTTTGTAACACTAATATAAACTATGAGTTTTTGTTCTTGTGCATGTTTCAAAAGTTTCATTCACCCACAAACAAACCAACAATAAAATCGGATTAGATGATATATGACAGACAGACAGACAGACAGACAGACAGACAGACAGACAGATAGATAGATAGATAGATAAAATCCCCTTGAATGCATTCATGTTTTCGTCCTTTAGGCCCGAGATCCATTTAAAATACTTCAGAGTGCATTTCTTGTCATTGCACACAGCATCTGTTACGGCACTGTGAGCTTAATTAACAACGTAAAACGCTTTCATGCAGCCTACAGATGTATCACTCCCATTTCCAATCTTGTGGTTTCTGTAGCGTAGGTAGATACAGATAGAAATAAAAACCAAATCAAAACTAAGTATTACATCAACGTGTCTAGGCGTGCCGTCGTGTCTTATCGTTTCGTTTTGCGTGATTACACAAAGTGTGGTTATTCCGAAAGTGACACGGCGTACTTTTCTCCAAATTAAATGACAGCTCGTCCACTTTCATTCTCATTCGTAGACGACGGCGTGCCGATGACGTAACCCTGTCCGCCGGAAGTGACGCCGGAGTCGTATGCGGAACTAGCCGAGCTGGCCCGAGCGACGGGAGTAGCTGCGCGCGGTGGCCGTTCGCCCGGATCCTTCGCACCGGAGGCCGATGTTACTGCTGGCGGCGGCTCGCCTTCTCCTCAGCGGACGCAGCAACTCGCGTAGACCCGGAGCCACCGAGCCGCGGCACTAGGGAGCGGCCGCTCGACTGTAATCGCCACGCCATGGACTCCGCTAGTCAAGGTAAGTGTGGTGCGGGGAGGTTAGGCGGCCGCCCCGGAGCTCGGCGTGGCGGCCTCCCGAGGGCCTCCGCCCGGGGGCCTCCGTCCGCTCCCCCCCCCCGGCCCCGGGCCTCGCCGCCTCTTATCGCCCCGCTTTTGTTTACTTGCCCTGCGGCGAATGTCTCAACGTCCGCGTGGCTGAATGTCAGAAATGAAGCCAATCGGTCTTTGCATGCTCCCATCGGTCATCCTGCTGGCATTTAAATCGCTGCGTTTTCAGATCCTATTGCATGCATTTTATTTGCATGGTGTGATATATAATCGGGGGGGGGGGCATTTGTATTCAGTCGGTTACTGAGATGAGGGTTGAATTTTGATTAAAAGCCAGTAGACTGAGATGTCAGCAGCTGTGCCTGTTCCCAGATAGTCCGATGTAAACAGCCCCCCCCTTGGTTATTTTGTAATGCATTACCACTCTTTCTCTCGTCTTTCTGCTTGTGTCCTGGTAATGGTGCAGACATTAACCTCAACTCTCCCAACAAAGGCCTGGGGTCAGACCTCCCTGCCCAGGGAGCTATGGGCACTTCCCCCGGCAACGCCACCAGCACTCTGCCACCGGGTCTGACGGAAGAAGCGGCAGAGGAGCTGATGATTGAGCTGGCGAAGGTACCGCGCCACCTGCTGGCCGTCCGGCGCGTTGGCACTAAGACGCAGCGCAGAGGCGTCAGTGGGGCCTGTGAAGGGCGAACGCTTGTTTGTCCGGTCACAGTTTAAGCAGCCCCGCCCCTTGTTTTATCTGCAGCGGCGCAGCGGAGGCTCTTTAGGGGTCAAACAAATGTAGCGCTCTCTCTTCCCAGGTGGAAGAGGAGATCCACACCTTACGGCAAGTGCTGTCCGCCAAGGAGAGGCACGCGGCCGACCTGAAGCGGAAACTGGGCCTGAATCCACTCAATGAGTTCAAGCAGAATCTCAGCAAGAGCTGGCAGGACGTCCAGGCCTCCAATGCGTAAGTACCCACCGAGGGAAGAGCTCCGCGCTCTCCAGAATAAATACTGGATCTGGCCTCCACCTCGGGCACGCGGAGCAGGTGTCGAGCGGGAGATTCTCGGCGTGTTCCTGGACTCCCGGCGACCGGCTTGGTTGCACTGGGCAGCTGAGATTCTGTGTGAGAAACTCGCACATTTGCGGATGCCACCGAGCGCCTGCACCATCTTTGCCCGAGGCCCTTTCCGGAGACACATGTCCAGACGACTTACTGAAGATTCCTGAAATATCTGTATTATATATTATGGTGCTACACTTGTGGCCTCAATCCGTGCTGTGTCTGGGAGAAGTTAGGAGGCACGGCCTAAAGAACCATGCTGTTTGTCAGCACTGTTACTCAGGCTGCCTGGGTCCCTCAGCAGACCCCTGAGTGGGGGTGGTGGGGGGGGATCCCCTTGTCCTTAACCACATCTTTCTTTCTAGCTATATGAAAACCACACAGAAACTCGACGAGTGGAACACGATGGTTACCGGCTCCGGCTTGTAAGTTTGTCGCTTAGTGCCGCGGCGCCGTCGCGGCCTGGTTCCGCCCTCCTCTCTGCGCATCTTCCTTTTGGGTCGAGGCCGCGGGATGCCGGGCCCCGTGGTGAGACTGGACTGGACGTCCATCCTGATAGCCTTCCCGCTTTGGCTGCTGCCGCTAACGACGTCGCTCTAATGACCACGTCTGTCGGCCATGACAGTAGCGCATGTCTGTTCCAAATGATTTTTAAAATTCTGCTCTCTGTCCACTTGTTTTTTTCTGAAGCTAGAGAATTCCCTCAGTGGCAGAACAGCCAGATGTGGGTTTGGCCAGACCAGTAAGCTTTCACACAATGGGAACGTCAAAGCAGTTCACAGCATTCCGCCTGGTCTGCGTCCGTTTGGCCCCGCCCTGGCTCCTTTAGAGAGATTACAGCTCGCCGCTGTGTGGGGGGACTCGGCCCCAGCTGTATGCCTCGGCAGGGGTGATAACGCAGCCTAACCGCTAACACTCACTGCTGCTTTGCTGTGTTTTTTTTTTGCGCGATGAGGCATTTTGTAGGAACTAAAGCCTGCCCAGGTGTTGCGGATGTTAGGGGTCTTTTCTTGTCCTTGTCTCTCTTCCTGTCTCTGTCACACTCCTTCCTGTAGGTGGAGTTGTTCACTACCTTTATTTTTATTTTTTAAGCTTATTTTTTTTAAATCTGAATGTTTTTCATTGGACTAAAATGTAATACAATGTGTTTATTAAGTGCAGTTAAGTCAGGCTTCAAATTGCTGGTTAATCTGTATGTAACTACTACTAAAGGGTGTAATGTTTACACTCAAATGCTGTTGGTCTCTGAGCCAACTGGTCTTACAGGATTTTTTTACTAATTGATGACACCAGCTTCACTTTGTTCACTCTCCTCAATCCAATCCGCTGGTGGCATCGAGCCTGCTCGAGGTGTGCTCATGGATATCCATTCCTTTGGCCTGCCTTTGTTCCATGACCTTTAGTTACATGACCTTTAAATTGGATCGTCTGTCTTTATTCAGTCTGAACGGTTTTTAGTTTCTTTAAACGATTTGACGTTCTGTAGCAAACATTTCCCCCCCAAATGCTTTTGGCTAAAGCAGTGTACAACTGAGGCAGATTCCATATCACTAACGGCTCAAATTCCTCGTTAATGTCTGAATAATCTGTTAAAGTAGCTGGATCGTGCTGTCGGATCTCGCGTGTAAATGTGGTTTTACAGCACACAGACTCCCCACTGTTCCTTTTCACTGGACTGCAGATGTTTCCCAGCCTGTCACTTTCCCTTCCCGGTCAGCGGGCGGTCTCCTGCCGGGCCCTGAGGCCCCTGGCGGTTTTGCCCATGCTTGAGCTGTTTCCGTCATGCTCGGCGCGTCGGCTTGTTTCGTGTAAGCATTGCGGCTGGCTGGCAGCTTCTCTGTGGCTCTGACCGGCGTGAGGATTTCCTCATACCTCAGGATGCAGACCTTAAGCAATTTTAAAAGTTCTGCCTTTTGATTGTAGCCCACTGTGTCAGCAGGTACCGCACTAGAATAGATATTGCTGTTTCTGTTTCTTGAATCCTTTGCATTTTAAATGTTTTGGAACTGTAACCTGTGTCCTCCCCCCACCCCCCCACTGATTTATTGTGCATGTCTTCCCTCCCATGAACAATCTTGTGAATACAGTCTAATACTTTGTTTGTAGATATCTCACAGCGTCGGCCACTTTGGAGGACATTAGCCAATCAGAAGCGTGAGTTTTCTGGTTCTATTTTTTTATGTTTTGTTTTATTTTTGTTTCTTCTGGGTTTATTGCCTTCGGGTGTCGTTCAGTGGGTAGCTTTGTTTCCACATTAGCGGTTCCTGCATAGTGGTCCTGTTTTCTCTTGGGGGATTAATGGGTCTGAGCTTCAGGCCCTGGTGCTTTTAACTCTCAGAATTATTCTGATATCTGCTTTATGTAGCCAGGCTTCGTATCTGCCAGCACCTTTGGCTGGGAAACCTAGGAAAATAAGCGGGTACTTCCAAATGTGTCTATGTTGTCAGTCGATACAGTTAGATCAGACTTGAAGGATGATGGTTAGCGGGCTGACTGAGTCTTTGCAGGTGTGACACCGTGAATTAGAACAGGTAGGGGTGGGGCTTAGAGTTGCCCGGGCCGTATAAGAACTGGACGTGCCTGTGTGTCGTGTTTGGCGCGATGACACCCCACACGATCCCTACGCTCCTGCCCACATCAGCGGGAATGTTACGGCTGGAGAAGGAGACTGCTTCACAGCTCTCTGTCACATTCCACAGTGTCCCTCAGTCCTTTGGATTCCAGTCTTCAGACCCAGAAATTACTCTTTAAAGTCAATGTATGTCATAAATGAGATTATTACAATGGGATTGTTGCCTGGATAAAGGTGAAGCATATATTTAAAATGATGAAGTTAAATTCTTGGAGTCATGGTTATCTTCTCTCTGGGGATGTTTTGGAACAGTGGTTCCAGAGAGCAGCTTTAACTACCAGTTCGTGTCACCTTAGTATTTTAATCCTGGTGCATGTGGGAGTCCAGTGTGTTTCAGGCCTGGTGCTGAAGGCCTGCTGATTTCTGGGTTGTCCGTTAAGCTGCCTGTTCGTTTAAATCGCTTGTGGTTTCAACTAGACACATTACTTATTTCACTGATTTTAAACAGTGTTGAGCATAACTTCATGTTCGTTTTTTTTAATGAACCATATTAAATATTCCTGGTTAATAATACCCCCTAAGTACTTGGGCATGAAAGGGATTAACAGTATTCTTGTAATTAACTTTAACTGTTATGAATGGGGAAAACACTTGGGCAAAGGGACCATGTTTACAATGAACCAGCCCAAGGTGACTTCCACTACCCACCTCTCCTGAATGAAGCTGCATTAATCTTACTTATTAAATTGACGTAAAAGTAGGCTGCACCTTCAGAACAGCACTGCTGGTTCTCCGGTAAGCAGAGAGTTTTTTTTCTCTCTCTCTCTCTCGTTTTCTTCTCCTCCCCAGATCCTTGTTGCGTAATTAAGGTGAGGCTCTGTGGTGTAATGACCTTGCCTCACGTAATACCCCACTCAAGTGCAGGAGATTAGCTTTTTTGTGAGGCCTTTTTTGTCGACAGAGGCCCGAGGCTTTCTGGGCAGAACGAAGCATGTGATGCGTCGATTGAGCTTGTGCCATTCAGAGCTAATGAGCTAATTTTGCCTAAACGGAATGTGAAGCGCACTGTGCCCGGAACTGACCGCATCCTTTAAGGGTTGGTGTCTCTGGGAAGCACTTTCTGCATGTTTAACTGTGCTTTATTTTTTATTTTGACGGGTTAGCATAGGTCGGCATAGTTTTAGCCATTGGTGGCGTCGCTGCACGTTATGACAATGGCCATGATCCTTCAAGGTCTCCCACATTCACGGCCATGCCCCCGTGTGCCCCCCCCCCAGGTACAAGAAGACTCAGGAAACTCTGTCTCAGGCCGGCCAGAAGACCTCTGCCGCCCTATCCACCATGGGCACCGCCATCAGCAGGAAACTGGGTGACATGAGGTACGTCGGGGCCTCGTCCCGCTACAGGTGGCCTTGCTCAGCTGACAGAAGGTGCCCCCTGGTGGTAGGAGGTCACTACTGCACCAGCAGGGCCAGTGTTAGCAGTGATCAACACTTGCTTATGTGAAAATGGTGGCATTTTCTGTAGCTGTATTACTTTACAGTGATGTATGCGACCATAATGTTTTCCCCAAAAAGAGATCTCAATTAGGCAGATGCTGGGATTGTAGAATGCATCCTGCATCTGTCGTATAATTATGCACCCCCAGTGATGTTTTTGTTGAAAGGAGTCAAGCACCTATAATCCAAGACCATCTGGATCTTTCTATGGACACTATTTAATGGTGCCTTTTGGAAAGTGAATATTGAGACCTTTCTTTGACAAGTGACAAGGATGTGACTCCTTCCTGATGCACACACCCCGTATCAGCACTGCTATGCTGGTGGGGATTTCATGCTATGTGTTTGTGTGTGTGTGTCTGTGTGTGTGTGTGTACGCCCGTCCCCCCCTGTCGGTTCCTGGCATGTGCCATTTCTCATGGCTCCTTGATTCCTATTGGCACATGCACAGCTCCGCCCCACTCTTACGTTTCTCTGCCTTCTTGAGATTGTTTAAATCATTATTCACCTTACTCGCTCCATGGCCACAGATGGGATCAGTTACTATCCCGAATAAATACCCGATACTAATGTTCTCCCAGCAGTTCTGTAGTTACTGTCACCCTCTGGTGCTGCCTTCAGTGGGCAGAGCGCCCCCCTGCTGGTATCCAGAGTGCCCCCTTCTGGTACCACGTGGTAACTCCCCCAGTGGGGCAGAGCGCCCCCTGCTGGTATCCCGTGGTAACGCCTTCAGTGGGGCAGAGTGCCCCCTGCTGGTACCATGTGGTAACGCCTCCAGTGGGGCAGAGCGCCCCCTGCTGGTACCACGTGGTAACGCCTCCAGTGGGGCAGAGCGCCCCCTGCTGGTACCACGTGGTAACTCACCCAGTGGGGCAGAGCGCCCCCTGCTGGTATCACGTGGTGACACCCCCAGTGGGTCAGAGCGCCCCCTGCTGGTATCACGTGGTGACGCCCCCAGTGGGTCAGAGCGCCCCCTGCTGATATCCCATGGTAACGCCCCCAGTGGGTCAGAGCGCCCCCTGCTGATATCCCATGGTAACGCCTCCAGTGGAACAGCGCGCTCACGTGGTAACATCCGCTGAGACCCAGCCAAACGGCTGCAGCATCTGCTTCTTGCATACTATGATTGGCAGCGCACTGTCCTGCTGGCGGTTTTATCTGATTTGTTTGGATCTGTCTGTGATGCCTGTCGGTGTGTAAATAAGTATCCACATGGATATGAGCCCTCCCCCACCCCTGCACCCCTGCCCCCCCTCCCCGTCCCTGGCTTAGCCCCCCTCCCCTTTCCTAATTGCTCCCCGTTGTTTTGCTCACCCCGACTCTCCCCTTTCTGTTGCTGCCTGCCGGTCCCACAGAGCGCTGCCTTTCTCACACTCGCTTAGGTAAGACACTGTCTGTAGTAAACGGCACGTTTTTATCTACCCCCCACCACTGCTGCATTACTTTAAGCTAATCACACGAGCATCACACTCCCTGCCAATTTTTTTGGCTCTTAGGTGAATAACCTGTTAAGTGTAACAGTCTCTATCACCCGGTCCTGAACACTTGCATGCTTGCAGTATGTTTGACTTTAGCCCTGAGCTCTTTGCTGCTTCTGACTGCACTGCTCCTTCTCGCCGTAACGTTCCTCTTTGTCTCCTAACGCTTTCCGAGTAGCGGCTACTCCATACGCCACTCGATAAGTATGCCGGCTATGAGGTAAAGTACCAGCGCTCAGTCACTTTCTTTATGTCAAAACCTCTAATGGCCCTGGTGTCCATTTTGTGTCATTTTTAGAGTTTTGTTTGTATGGTCTAACGTTTTTTGTTTATTTCCAGGAACTCTCCAACCTTCAAGTCATTTGAGGACAAAGTTGGCAACATAAAGGTAGGATTTGTCACATGACATATAGGATGTTAGAGTTTAAGGTTCCTCCGAAACCTCTGCATGGGATTGGTGGTGTGCTTTTGTTTATATCCTTGTGCCGTCCTAATGCACGCCTCCCTCCACGCCGGTGCACAGTACAAGATGGTGGGCAACCGCGGCCCCGACGAGGGAGCGCAGTCCCCGACTGCGCCGGGCCCCATGCAGGACGGCGCCCCCTTCTGAAGCGGCTCTCTCCCTGGGACCCCCAACCCCCCCCCCCCCCCCACCTCAACCTACTAAAAGCATGGGCATATCTCATCTCACTGTAAAAACACAGGGGTACATTGTCACATCTCTGCCGGTTGTAAAAATGACAAACAAAGAAATATATTTAACCGTTTTGTAATATGGACTATTTTACACTGCTTTGCGTAATGTTTTTACATAACTTTTATCTATATATCTATATATAAAATGATTATTTACAAAGTTCTGCCGGCTGGTGTTCGTTGGCGGTTGGGGGGCTGAGATATACCGAAGAAATTGAAACTTAAAAGTATATATATATATTTAGAAATATTAATATAGGAATTACTCCGTTTTTGTAACTTGAAACATTTTCATCTTCATCTTGTGTTCTTTTTCGTTTTAATTTTTTTTTTTTGTTCATCCCTGGTTACCTTGTGAAATGGCCCTCTGCAGCCTGCCAAAACACAGTGACATCACTCCGCCAACCTTACGCAGATTCACCTCGCTTCCGGAGGGTAGTGCTGCTCAGAGTTTCTAGAGAAAGTAAGAGGTTGTGGTTTAGGTATGCTACTATAGGCGTAGACGCTAGCTTCGTGCCATATACTAATCATTAGCTTTAAGGTGGAGGTAGCTGTTACAGTCACACCATTCTGCTGTGGCGTAGCGGTTCGCATTCTTGCAGAGCTGACTTTGTGGACTGATGCTTTTTCTGGTGGAAAGCATGCAAGCCCCCTCTGCTGGCTGGTATGTTGTCTTTACTTTGAATATAATGTCTTGTTGGGGTTAAGGTTCTGATTTTGGTGTCCTGGTCCCTCGTCTAGTTCAATAGTTTAACTTTGTTTTATTTTTGGGAGATTTATGTTAAGCAGACTTTGTGGTGGGGGGGGGGGGGCTTAGCTGCCAATAATTTTGTTATATGTTTGTTTCATTTGCATGTTTTGCGTGTTTCTTCTGTGCCACCCGGGGTAAAAGATGGCCATTTAACTTGCTTGGCATTGAGCTGCCAATGTGATGAAGGTGTAAAACACTACACGATGCTAACAGTGAACCTGTACCAAAAGATTATCTATATACTAGCCCACATAGGTGCAGTCATGAAATAGGAGCTTCATTAGGTTGATGGTGGCTATAGGAATGAAAGGTGTACGAATGTTTCTTTGGGATTGGAAGCGGCACTGGGATTCTGATATGGCTGTCTCGTTACCATCACTCTTAAGAATATAATTAAAGCATTCATTTAAGCTCTACTGAATGTGTGCAGCTCTTTTTTCAATGACAACAGTTTCACGTATGCGGTAAAACACTAAATGCTTTTTGAGTTCTTTTGTTTGTTTAGAATCTTTATTAAACGTTCGCTGAATCGTAACGTGCCTCTGGCCTATTTTTCTTCCCTCAGGTGAGTTTTGACCCTTAACCGAGATCACGGCTTATGTGTTAATTAGCGTTACTAATCCTGTTATTCATACGCGGTGCTATCCACCCTCAGTGATGTTCATCCTGAAGCTGTAATTATCACAGCACGAATAAGCGTGTTTAGAAACACCGAATATGCCTCGGGTCACCAAATGTAATACCTGCGCTTCAGCATCATTTGTTCTCTTGACCTTCAGAAAAGCACTCTCCCTCCATCTCTTTATTTTCTATTGGTACCCTTATACAGTAGTACAAGTTTGTGGTGAGCCTGGAGTACCACTAGGTGGCGCTTAGACACGTGTTGTGAATCTGATCAAAATTTATCAAATGCGCAACAGGTCAGCCTACGGCAGTAGATGCATGCTATGTAACTCTCCAGAGTAATATGGATGGTTAGGGAGAACGAGTGATGACAAGTGAAAATTAAAACTTTCCATGCCTACAGCCCCATAACCTATTGAGGTATTTTTTGCTTGTGAGCTATTGCCGAGGCTGAAAAAATGTGGTTCAACCATTCAACCTCTGCCGGAACCCGGGATCGAACCAGGGACCTTCAGATCTTCAGTCTAACGCTCTCCCAACTGAGCTATTCCGGCATGTAAAACCTGTAAATCGTGTAGGTTCTGGCACTGAAAAAATATTACAGGCTTAATAGTTAATATTATGTTCAGTAAACAAAGGACTTGTGTTATCTTCTGCCTGCTGAAGCCCTTTCCTGCCGCTGTCACGGTGCCCGGCCGGTAACGTGGGGCTCGACCTCTCATGTTATTAACTGCGCGGCCATCAGATGGCGCCAAAGAGCAAACGTGACTTTGTAGCTCTCAAAACGGTGATCTGGGTTTTCTAGCCCTTCTCGCGGATCCTCGGTCGTACGTCGCTTTGAAGAAACTTGTCTGCTACATAATGTACCTGGACGTACTGTACGTGCATGTGAAACTATCCCGAGAAAGAACAAAGATAAAAGTTACATTCCCTGACCGGGAATCGAACCCGGGCCGCGGCGGTGAGAGCGCCGAATCCTAACCACTAGACCACCAGGGAGCGCTATATAATTATCGATAACTTGATATTCTTGAACTTAATATAGTTCTTTCACTCCACGTAGCTTTTGCTTGATCGGGGCTCCGCCTCGGACCGGGCGGCGTCTCCCTGCTCTATAAATGAGGACTGTCTGCGTGCTGGAGGCAGCAGGAGAAGAGACAGTCTCATCGCATCCGAAGGCGCTGAAGAGGGGACACCCCCGTTTTAAATGGCCCCCGTCGCCTAACGTTTAGCCCCCCTGAGCTTCGCCGTTTCGGAGTTTGACTTTATTTGGGCGCTGATCTCCTTACTTACCCGGTAAGTCCGTTATGCATGGCTGAGTTTGTGCGCTGTTATACGGCCAAACTTAGCGGCCGTGGATGTTTATAGTTGTGCCTTTTATATGCATTATATAATACTTAAAGTTCTGTACAGTAGTTCTGACATTTAATATCTGATTATGCAGCCTCGCCTAGGTGCGTTTTTACTTTTCTCGATCCAGACAAAATGAATTAAGCATATTTAAGGCACGGTTACTATTTTAACACAAAGGTATACCAGTTTTTAGTTCCAGCTGTCTGGTTGTATATTTAAACCCATGTGCGCAGCTATTTTTAATCTGTTACTCTAACATTAGGTGATCATCTTACTTGCCTCCCATAGGGGCGAACGTTGTATATGTTTTATTTCATGTAAGAAGATTAATAGTTGTACACTTTTGCTGGAAACTATTGTTTAAATGATGTTGCACCAGAAACAGTGCCAAACAGTACATCAGAGGACAAGATGTTTGCACCCTGGGTAAACAGAACGGAGTCCAAATTGTCCTGACACCGCGGCTCCACTTTGCTTACACGTGAGGAACCTACATCCTGTACCTCGTTTTCTTCACTCCGTGATGAACTGTCTCTGTCTCCCTACAAGGTTCTCTCTGAATTACACGCCCGAGGAATGGCTGCCATCCCATCAAGCGGCTCTTTGGTCGCCACCCATGACTACTACAGAAGTGAGTATCGGGGGTGGGCGGCCTGAGCCCCAGGGCGCTCCTCAGCATATCTGCTGTTTCGTGGTCAGTCATGCTGCTTTCTGCCCCAGGGCGCCTGGGCTCCACGTCCAGCAGCAGCTCCTGTGGGAGCTCAGAGTACATGGGCGAAGTGATTCCACACCACCCGGGTAAGACTGGCGCCGCCGCTATGAATTCAGAAGTAGAATTTGGGTCCCTGACGCAAAAAAAAACGGTCACGAAATCGGCCCTGTGGTAACTTTAGAGGATTTTATGATGAGATGCAAACACAAGAGGTCAAAACATCCAAAACACACCGTTTCAGCTAGGTGCATAACCATTGGAGTTTTGAAGCCGCTCAATTTAAATAATGCGAGCTCGTGAGTGTCATCCAGGGCCTCAGTGCTTAAGTTTAAAATACAGTTGTGGTATATTTTTTTGCACCCCCCGTCGTTCTACTGTCCCTGCTTATAGGTCTGCCCAAGCAAGACTCTGGTCACTGGTGGTCCAGTTTCTTTTTTGGGAAGCAGAACCAGCCAGGCGCTTTGACTGAAGCTCAGCAGAAGTGAGTGTGGCCTGCTGGAGAACGTGTCCCAGGGGCTTCACTGCTCATGTTGTTGCATTGTTGAGACCTCGCTGGGATGGTCTGTAAGCCTACTGCAGTTCTGCCAATAACTCCCAGAATGCTCCTTGCCATGTGCTTTGGAGATGCATGTGTCTAAGGACCAGGAGATTAGTTCTGCTCTGTTATCATCCAAATAATCCAGTGTCTGACAAAGTACCCCGCACCCAGGTTATAGATCAGGACCTTCTAGAAGTTCAAATAGTGAACTGTGGTCCGGAATGGCTTAGGCTAAACATCTGTGCAAAACAGATGGATTCCTGTGAGGTGGATGCAAGCTGAAGAGGTGTTTCTTCCATCTTCTGTTTACCTGCAGGGTGGGAACGTTCAGCGTGACCAATGGCCAGGTCACATGCATAGCCAAGGAGATGGCAACCAAGCGTCAGCAGAGCGTCTCTGGGGAGCCCGGGAAGGCCGAGGCTGGGAGCCCGCCCCCCTCATGACGCCGGGGTCAAGGGGGACGTTAGGCGACGGCGGCATCTCTGTTTTTATCCACAGAACTCAACAGCTTGTTTTATGTGACCAAAAAAATAGCATTACATATTGTACTGGGCGAACAGCTTTGGGTACATCTTTTTTTTTTATCATCTCCCTTTCATCGCCCGGGTGTTGTGTTCATGTGAATAAATGAATTCAGCCTGCGTTCTTTGGTGTGGCGTCTTGTTTTAGGACTATAGAATGCCAGATGACCCTACAGTGGCTGGAAAGATGTTTCAGTTCTTCCTGATTGAATTTTGTATAGACTGGGAGATTTGACTTATTGTTATTCATCCTGGCTTTTAGTTTATAATGCCTTTTTTTAAGCTCCTAAGATTTGTGTATTGGCTGATTCTGACATGGAACAGAGTGTATTGCTGTACTGTGATATTTTTTTTATGTGCTCAGCACGCAATATTTTCATTGGATCAAATAAAAAGTACATAAAATGAGAAATTCCACTCTTTCTGTGTGTAGTGAGTCACTTCGGAAAACAAGCTTTGCGGCAAAGTATTAGACGTGGGAGAAAAGAATTCGGCTCCCGCCCGACCTGGATAGTATATATTTGTCAATGTTCACAGCAGATGTTTGTGTTCCGGCAGCTGCTGGGGAGCAGACCCTTCGGGGGGGAAGAACACAGTGAACCCATTCACCTTGCGGGCGACGCGGCACGGGCTCGCAGGACGTGCTGAGCTGCATTTACACGTGCCGCTTCTGAGGGACCTCATGCAAAAAGCCTGACCGCCTTTTGCATGCACGGGTGTATTTGGGTAAAAATGAAACGTCAGCGCAAACGCTGCATAAATACCGCCGCTGCACTCCGCAGCTTACGTTCTTAAGTATCTTGCTGCTTGTAAAAAAAAGAACGTTAATGGTGGTGTTTAGGGACAGAGCAGACGGGTGTGTTATGGACACAGAACACCTCGAAACGTTGTTTGACGGGTTTATCGTGTTCTTTTCCCAGCACAGCGCCTCCCTGGCCTTCTCACGTCCCGTCTCTAAGGGCCGCCATCTCCGTCTGCTATTCCTGCCTGGAAACACGTCCGTAGCTGGGGCTGGAGGGCACTTCCGGGGTGCTGCGTCGGCTCTGATTGGACGCCGAGAATTATAATAAAAAAAAAAAACAGGACAAGCCCCGCCCCCTTAGCCATACCAGCATCTGACTCAGTTGGGCTGGGGTTCATAGGAAGCAGGACGTTTATAAGACGGGGCCTCTAAAGCTTATAGCGTGAGAGGAGGTTCGGAAGTTGTCGCTTTTTTCTTTTGTTCCTTTTTGTAACAGTCTGGGCAGGGTTTCTACTCAGCGTTACAGGAAATTGCACACACCGCACTAGTGTTTAGGCCCCGTGGGGGTGCCAGCTTCTCTGCTATGTTTTCATGAGTAGTCTCATGCTGGTGGGGATGTTTGCTTTACATGACGCATTACTGAAAACCAGCATTTATGAGTTTATTTATAATTCAGTATTAAAACGTGAATGGTCAACAGGAAACCAGTAATATGACAGCCTGGGCTTTGTCGACATTATACACACAGTACAATAATATAGTTTAGTTTTTGTATGTAATCTCTTTTATATATTGTTTTCTTCATATTTTTGATTGCGTCGGCTTTGGAGTCAGTAACATTTTGTGTGTAACACTATGACAAATAAACCCTGAACTGAATAGGCTTGTAAGGGGTACAGTAGTGAGGGTAGAGTGTGGTTGGGAATATGATGCCAGATGTGCTGATTGGTTATTTGATTGTTCCCATTTGATAAGAAGTACCAGTGATTCACACCACTGGCTATGAATTCTGACACAAACTAGTAGCAGTTTTAGATTAGATGAGATGAGCTTTATTGACCCCAGTGGGAAATCCTTTTGTGTACATCAGCAAGGCACAGGGGGTAGATGGTGGCATACTGGTTAGGGATGGTACTATGGTACTGTGTAATCGAAAGTCCCCGACCCACAAGTACCCCTGAGGTACCCTGAGCAAGGTTCTGCTCCCTGGGCACTCAAGTAGCTGCCCACTGCTGTGTCACAATGTAACATGGGTTAACTGCAGAGGACACATTTTGTTATGTGGTGTGGTGTGTCAACAATGACAACTGATCACAGACAAGGTGCTCTTGTGAAGTAATTTAAACACTAATGTACAGTGCTGCCATAACACGTCTTACACCTTGGTCTATGCACGTGGACAGTTAAATTCTAACTAGAAAGAGCAAAACAAATGGCAGATAAGTGTTTTTCCAGTCCGGTTTGCTAACAGGAACCTTTCAGAGATACTAGGACCCGGTCAGAGCAAACACACTGTTTTGTACTCCAGCTTTTGTCCCTGTTTGACTGGGACCAGAGTTGTGCTTGCAAAGGCCATATTGACTTCGTAGATTTATTGGTTAACCGTTCACTAAACAAAAAAAGTCTAAAAATAGATCCGAGAGTGATGGCTGTACTTCTGTAGAATCTGGTGACGTGTGAGTAAACTGCTGGCTGAATGGACACTGCTCATCCTCACAGGCACTGGAGAAGGTCCAATTCACTGGACATACACGTTCACAGGATTCTAGGAAAGACAGAGGACTATCTGTCCTTTATGCCATTCACAGTGTTAGTAGAGATATACAGTTCTGTACCTCATGGGTGAAGTACCACTAAAGTAAATCGGTAGTGATGTGGCTTCAACCCATCAAGTTAAGTTTACTCCTGGGATGGTTAAGTCAACTTTGAATGCGTGAGTTATGGATCTAACTGGTCTGACCAGTCATCAGCATAATCCTATAACAATCATTAAACAAGACTGAAATTCATCCCAATAGATCTTTGGTTTTGAGTCATATTAATAAAATTCTGCATTTCTCTGTATATCTGACATTTCCATGGCGTAACATTATAATACCACTATCATTTAAGAACACAGAAATAGGTATGAATCTGGAAGCTTGACTGTGCCTCCACCATGAAATCTGCAAGATGTTAGAAGGTACAATGTCCAGATATCTGACTGGTTCAACAAGAAACCCCAAGTTGTGCAATATAACCTGTTGCTGGAGATGGTCCCCTTGTTTTGGTTCATTTCACCTTCAACTCTGGACGGATGTATCTGTCAGCCCCTTATTAATAACTGAAAACAGGAATGTTACACAAAAACTGAGTGGGGAGGAAGGATCTCGGGTAGAATCTGTGAAAAGCCTGACGTGTCACTTTTGGCTGCTGGAACTTTCTGTTAATCCTTTTACTGTCATTCAATCACCACAGTACAGAACGTATCTTGAATCAAGCAAGACACTGGACGCATTACAAACGTACTTCATGCATGTCAGGACACCTTCAGGAACTGGATAGATGCCAGTTTATCACTTTAACCTGAATATAAGCGATAGTCCATGTTTTTTCTCTGCAAAAATGTATACTATTTGGCAGGGAGCTGGGAAGGTTGCAAAAATGTAGATTGTCTGGGGCTCTCTGAGAACCAGGTTGGGCAATAGTGCTGTAGATACTTACCATGTTTCCCTGCAACCATGGAGACCACAGCAGCGTTCCAACATGGCCTTGCCTTAATATAGAAGAAAGCTGAAGCTAAATTAGATTGGACTCAGTTCCCCATTCCTCCATGTGACGGTTTCATGAACCCTTACCTTACAGTCCCTCTCCTTTCTCATAATTCCACAGCACAGGGTCTGATATGTCTTGTAAGATATCTGTACAAACCTCTCTGTATTTGTAACATGTAATAGCTAAAAGAAAGCTTAGCCCAGTTTATCATCCCCTGTGAAACAGATTGGATCCTTAACACTGAGGGTCTACCTCCTAGATGGCTAAGATTCAGGGAATAAACGTTTTTGATTGGCTAAGGCTGGCCTGATAAGGTTTAGGGAGGGGGGATCATGGTAACGGTCAGGAAAGAACTGGATAGATCCGGATGGGTCAGATCTGGTATGAAATAAATCAAGCAGGTCCATGATACTGGATCTGATGACAGCAGCAAATGGTGTGGGACTGAAATACCCATTTATTTCTGTTAAGTAAGGAGTCCAACGATGACTCAGACGATGCTAAGTAAAAGTGCGCTTACATTTTCTTAAATTTTAGCTAATTCTAATGGTCCAGGTGCACTGTCACTAAAAATGCAGATATCTATTTATTTCTGCAGTGACCTGACCCACATTTGTTACGACGAAAAAAAAATAATTCGGAAAGAAGAAAAAGTCACGTGCACAGTCCACGAGCCCGAAATGTTTTGAGCATGCGCAGTGTGGCCTCTTTTATTCTGGAAAGCGTGCCAAAGGTTACTGTGTATAAAGGTGCACGGATACTGCGAGCTTAAGGCTGTTTGCACGGGACGTCTCTGAGATTGCGGTTTCCTCTCACTCAGCCCGGACCCAGTGAATTTGGCTCGTACCTAGTCACTCCTAGTCACAATATCGTTTCGGAACTATTTGGCTTCGTGTTAGTTATTTGTGCTAGCATCAGTGCCAACCCAGATAGCGAAGGTACAGAGATATTGCTGCCAGCCAGCAAAGCGTGCGAATCTGCCAGGTGTGCATGTCTGTAAAGGTGAATAACCAAGGACGTTATGTTTGTGGCGCCTAAGACCACAACTGCTGAAGTTTCAAAGGAAACTTGGAAAGCAGCTTGAATGGACACCCGAAATGTATAAAAGGAGCCGATTTGGGCACTTTGGGTAAAAGCCCAGCTGCTGATGTCCCGTGAAATCGCACGCACCATTTGGCAATCGGTCGAGCCGGCAGAGAAACCCGACACGCAAACCCTCCTTACAATGTCACTTTCACTAACCTAGATCCGCCCCCAGCTGTAACTCACATCTGAACATGTAACCGACTTACATTCGGATTCTAGTTGGTAATTGGGGGTGACTAGACTTTCTTGTGCGTTACTCATTTTTATACAACGTTCGCCTTCTTGGTAGAGGTGCGTGTCGCTACAGGAACTGAGTCACCCGAGGACTTGAGTAGCGCATGCCCTGCTCATTTGAGTCAGCGGTGACCAACTGTTTAAATATCAAACTATTCATGTAATAATGGTCCATCTGCAATGGTGTGTGAGTCTGCCCTGCCCTGCCCTGCCCCGCGATAGCTCGGTGCCTCGTCCTGGGCTGTTCCCTGCCTTGTGCCCATACCCAATAGCACACGCGGTTTCAGAAAATGGATGGATGGATGGATGGATGGATGGATGACTCAAACCTGCACTCTTCCCAGCAGTATAAAATTATTTTTTCTATTTGCATAAACTTTCACAAAATGTCTAAATACCTTTACTTGTCTGTACTGACAAAGCCTCTCACCGGTACTAGACATTTGTCTTGCTTTTAGTTGGTTTTCATTTTTTGGTTATTTTTAGTTACGCTCCTATTTGGCTCTCAACGCGGGCGCATGCGCAGCTCATCCACGGGTGACTCGGATCCTGTAGTGACAGGTCGGATGGACGAGTCGGGACCGTCAGATCGTTTATACCTCCTGGGAAATCCGGCGTCAATGGACTGGATGAGTGGGCTTGTACCATTGACCTCTTTTTTCGCGCGGGAGGGGGCTGACAGATTGCAACACTTGTTCTTTTTCCATCACTCTGCCCAGGCACGATGCACGTGGACAAAGAGTGCCCAGTCCATATATATCCTCCAACGTCCACTCACGCCACCTTACAGCACGGAAACAGACACCTGGCCAGGAGTCTACTAATAGATTTAAACGGACGCACCATTAAACTTTGTTAGGTTTCATAATGAAAACGAATACTGACCGAACACAAAGAGCCCTGATCCGTAAAATACACACACGAACGGTGCAAATACCCAGTTCATAATCGACTGCCGCCAACATTTACTCTGCAAAGATTAACTCTATGCACGCCACCTAGTGGCAACAATAAAGAATAACATTTTGAACATTACAAACGCTACATAAAATCCAGCTTCACCAAACCAACACACATTTTTAATACGTTTATTCTGTATAATCTTATCTCTAATTACTTTCTACTGGTGTTAATACTACAGGTTTATTTATGGCAACCAAGTCATTTATCTTTTCTGAGATTTACATTTGCATACTTATTTACATGAGAACAATCTACCATTATTTATTTTAATACTTATTTGTTATGGAAAAAGAATATAAAAATAGAATTTACATCGATTATAAAATTCGGTCTTTTAACATACAAATCAAAAAACCTTTTGCCATATTAGCTGAAGATCACTAATTTCCAAATATTGCAAAAATAATCGTAAGAAAGTGCCATTAATGGAATCTTATTGCAGCACAGAACCCAATGAAATGTGAAGGATTTCTAATTCACCGCATGAAACACTGATTTCTTAACAATAAACTGATTTGGCTTGTGGCTGATGCACTGCTGTCATTATTACGCATATTATTTACGATCTTACGCAAATGTATATTATGAAGGGCTGGGGGGAGGTACATTCTTAAAATTTTTGTGATCATTCATGAACTGTTTAAATGTAAACTTCATTCATGCTAGCTTAAACAATGACACTAACTACACAAATAATTACCTTTACTTTTCATTTTTACATGATATAGCATATCAGTAAAAGCATGAGCACTTAAAACATTTATTTAGCAAACACTTATATCTAAAACATTTTTCGGAAAGCAGGATCAGAGCAATTCAGGTTAAAAGGCCTTGCTCAATGAACCAACAGTTAAATCACTCTACCAACCCTGAGATCTGAACTGACAACCTTCCGACCCCAGGCACAGCAACCTGACCTGCTGAGCCACTCTCCGCGTTTCTGGTTTTAAGGCTCAGGAGGAGCTGAGCTATTCTAGCAAAATACTGAACCTGAACTCAATCAAGCATTGAAAACTTACAATGGCTTTAGCTTAACGCTTAAAAAAAGAGTGTTAAGAACTTGCTGCTGGATGTAGTCCTTAACAGGAATCTGGAAGGCGAATTTAAAATGCAGGTAAAAATAACGAGATGGCTACAAAGCACTGGGAACACACAGAAGCTGTCTGTGCTCTCCTGGCTCAGCCCACTGCTGCCACCCAGTGGTCACCGTTGAGACCGCAGTCTATCCTTATTCCAGGTCATAGTCGTTTAAGCTTAACAGATCGTTGTGCAGGTCTCTGAAGCTGGGGCGGTGTTCTGGTGCTTCGCTCCAGCACAACGTCATGATGCTATACATGCGTTCTGGGCAGGCAGGGGGAGCGGGCATCCTGTATCCGTTCACGAGGAGGTTGTACATCTCACCATTGCCGAATGCTACGTAACAGAACAATTAAAAAATATATTTAAATATATATATTACACTTTTGCAGCATCAGTCAGATAATTTACATTAAACACGCAGTAAGAGAGGTAAGAGAGACTTCTCTCGATACCTGGGTATGGCGCTCCCCCGTAGGAAAAGATTTCATAGAGAAGGACTCCATAAGACCACACATCCGACTTGGTGGAATAACATCCGTGGCTGATGGCTTCTGGCGCACACCACTTGTAGGGAATCTTTTTATCGTCACTGAGGTAAACTGGATCCTGCAGAAACGTTTCAGCGAATGCAGTGCTTTAGTCTCGCCACTAGGGGCCAGTGTGCACTTCCCTACATCCATGCAGGGTAATAAGGAAAGGGACATTGCAAGGCCTTTAACCGTTTTCCGCAAAGCATTTTGTCCAATGAGATTTACAAGGAAAACAAACAAGACATACCCCAGGTGTTTCTACCAATAAAAATTAAAACTACTTTAGTCAGCCTGAAATATAAGCATTTTTGTGCAATGACTCAAAATGGCAATCACAGCAAAACACTTTTTGAGCAAATAAATTGATGTTATGTGTCATTCAGGCAGAAAACTACACAAGGACAAGAGAATCAGTTATGTACACACATCCTCTGAAAAGAAATTAAATATGAATTAGTCAGTGCGTTTAAAATTCCCCGGCCGCCCGCTGTCACCACAGCTGGCAATATACATATACAGTATCAGGCCTATGACGGCGATGTCACGGCGCAAGGCATTATGGGTCTTATTTGTTGCCCCCGGATGCCCCTCATCTGCCTCCCTGAAGTTAATATCCCTAAGGTGGGATGTCTGACACAATCTTTCAATCAACACTCAAGGCTGTTTGGTCTGCACTGGAAAAAGCTTCTTTACATGTTGACCATTAGATGCCCATTTCATCCAGTTGCCAGTGATGCCTGGCCCTCGCCCTCGAACCCCCGACCTTTGACCCCATGCATGTTTGTATGGCTTGGTGCCAACCTGTAATACCACAAAATGCTGGGAAACATTTTCTTGTTCAAGTAACAGAAAAGCCTTGGACAAAAAAACGCATATTGTAATAGTTTATATGTGTATGGGCATTTATTACCCTAAATAAGCTCATTTAATCAAACGCAATCATGACCTCGACAAGATCCTTGAGGCATTATATAAATTTCTAAATCAAACAGCAGGGCTTGGTTACCTTTATGACTCGAGCCAGTCCAAAGTCTGCCACTTTGCAGATGTACCTCTCTCCAACCAGGACGTTGCGAGCGGCCAGGTCCCGATGGATGCAATTCTGTGACTCCAGATATTTCATCCCATCCGCCACCTGGGTGCTTATGTTAATGAGCGCATTGGAGTCCATCTCTTTCCCCTCTGGGCCTGAAGGAAATGAGATTGAGAAACAGAACTGCAGAAACATTACAGAACTTCCCAAATCAGCACTTAACAAAACAAACTTCTTTAGCACCTGTAATATTTTTGCATTTGCTGGTTTGGCTATGCTGCATCTTGGGAAATATGCTAAATCATTGTCTCTCGTAACAAGCAAGATGGGGAGGGGAAAAGAGAATTTCCCCAAGGGGATGAATAAGGCATTCACCATTCTGTTCCATTTTATTCTAATTCTGTCATCACACTGAAATTTAACTCAGGGCTACTCCTTGTATACGGATACTGTAAATTAAGATATCGAGCTGTTATTAACGATAAACGAAAACCTCTTGCACTGTGATAAACTGTGACAGTGAAGCACTTTCGGAAGCCAAAAAGATCGAGGACAAAAGCGGCGATTCATTCGCCTGTGCCCCCGACGGCGCGTTGACGTTTGTGAAGGCGGGGGTGGCTGACCTCGCAGGAAGCTCTGCAGGTTCCCCTTCTCCATCAGCTCGGTGATGATGTAGTAAGGTGGCGTGGAGGAGCAGACCGCAAACAGCATGATGAGGTGCTTGTGGCGATATCTCTTCAGCAACTGGATCTCCATCTGCACCTCCCGCTGATCCAGGCCCTCTGAACACAATACAATCAAGTACAAATTAAACACTAATGGACGCACATTTGAAGCCGTGTGCACTATAAATGGCAGGTACCAGAGGCTGCCAAAAGAGGGACGGAAGAAAATATACTTCAAGGGATAATGGTGACTGGAGATCAGCTGCCTGGCTCTTAGCAGTGTGTTTAACAGAGCTGCTGTGAGCAAACGCTTCCAACTCAGACCATGCATTATTGTGGGGCTCCCTGCTGTTTCGCCCCCTTTTGGTCACAAACAGTCACTACACTGAATATTAATATGCACATTCCTTATGTAGGAGATGCTGAAGCAACATGTTCTGCTAACCTGCTAACTAGGTGCTACTTTCTGAACCTTGCGGGTGGGAGGGGTGACTTGACTGGGTTTCCCGTAGACACTCAGGGATAGAGAGAAGTCATCAGTTTGAACAGGAAATAACATTCTGGTAACCCTACCATAAGAGACAAGAGTTTAGCGATAACATCATGGCTCACCGCCATGAATCGCTTTGGGAACCATAAATTCCGATGCATTATACTCAAGTGCTACCCTGGTATAAAGTGGCCAAAAGAACATCTGATAGCGTAATCATTTCAGATAAAAATTAACTGAAAATACTAGCACTGAAAGATACATCAGTCCATCCATCCATTTTCTGTCCCTGATCCGGGGTCGGGTTGCGGGGGCAGCAGTCTAGGCAGCGATGCCCAGACCTCTCACTAGTCACCTCCTCTAGCTCCACTGGGGGAACACCAAGGTGTTCCCAGGCCATCAGAAAGATATAATCTCTCCAGGGTGTGCCCAGGAGCCTCTTCCCGATGCCTGAAGCAGCCCCCCAGGGAGGCATCCAGGAGGCATCCTAGATAAATGCCCAAACCCTAACTGGCTCCTTTCGATGGCTACATCTAGAAATTCTGCTCATAAAAGTTACGAACAAAGTTGGCGACAAAGGGCAGCCCTGACAGAGTTCGACACCCAATGGGAATGAGTATGTCCTACAGCTGGCAATGAGAACTCTTACTCTGTTTGTACAGGACTCCTGAAGCACCCCTCACAGGACCCCCCAGGGACATGATCGCCTTTTCTAAGTCCACAAAGGACAAGAGGACTGGTTGGGCAAACTGCCATGAACCCATCATTGTCTTTGTGAGGGTGAAGAGCTGGTCCATGGAATCCACATGGTTGAACCTCAGATCAAGGAGGAACAAACGGGCAGACCCTCCTCTCCAGTATTCTGGCATAGACTTTACCAGGGAGGCTCAGGAGTGTGATCCCCCTAAAGTTGGAACACATAATCCAGTCCCCTCTCTTAAAGATCTACCACCCCAGTCAGCCAATCCAAAGGTACTATCCCCAGCATCCATTCAATGTTGAAGGGGCGTGTCAGCCAAGATCAGCCTAAAAACATCAAGAGCATTCAAGAACACGAATCTCATCTACCCTGGGAGCCTTAAAACCAAAGAGTTTTTTGACAAAGGTAGTGACCTCAGCCTGGGCTAGATGGGCAAGTCATCCTTAATCTTCTAGCTCTACTTCCTCCAAGGAAGGCATGTCAATGGGATTCAGGAGGTCCTCAAAATATTCTTTCCACTGCCTAATTAAATCCCCACATGAGGTCAACAGTGCTCCATCCAACAACCTCACAGCTACAGCACCGAACAGCCACCTTAGCAATGGAGTCCCAGAACACGGCCAACTCAGGCTCAATATTCCCTGATCCTCTAAGGTGTGAGTTGAAGATCTCCCAGACAGGGGGCTCTGCCAGACACTCCCAGCATACTTCCACTATGCAATTGGATCCACCAGGTCTTCCCCGGCCATCAGCTCCAACTCACTACCAGGTAGTGATCAGTTGACATCGCAGCTTCTCTCTTGAGCACACTCACCTGAGTGTCCAAATCATATGGTTGCAGGTCCGACGATACGATTAGAAGATTGATAATCGTACTGCAGCCTAGGGAGCTATAGTGCCAGGTGCACTTATGAACATCCTGATCAAACCCGTTCAAACACGGTGTTCGTTATGGACAAACTGTGGTTAGAACAGGAGTCCAATAACAGAGCACTGCTCAGGTACAGATCGGGCAGCCATTCCTCCCAATCACACCCTTCCAGATTTCACTGTTATTACCTACATGAGTATCAAACTATAGAGGGCCCCAAAGGGGCGTCTTCCAGCACCCCCATCAAGGTATCCAAGAAGGCCGGACACTGTGAACAAGTCTTTAGCGTGTATGCACAGAAAATAGTCAGAACCATTCCCCCAATGTGAAAGGGAGGCATCCTTCTAATTCACCGGGGTAAACTCCAACACACAGCCACCAACACCTTCTATCTTTCTCCCTCCTGCACCGGCTCAGGATCCTTTCCCACCAGAGGGGTTGCATTCCATGTACCAAGAGCTGTCAAGGTCCCTGCTTTCAACTGCCACCTGATCTACATTAGACCTGACCTCCAGGTGGTGAGCCCACAGGAGTGCGGTCCCATGTTACTCCTTCAGGCCATGCCCGGCCGGGTCCCACGGGGAGAGGCCTGGCCACCAGGCTCTCAGCTCTCATCCCAGGTCTGGCTCAAGGGCGAGGCCCCGGTCTCCCCATCCCAGCAGGGTAACATGGTCCATTATATTTAATCATCATAGGGGTCTATGTGAACCACTCTTAGTCTGGCCGCTCACCTAGAACCAATTTGCCTTGGGAGACCCTACCAGGGACAACGAACCCTGACAACATGGAGATCATGGAGGCACACAAACCCCTCCACCATGATGAGTTGTCAATTTATGGAGAAGTAAAAGACACATACTTTTCTAAAATAACAAGCCCAAGCTATAATGCAATCCTCCTGGCTTACTGCAAGTCCTCTTAAGGTGACATGGTTTCTGACACCCCTTAAGGTGACATGGTCTTCTCCAAGTATCTGTCCGTCAGGTACTTTGGCAGCCTGGCTGGACAGGACAAGCAGCATTTTTCATGGTGTTCAAAGGTTGACTTAGGATAAATCAAGCTGGATTCTTTCACGATCACAATTATGTGCACAAACTACATTCTTTCATCACAACCATTCATTAATCTCCAACATGTCTGAGTTGGAGTGGTGTGGTACAAATGTGATTAAAAAATGCATTCTGGGATTTTAATGGGATGTTATCACATGGAGCAGAAGTGAACAGGCCTGCCAGCTCTCACTCTTTCTGACTCTCATGCAAATCTACATTATTGCATTATTAACCTCAAATGAGCTGCATCAAAGATGTTGGGGTTGTTTGCAATTGCGACAGATTATGGGCAAGGTATTAAAACTGTTACATACATGCAAATGTGCATGCATGTGCAGACTTGTCTCGAATTGAAAATGTCATGCCAGCCAGCTGACAAAAATTGACAACACTGATAAATTAATTTGATATTAGACTGCAAAAGTAAGATATTTTTTAGATTTTTTATTTTACCAAGTCCAAACTACTGTATCACGTTGACTTCTTGAAGTTAAGTTTTTGCAAGGATATTTTTCCTGTTTATATAAAGTCATGTTTCTACAGCCAGTAGAGATGGGCTCCTGGTATTTTGGCTAAGCTGAGCACTGTTGCCACCTCCCAGCATTCCTCCAGAACCTCCCAAACCTGATGGGCGAACCTTTTCTGCCCCTTTTTTTCACAAGCATGCGAGGTTCCCTATCTGACCGTCCCTCCACCCTTTCCCGAGCAACATCGCGCACATTCTCATTTAGAATCGGACAGGACACGCATTCGGCACTTTACCGTTTTTCAGCACTTTGATGGCGACGTTGAGGCGATTCTTCCACATCCCCCTGTAGACTTCGGCGAAAGATCCACCTCCCAATCGCTGTCCCAGAGTGAAGTCTTCCTTTGGCAGCTCGTATTCGTCCACCGTGGAGTGAGAGAGGTCCTGAGTTTGGGGCTGTTTCTGTAAAGAGCAGGTCACACATCAAAATCACACGCGCTTCCCTCCACACGTCGCTCCGGCCGACAGCCTTCCCGATTTGTCCAACAAACTGGCCGCCCAATCAGAAGTCAGACTGTTCATGCCATTGCCCTCAGGATCAATAAAGTTTTCACCTTATAGTAAAATATTCAGGCTGCTAAGCAAGCAGACGCAATGCCAGAACAGGTCCTTGTCTCATATCACACCTGGAGTTACAATTTCCAAATAACAGTAAGTCCCTAATAGGTTGAATAAGAAGCAATGACAAAGGACCCGGACGTCTTCCCGGAGTGCTTGGCGGAACTATGAGGAAGAGTGTATATTAAAAAGTGAAGACTGAACTTGAGAAAGAGTGAGGAAACTTAAGGCATTGGACAGAAACGAGAACAACACACATGAATCCTCGAATCTCCACCAGAAGGCCTTTCATTTTGTTTTATTACCCAGTACGGCGTCGCACACTGATAGCCTGCCGACATAACGCGGGCCCACACCTTCTAGAGCATACCTTTGCACAGGCAATCTTCAGCTGCTGGATGGAGGCCAGAGGGTGCGACTTGTAGTGTGCCACCAGCTCTGCGAGACTGGGAAAGCTTTGAGTATTGTCCACGTGAAACCTTCCATCAGCCTCGTAGATCTTGAAGTGTTTGACTCTGTCGTTCTTCTTCACTGTAGGGGTGGGGAAAGGCTCAATAGTGGTTGGTTACCCTGACAGTAACGTGCACATCACTACCACAGACGTGAGGAGGACTTATTTCCTATTAGCATACTACCCGTGTTAGACTCAATACAAATATTCTCACTCAGTGAACAGTTTCCTTTTTGGGTAATTTGCGGCATGTCCTGCTAGTACATAACTCTAAGTGTGGCTTTTTTTACACAGGGGTTCATTTATGTAAGGTCATTTAGACCATATGGCCCAATGTATGTGGATGCCTCCATTAATTAGGGATATTGCTTAATTATTTAATACATTGTAGGCACACTGTATATGAGTAAACACCCAGTCATGCAGTATCCTGCAACAAACAATAGCAGCAAAGTGGCTGGTTGATACAAGTATATACTTTTTCCTAGTGATCTAGATCTATATTCTTCTATTCATCTTTGCTAGCTGTCATTTTTTAACCGTGTTAAAAGTCATCTGAGATCAACAAACACAATGCATTTGCATTGCCTGCAATTGAAAGCTAATTAACTGCATCATTGGATTATTATGACATCATTGAGGATTTTATCCAATCCAGACTCAGGAGGAAATCCATATAAATGTCAGTAGTAAAATCCATACAGGGGTAAATGAGACATTGAAAAAATACATATGCGTCACCATATATAGGCTAGTAACAGGGTACGGTCTGGTTGTGTCCTACATGATATGCTTATATGAATAAGCCGTATGTTACCGAAAGGGGCCCAAAAAATAGTCTGCCTAGTATTCTGGGACGACGTAATCTGGCCCGGCATAGCAGCACAGCAAACAGATCATGGAAACAAATACTGGTAATGTAAATAGCTGCCCACCAGAAAACCTTAGAGCAGGGGTGAGCTGAAAGGGCTGTTTGGCATGTGGGTTTTCACTGCAACTCCCCAATTACCCAGTCACTAATCAGAGGACTGATTGGCTGAAGAGTCCTCACACCTGGGTTAGAACAGCTGACCTAAAGCTTATCCCGAAATCCTGCACCTGCCCTTTTGCGGATAAGACTGCCCACCCCTGCCCTAGAGCAAGTTATCCATTAATCTGTGGTTCCAGGGATCGATTGATTTATGCTAATTTAGCACCTGCGCAGAGAGTGAAATTCTACTTGAAATCAGGAAGAGCCAGTCGGTTTCGCTTCAGTGTCGGCACTCGCCAGGATGCCAGCTTTAAAAAGGGAAGAAAGATTCGGTTGCCGCATTAAAGAGGAAGTTTGCCGGCACAAATTAGAACGCGCAGGGAAAGTATAAACGATAAATCCTGAGAAATACTCAGTTAACCTCATATTGAAAGTGGTCTTGAGATCCCTCCATCCAGCCGTGGGGTGATTTTGAGATACGCAAACTAACAAATTCAATAAAAGTTACGGATTAAAGGCAGCGTTATCAAATCAATTGACTGTATTGTAATAATATTTTCAATCGGACTACCACAGCATACACGTAATAAAACGTGCATACTTTCCACATGTTATTGCCTTGCATTAAAGGCGATGGAATCGCAAAGACGCTTTTTGAATGCAAAAGTACCGTACTTCTGTAATCAGCCTAGTGCGTTATTCCATGGAAACCCACCTGACAGGACGTAGCCTATTTCATCCTTCTCGCTGATCCTCACCAAGAAAGCGCCGTCCCTGTTCTCCGGAGCCTGCAAGTGCTTCACAGCCTCAAACCGGTTCAGTCTCCCAAAGTACCACCTGTAACGGGTGTCACACTAACCCTAACTAATGGTTCAGTCACTTGCATGGACAGCTGTTAACAGCAATGATACAGTCGTATTAAATTATGGCTAGACATTTTAATGTAGCAGATGTAAAACCTGAAGTATCCGGAGAATTAGCTTAGTTTCAAGCGTTTTTTTTATATAAAGCAACCGAGACCTGGACGAAAGCAACCCCCCCCCCCAAAAAAAACCCCACCACATGTTGACTTAAGGAAAACACTAGGCTTAATATTACATGCCGTCTATTGGTTTCACCAAGTTAGTCCTGGTGTTTCAAAACATATCAATATTAGTTAACCAGTTTTCCAAAAAACGTAAACTTATAGCAGTTATTCTCTGACATTGCACCGACCGCCGTTTTAGTGTTTTAACGGAAACGCACTTTGGTTTATTATAATAAAACGTAAAATAACGATTAGTCTGGCATATAAATATATGGATGGTGTCACAATCAGACGACAGCTCAGTTGTGTATAATCACAGTTCACCCGGAGCAACAAACAAACAAATAAATAAACAAACAGATCATCAAAAACAACCGCCGCTTTAAGATCAAACCGGTCAATAAGTGACAAATGTGATAAGTGCCCTTTAATGACAAACATTGCTGCTTTTCATAATTTCAGAATAAACCCATGGGCAGGATACGTACGGCTCAGCCTCGACGGACTGCCCATTCGCCAGGTAATTTTGAGGCACGAATCCGCTCGCCAGGACGCGTCCCGTCGTGTCCACTTTCTCGGCCGTCCACCAGTCTCCGGTCCGTTTGACTATTCTGAAGTGATCCCCCTCCTTGAAGGACAGTTCATCCTGGTCCCGGGCTTCAAACGACCACAGCGCAGTGTAAATCGCACTTTCTACGGGTAGGGACAAATAGCGCGGTTCCGAGTGCCCATCGACCTCGGTCTTGTCGCCAGTTCCGACGGGCTCTTGTTGCCTTTCTTTGCTGTGTCTCCCGTTGTCAGGGTCGTCCCCAGCCCCATCCTTCGACCTGCAGCATAACCTTTCCCAGACAGATCGCAGGCAGGGGCAGACATTACTCAGCACTTCAGCCATGGGGCTTATCCACCTGTACTGCAGGCAGTCGCTCGATCAATGCGCATCTCCTGCATGACACCCAGCTGTTAAGACTAATCCACTTCCTTGTTGCCACCACGCCTGTGCAGAATGCCGTTTCCGTGAAGAATTTACGAAGGCTTTCTTATCAGTGGCACGCTCAGAACCATAACAATAGTCATTCTTTGTGGCTGACGGTAAGAGATTGTATTCTAACCTACTGGAAATAAATACGTTTTCTTTGTTGGTGGGGTGGGGGTGTCAATCCTGTAATTGTTAGTATAATGAACTTGAACCCCCACCCTGTAATTTTACTACATGCATTGTCACATCCTACCTACCATGTCTCCCTGACCCCCCCTCTCTCCTCCCTGGTGTGGCTCTAACAATCTTGCTGCTAATGTCTCACCTCTCGTTCCTGCCCCCGTTAACCACTTCCAGCTGCCTCTTGTCTGCTCCCCCGTCAGTCAGTCGAATGCCCCTGTGCTCCCCAGTCCTGTCGTTAATGTTGTGCCACGCCTTCCCATTTCCCGCCCGGTTTCTGATCCCTCAAGATCATGTTCGTTTTGTGTTGCAGTTCCGCTAAGTTTCTGTCCCGACACCTGCTTCCGTTTGGTCACTCCGCCACTGACAGCAGAATGGCTGATCTCGACCCCAGAGAAAGGGGCCCGTCTATGGGACTCGCACATTTATAGCACCTTTGCCCGAAAAAGTGGGTCCCGCAGCTCTCCGTGGATGTGACCAGCAATTCACCAAAGCTCTTCACCAGCTCCTGCCACAGGAAATGGAGATTAAAGAAGCAGGATGAACCTGTCCATGCCACGGCAACTCAGCCCAGAAAGCACTGCCCTGTCCATGCTCCAAGCTCCTGGCATAGCGAAAGCTGGCTGCCTGCAGTTCGCCGCTGATCTGCCCGCTGGCTTTCCGGTCACAGCCAGGCTGACACCTGACGCCCTGGCAGCACCTGGCCCAAGTGAAGTCTCTACCACTCTGCCTAACCCTTTACAGCATGGACCAGGAGTGGCTGCTCCTGTGTCCTCTGCATCTGACCCCAATGAGAACATAGCTGTATTTGTAGAGCCTGTCTTAGTCCATGCTTGTCTTCCAAGCACATACACATTGTAGCCAAGCTCCAGGCGTCCGGCCCAGAGAAGGCTGCTTGGCTTGTGCTCCAGAAGTCCCGGCTGCACCCCCAGGGCTGTACCCTGATATCCAGCTTGTGCCCACCTCATTGTCCTTGGAGGTCCAATCGTCACCAACCTCATTGTCTCCCGGCAGTGGCTGCGTCTTCCCCTGCAGGCCACCATCAGCCCTGTACCCAATTTACTGGCTGTTACCAGCCCCAAAAGGATAGATCCGGGAGACACCATGCTGGAGGACTTTGTGGGACTCGCTGGGTCTTGCCCTGAGTTCCGCTTTGTGGGCCCCTGCCTCCATCCAGGACTCAGAACACCCCAGTGTCTGTGGCAGCTGTTCCTGTTCTAGTTCCTGTTCCTGCTCTACTGCTCCTGTCTCTGCTCTTGTCCTGTAAGTTCCTTGTTGTCCTCTTCCTCTGGTCTTGCAGTCCCCTCATCATCCTACTG
>JAODKM010000037.1:11905689-11923465 GCA_026780845.1 Petrocephalus sullivani | reverse complement strand
TCCTGTCTCTGCTCTTGTCCTGTAAGTTCCTTGTTGTCCTCTTCCTCTGGTCTTGCAGTCCCCTCATCATCCTACTGTTCTCATCCTGCTGTCTGCTCATCACCTTCTCACTTCCGTCCTGCCGGCTCCTTGGCATCATCTCCTGGTCCTGCTCCTCGGGCCCCTCCAGGCCCTCTGGTCCCACGGCCATTCCAAGATTCTCCGGACCTATGGTCTCGCGAGTGAATGGGCCCTGGAAGGTCTACAGCCCAGGGTCATCGCCGGACTTCCCAGAGTCCGGAAGACTCTCCAGGTGCCCTCTGTTATCGCTCTCTATGCTTCAGTTTTTGTCCCGTTACCGTGACCCACCTTAGCTCTTCTCCAGCCTGCATCCTCCGTGGTTCCTCTTCCTGTGTCTTTGTCCCAGTCTTGTTGTCCCTCCACCTGTCCTCCCTGTTTTGTAGTGTGTCCTGTCCACTGTCCTCATGGTACCTGGCTTTAACTTGGTCCTCTCTGTGTC
This sequence comes from Petrocephalus sullivani, assembly GCA_026780845.1. Classification (NCBI taxonomy): domain Eukaryota; kingdom Metazoa; phylum Chordata; class Actinopteri; order Osteoglossiformes; family Mormyridae; genus Petrocephalus; species Petrocephalus sullivani. The sequence goes on along the minus strand of JAODKM010000037.1, from coordinate 11,922,966 downwards.
CCTAGTTGTGCCACGTGTCTGGTCTCCTATCTGTGGTTAGTCTCGGCTGTTGTATTCTGGCTGTGTCTGCCCTGCTGTTTAGTTCCATAGTCCCGGCAATGGTGTGGTCACTGCGGTGTGTTCCTGCCTGCCCCGCCTGGTTTTGGTGGTGTTGGTTCTATCGCAGACTGCCCCGCCAGCTCTCCTAGTCCATGTTTGGTCCCCACCCCAGCTTGCACACCTTGGAGGAGTGGTACTGTTACATCCTGCCCCCCATGTCTGTCTGAGCCTCCCTGGCATGTCGCTAATAAGCCACGCCAGGAGCTTGCTTGTCTCACCTCTTGTTCCTGCCTTCCCGTTAACCACTCCCAGCTGCCTCTTGTCTGCTCCCTCATTAGTCACATATTTAAGTGCTTCCCAGATCCACCATTAACACAGTGCCTTGTTTTGCCTTTGCACTACCTTACCGCCCCCCCCCCCCCATGTTCATTCTATGTTGTGGTTCCTTTAAGTTCAGTAAATCCCCTTTTCTGCCCCAATTTTCTTCCCTCCCCCACTTTGGCATGTGTGATCCTTATACAACACTAACCTCTAAAACCTATTTGCACCACATCAAAGTTCAATTAAGAGGAAGTGAATATTACGATATTTATTTTTCAAATACCATAAAGTATTTAAATACAATTTGTTATACTTTAATTTCTTAGCTCCAGAAAAGCTACAGTGTTTTAGTCTACCAGAATCCCATTGCACTGGTCAAATTTTCCCTGTCCCATATTCCCCAAAAATTTTTTTGTACAGTTGGCATTGCATGGATCTGTAAACAGAAGCACTCTCGTGTACCAAACTTACACCTTGTAAGAGTAGATGCAAGCCGACCCTCAGAAGTCCATGACACAGAAGAGTTTCCAGTCCCCCCCCCCCCATTCTCCTCATGAGATTAAGGATTCCTGGTCCGTATTGCACATTTCCTCACATGAAAAACAACGGTAACCTTCGCTATATGCTTAAAACTGGCAAGTGCCGGTGTAAAAAAATAAAAATCTCACAGAATGATTACTGAGCACCGGAAAGCAGGAGCGTGCAGACGCGATCTGTCCATCCGGTGGTGTGCGCGTGTCCCTCCTCGCGTGCTCCTCGGTGGTCTCTACACATCAACGGTCTTGTAATACAGCCTGGTGTACATTTTGTCCAGCTGGCTGTGCAGCGCATGGAAGGAGGGTCGCTGTGTGCAATCGGGGTTCCAGCACTGCATCATGATGTGGTAGATGTTGGCTGGGCACCGTGCCGGACACGGGAGTCTGTACCCTGAAGTCAGCAGCTCGATGACCTCCTTGTTAGTCTTACCTGTGGGATAAAGAGAACAGTCACCCACTGATTTTCCATTTGCGTGTTTTGTTTTATTTGCTAGCTGGTCATACGCTCACCATCGTAGGGCAGCTTCCCCCTCGTGATCATCTCGTAGAGCAGGACGCCGAAAGACCAGACGTCGGACTTGACAGAGAAGCGCTGGTGCAGGGCCGCTTCTGGAGCTGTCCACCTCACCGGAATCTTTGTGGTCCTGCTTGCAGTGTACACGCTGTCCTGTAGGGGGAGACAGAATGCAGGGGTAATGCATTTGCGGCATCGCATTTCAGCTTATTGAGACCAGGACATAATTAATAGAGGATTATCCTGGGGGAACCCAGAACCGTGTCTGTGTACAGGAAACGTGAAGCTACTTTACTGTACGTTCTGTCACACAAAAGCTCCTGAACAGTACTGTATAATCGAGAAGGAAATTGTTAAACGTGTAGCCTATATGGAATTCCTTAAAAATTCAACACGTGCAAACCTTTGTATACAAAGAGACATTCCCAGGGCTTCAGGAACAGGTAAATCTTTACCATACATATTAGTTTATTAATGACTGAAACAGATTTAATGAGTTCTTATGTTGATCTATATTTGTGGAGTGACCTCCTATTTTTAGAAATAGAAATTGCCATTCACTTTTTTAATATGGGACATTTTTGTCAGGGTAATAAGTTGGGCACACAACAGATACAGACATGTATGAATACGTGGTAACGTCGGCACAGTAATTTACCCTTATAATGCGAGCGAGCCCGAAATCGGCCACCTTGCAGGCCAGGTCTTCCCCGACCAGGATGTTTCGGGCCGCAAGGTCCCTGTGGACGATGCTGCGGTCCTCCAGGTAGGCCATGCCCTCAGCCACCTGGCTGGCCATGTAGACCAGGTGGGCGGAGGTCAGTAACTGCCCCTCGACAGCTGGAACAAAAACAGTAGCTATTAGATGGCTCGTTAGTGTTATGGACTGGCATCTCGTCCAAGCCCACTGCTGCCTGGGAAGGCTTCAGGCCCCTGTTAACTCTGACCCAGAGAAACAGATGGGGGATGGATGGATGGATTACATAGTGATTGCAGAAGTAAGTAATGAACTGTTTAAGAATAGAACAGATGTTTCTTCTTCAAATGAAAAAGGAACTACTACTTAACTGAAAAAAAAATATACTCAGTGGCCAGTTTTAGTTACCCTAGAAGTCCCTAATAAACTGGGTCCTACTTGGTACTAGCTAGGTGTCCCTAATAAAGTGGGTCCTATTTGGTATTAGTCAGTTCTCCATAATCCAGTGGTTCCTACTCTGTACTAGCTAGATGCCCATAATAACTTGAGTCCTACCTGGTACTAGGTATGTGTGCTTAATAAAGTGACTCTTCCCCAGCACAAGCTAGGTGTCCATAAAGTGGCCACTGAGTGTATTTATTGGATAATTTATAATTGTTTACAGTTGAATATAGGAATTCAAACACAATACACTTCAAAGATTGTGAGAGAATGAACTTGGTGATGATTCACACCTTACTTTCCATATCTATCCCACACGCACAGATTCTCATGTGGCTACAACCTTACAGACCTGACCCTGAATGTAGGCCACTAATAGTCACTACATTGGCTCCCGTGTATTCCCAGCCTAGGTAGGCCTCCGGGCTCCCCGGTACTCCTAGACCAGGTAGGCCTCCGGGCTCCCCAGTACTTACAGCTAAGGTAGGCCTTCAGGCTGCCCCTTATCATGAGCTCGGTGACGATGTAGATGGGCTCGCCCCTGGAGCACAGGGCCAGCAGCTGGATCAGCTTGGGGTGATGAAGGCTCTTCAGCGCTTGCACCTCCTTCACAAACTCATCCTGCTTGGTATCCTCTGTGGGGTGGGGTGGGGTGGGGGGGTGGGGGTCACAGAGCATAGCGGCGTCACCGCCAGCCACATGGGGGCCCTGGCTTACTGCCACATCGCTTACTGCAAACCCCACTTCCTGTGCGCTCGAGAGCAATTCGACCAGTTACAACACCTGGATATTTTAGTGAACCAATCACAGGTAAGTAACCCAGGTTACTATGACAGATCATAGCTCAGATTGCAGGTGCAAAGGTCTAAAAAAGTTAACACTGCCGACATCTATAGGCGAGGCAGCCCGGTCCCATGGTTTTTGTCTAAGTTTGGTTGCTTTAAAAGTCATTAGGTAAAAGTCATCATCATAATCATCATCTTTGCACTTTTCAAGGTTACCCAAAGGCATGTTACATTTCCGGGGGCTGAATGAAACAATACAAGCATGCAGCCGACAGACTTCTGAAAGAGGAACAAAGCGCCGTGCATTTGGCAGAGGTAGGACAGCTGTCGGAAGCTTCCTCAAAATCAAGATTCGACTGACGCAGACGGGACAGACAATCAGGCTCCACAGGCAGCCCTGTCGTTCTCTGACACAATCAGGGAAGAGTCCTCGTGAATTAGTCATCCTGGATGCTACTTTACTGAGGCCTAAAACTCTCATTCAGTTATACTGGACGCTGCTCTTAATTTTCACCTCTGCGAGGGTCATTCTCCAAAGTCTGCAATTATTACTGAAAATTGCAGGTTTTCCTCAAAAATAAGTAGGCATCATACGTCTCCATCACTAGACCAGGCGTGTTGACCATTTTTCGTATAGATAATGGTGTTAAGAGTTTGTAAAGGTGTCTGTAGCTAAGGACCTGAAGAGATCTGCGTAAATGAAACTACACTGCCGGTGGTGTCCATCCTCCATGGAGGTGGGGGCTCTAGGATTGTGGGCAGCAGTGAGCAGCATTTTCCATTTCTCTCAGAGTCCACAAGTACAATATACCAACGCACAGCAGTCACCTTGCCTCAACATCTTAATGGCGACCCGTTTGTTCTCCGTTGTCCAGAGAGCCTCCCATACTTCTCCAAAGTGCCCTTTCCCCAGCTTTCTCTGCAGGATGAAGTCCTCCCGCGGCCTCTCCCAGGGTTCCAAGTCGAAGAGCTCTCTCTGTGGAAAGGCACAGCTGGGTTAGGGCCATGATGGCCAATGATCAGCTCACCCATGTGGTTACCTGACCCACCTTTCCCTGAAAGACAATGGTTGAGCATGTTCTGATTGGCCACACAGAATAAAACTTCTTAATAGTGCTTTCTGAAGTTTAAATTGCATGCCAATACCGTGTTTTACCAGCACGGTAAACACAGACTTGATAACTTTATCCGAGAAGCCTCCCAGTGACCCTGACCAGGGTAAGCGGTTGAAAGAAAATTTATTCTGATAAATCTGTGCACAGCACCATGAAGCCAATTTAGCGTTTCAAAATATAGACAACATTATTTACTATGCAAATTTATTCTATGAACATTTAACCTGCAAATTAAGCTGCCACTCAGTGTTTCAAGGTAATAACGAGCCTTGAGTATAAATAACAGAACAGGACATCATGGTAACATGGTCTAATAATATAATTAATGTTATCCCGGCCATTGATGAGTTTCATTTTGCAGACTCTCCTTGCCAGTCCCAGAGCAGCAAAAAACCACTGAGGCCAGTGACATGGAAAACTGTCCTGTAAAGGCAATCTAGACACAAGCACTTTAGTTTGATGTGAGCAGTCCATAGAAAAACACAGGCTGTTAAATAATCCTTTGTCAGTGCGGCTGATTAATTCTGCTGATTAATAGCTCAGTTTTCATAAACATCAGAGTCAGTTTTCACGCCCATTTTTAATTTAGCTTTAGCCTAACTAAACGGTGTAGCTCAGCAGGTTGGGCTGTTGTGCGTATAATGGGAAGGTCACGGGTTCAAATACCGTAGCCAATTTCACCGTTGTGCCCTTGATTCTATGTCGCTTTGGGTAAAAGCGTCTGCTAAATACACAAATGATTAACACATTTTAGTCATTGTTTTAATATAAAATGGTGGAAATGATCACCATGATAAATTCTCTACTGTAATCTGAGTATTATAATTATTAGAATTTTTGTTGATAATGTATTTATTGTTATCACTATATTGAAAATGGGAGATGACGGTATTCCAAATGTCTAAGTGAAATTTTCAAAACAGATTAGCCCAATGACAGCTGCTTTTCAGAACAGTTTTAGTAGTAATAGTCATTCACGGCAGTCAGTAAACACCCCGAAACACAGGAAGATGACCAAGTTGTTTTGTTAGTTACAAGTTAGGCCTAGTTACCGTGTCCTGTACGGGACACTGCATTTTATTTATACGCCCCATTTATTTATACAGCCCCGATCTTTCGTTTTCCCCAGAATGTTAATCAGTTAATAATGGCCAAGTTTCACTGCTGATATTAGACGTGTAACTTCCAAGTTACCGCTGATGTATATGGTCAACCAATCGGCAAAGTTTATCGCTATAAGTCTACAGTACAGTCTATAATACAGTCTACATGTTTATCAGAAAAGGATGCAGAAAATCTTTAGATTTCATTTTGTTTATATTGGTCAGACAAATTATATGTTGACTTCGTCATTGTTATTGTCCAGAATGCATTTTAGTCATGTTTTTTATCGTCAACAAAATCCACATTGATAAATATAGTGAATATGTATATGCGTGTCACAATAACAACGTGCACTCCATGCGTCTAGGCCTAGCACACCTGTAACCAAGCATGTAGCCACGTAGTAAAATGCAAGTAGCAGGGTTGTAAAACCGTGTTTAAACACCCTCAAAATTTGTTTCTGCCCCCGGTGGGCAAAATCTACCTAGAGGGACCCATTTATTTCTGGATACGGGCCTAGCTGTAACATTGTCGCTACTGCGTACACACCCAGTGTGTGCCGGGGTACTTTTGGGTCAATAGCAGCAGTAAGCAGAGGCAAGTGAGAAAGACGGAACAAAAACGTGTCAGGCCTAGATTATTTTTTAACACTGCAGGAGAAGATCATAGTCCGTGATATTGTAAGGTAAGCCCCCGGGGGCCTTTCTAGCTATTGAAAAGACAAGGGTCCAAGTTACGTTTACCTTGACTTTTTTTTTATTTTTATTTTTTGAAGGAAAATTCTCAGGGCTTAAATTAATCAGGGCTATATGTCCCAGTGATCTGACCTAACAATGCCCAGGGTAAGCCCCAATAAATGAAGATTTCAAACAAACAAATAACACTTCAGAGGGTGTAGCTCCAACATTACGGGCAATTTTAGTGGATGACAGGCTACTTGTCATCCAACCCAGAGCGGGATCTGTCAGTTGGTCGGGAGGACGTACCTGCTGGGCACAGGGCTGGACCAGAGGCACACCGAGGCTCTTGGAGTTATTCTGGTAATATCGCATCAGCTCGTCCAAGGTTCCGAATGAACACTTATCAGACACGTAGTACGATCCAATGGCTGAGCGATGGATTCGAAAGTGGAAGACCTTGCCTTCATTCCTGGCTGTTTAACAAGGGAGAAAAAAAGCTCTTACCCACTAAATTAATGGCTGCATGATATGCAAGGCTGTAAAATCTGATCGAGTGCAACATTTCATTTAAGGAACTGATGGATACACTGCATAACATTAAACAAAAGACGACCTTAAATTACATGCATTTTTGTCTGTCGCAGTTTCAATGCCTCGAAGTTTTTATGCCGAGGAGTATCGGTTTTTGCGCCCCCTCCAGGCGCCGGGTGCGTATGGCCGTTGCCGAGGAGTATCGGTTTTTGCGCCCCCTGCAGGCGCCGGGTGCGTATTGCCGTTGCCTTGCCGGCCAGGACGCGCCTCTATGCAGCTCACCTGAAATCGTGTACTCATCACTGTGGCTCTCGCTGATGCGTACCAGGAAGGAGCCGCTCTTATTCTGCGGCGCAAGGAGAAGCTTCTCGGCCTTTTCTCTGTTGATGTTGCCGTAGTACCACCTTGACAGAAAGTGAACAGGGGCGGATAAATCAGTTAGCCCAGCAGTCCTCCCATTTACTCTGAGTGCTATATTGGTATAAAGTCTTAATATCGGAGATTGGGTACGGCCATCCTTTGGTCTACAGGGAAAAAAAGTGTTACTGTGTTGAACCGGTTCGCTTTCATTTTGCCAAAGCAAACTAACTGTAAACACATATCAAGATTATCCGGGAGGGTCATTGAAGAAAAAAAAAACATCTTTGGAATCTGCTGATTCAGACTGAAAATTGTTCGGCCCCAACATTATCTGAGATTTAAGATCCCAAATATTGATATTATATAACAGGAAGGGGATAATAAATGCAATCAGGCGTGATGATAAAGATATTACCCCGAATAGCAAGGAAGGGGACGTACACTGGACCTGTGACTGCAGTGTACCAGCACCGCACATACTCACGCCGTGTCAGAGAACACCGATCGAGCATGAAAAGGGCACAAATCCAGGACGCAACCCAAGCAGAGCATGCAGCGGCCAAAATCAACCACATGTAATCAGCCATATTTACACACACGGGCGTACGCTACGGAAACAGGATGGGGGAGATCAGCATGGTATTCATTTAGATTAAAACAATCCAAAGGAGATCTTACATTAAAGATAATACACCCACATAAAGCGCCCTGGGACAACCCTGTTGTGAAGGGCGCTATATAAAAATAAACTGAATAATACAAATAAAACGAATATCTAAACGCACGATGTGTGAAATACAATGGATATACCGTGAAATCTTAAATAATCTAAACAATTCATAAATATTACAATATAATGTGCACCTTTGAACACCTTCGACAAACTTAGGTGAGCTATCGGTGGCTTCAAGAATAAAAATAGTGATTTATTTTCAGGAGCATCTTTTACCGTGCACCAATCAGAAGCACGGGCGATGACCTCCCAGAGAAGCGGGCGTCGGATTAGTTACACAGTAACCGGGAAAGTACACAAGGGCGGCCGCGGTGTCGGTGTCAGGCGCGGAAGGCACATGGCACGGCTTCGCGAAATACAGGTTCCACAGAAACTCCTCCGCCCGGGAGTGTCGCCGGCGCTAATTAATAAGACCTAAATTGGATTTGTTTTAAGAAGGCTAATTCGGGCCGGGTTGGGCGCGCGTTAAAGGTGTCCCGCAAAGACGGACGCTTTTTTCCCCTTTAAATAATTGGACAGGGAGAGTGCCGCGGGTACGCGGGCCGGAGGACGCCACTTCGGCAGCAGTCTCCGAATGCCCACGGAGATTAATCAGCTTTGTCTGAAAACAAAGGAAGTTAATTAGCTTGCGAGGCTCTGGATGCGGTCATCAAAAGGCAGCGTGCCTGGCACTCGCTCGCACATAAGCGGGAAAACACACTTTCCGAAACAAAAACTCATCATTATTTTTAACTAAAGATAAGCATCTCGGTCAAAGTAGGCTGCGCTGATGAAACGATAGAGTCCAGCAGTTCACAAATTGTGCGGGCAATTTAGTACTACGTACAAAGCCACCTGTCATTTTACTAGAATACCGGTCCACTTCTTAGCTTCTGTTTAACTTTTGAGTTTCACAAGTATACATGTAATTACACCGCATACATTTACTTAAAAAAAAAAACCACAACAACCACACACACACACACACAATTCCAAATATTACACCAGCTACGCTCGGCTATTGGCGATTTCTTTAAAAGCCACATGCTGGCCGTTTAAACCCCAAACCATGTGTGCGCCAAGCCCTTGTAGTTTAATAATTTGCTCATCTGCGTTTGGGAATTCGTGGGAAGATCGGGGAGATTTCCCCCCGGGGAAAGGGGGAGTACGAAAGACTCACTTGTAATTGGCAAATTCATCTTGCAGCAGCGTGACATAATTCGCAGGGACTAAGCCGGACTCCAGCGAGCCGGTGAGCTTTTTGGCCAGCACGTACTCCCCCCGCTTCTCGATAATGGACAGTTTGTCGCCTTCTTTCACCGACAGCTCCTCGTCGCTCCTGGCTTCGAAGTCGAAGAGAGCCGCGTAAAGCTGCGACGGCTTCTTCCGCGGGTCCGGGATCCGGATGTCCCCCGAAACGGTGCGGATTTCTGCGGCTTCCGTGCTGGACGGGTCGGTGGCTTCGGGCCATATCCAGTTCCATAACCTACCCAAACACGGCATGCAGGTCCGACAGCAGCCCTCCATCCCAAGCCAGCGTCTCGACCTCCGCAAACCGACGTCAATACGGATTTTTTTTTCCGTGGAGGAGAACAAAGCGAAAATATCAATGTCAGTCCTGGTCTCTCCACCTACCTATGAAACACTCATTGCTGGGTACGATCTCACAGGCAGCGCAGGGCAGTTCCTACAACACTAAAACAGAGAGTGACATTCTGATGAAACCGGTTTCTGTTGCATATAGCCTATCCTGGATACCGAAGTGAGAGGTCGCAGGGAATGCGGAAACGACATGATGGATTAACATCTGATTTGTGCCGGCCGACAAAAGTTGGTCGGCTTTATACTTTGCATAATGATGAGTTGTATACTATTCTCAATGCGAGTTATTACTGGCCAGCCGTGTACTGTCATCTGCATATTATAAGCGCTTTAAAAACGTAGGTTACCATCGTCATGCTAGCATACTGTGCATTTAAGACACTTATGCGGCGAATTTATAATGTTTTGAAATCGAGTGTTTTACTGGTGTCTGTGACCAATATCAATAAATTGCTGATACATATATTCAAAAATATACATAAATATACATACAAATACATATATTTGTTCAATAAATAGCCTATTGCATTAATCTGTGAAACGAATGATTACATTAATAGTAATAAAACTGCCATTTATAAACGGCTGTTACTTTTTCTAAACGAATGTTTTCACTTTATTTATTTATGTATTTATTTAAGGTCAGTAAGCCTATTAGTGGATTGTTTTGGTATGGTTTTCAGTAGTAAAGCCCAGGCAAACCATTGGGCGGCAGTGGCGTGCGTCTCCCTGCACTTGACCTGGCGTTAATCGCTGCGATTACTCACACGCGTCACTGTATCATTCCGTATGAAATTCGTGTGCTGTCCGGAGAAATAATATATAGGCGATATGAAAAGCTAAGAACTTATCCAGAGCGAAATTGTTGCCCATGCTTATGTGATGCATGGACGACCACGGAAGATAAGAATCACGGGCCACACGCCGTTTACCGTGGGTGGCTTTGTCTAACCATTTCGCTGAGCACGGTTACATTTTAACCCGGTCGTTGAAAACAATTCTACTTTCCGCGTTTTACTAAATAACAACTAAGGGTAGTAATGCTTATTGAAATATCACGTGTTTCCGTAGTCCCCTCTCCCAACCCCACACTTTCTCTTATTTCCCCCCACATTTTAATAGGAACATATAGTTTTAATAGGTTTTTAGTGTAATGGTTCGCAGTCATACATTAAAAAGGACATTAGATGGCGCAGCGGTTAAATGAATTACAGCCATAGGCGTAGGTTCCGGCCTTATATTCCAGGGGGATCTGCACATGTTTGTATTGTAAAAATCAAGGAAGCTTAACCCACATTTCTACGACCCAGATTTGTACATGTGCAGACGTCTGAAATCTTAATCCACGCGTGATGTTTTGCGCCAGTGCTTGCTGAATAAAATGTGGGCGACTATGTACTACACGGCGACTCGGGCGAATTACTAGCTTTTGAGATAAATGAACGAACAAACTAATGGACGGATGGATGACAAACATCGTGTAATACATAAACACACACACACTTGCCGTCCCAGTTTCTCACCGTTTAGAACCGTATATTGACTGCGTATCAAAACGACATATTGGTGATCAATAAAATGCATGGACAGCTTTTCTGGTTCGGTTTGATATATAGCACACTGTTTTATTAGTTATACTTAGCCTTGTGACGTACAGCTCGGGTTAGAATAAATCATTAGACAATGTAATGTTGGAAACAGCGTTTTACCGTAGCGGTGACATCACGCCGAAGAAAGCTTCTTTCCAAATCATTGGCATTCATTCATCAAAGTGATATGTAAAGTCAAGGACAACTGCTCATGCTGTTCGCATTTACTTTTTATCTTTAAATTGCTCCACATATATGTACCAACACTTCTCTAAAGAATTAAAATATTTAGCCACATGAACCGCAAAATTATTCACTGTTATATAACACAATAAATATAAAAAGAATTATCTGATATAATGTTATAAAAGAGGGAAATGGGCCTTTTCAACAAAACTCGTTTAAAAAGTGTGTAGTCATTTTTTTCCTGAGGTTTGTCTGATATCTTTTTTTTAAAAATACTATCAGTCTATTAAACCCTGTTCAGGGGATGTAAATGGCTTATAAAATCGCTGAAGGAGAAATTCTCGCGTGTCAGATAGCGTTCAAAACAAAGCTTTTTTCCCTTTGCTTTTTACGTATTAAATTGGCTTAAGGGGAGAAAATCTTAGCAGCCAAAACTATCTTGTTATACCTATTTTACGAGTGATTTCGTTGAACGTAAAGGATCTCAGCCTTATTTAGACACGGCTCCATTTTCCCTCCATGTACAAGGTATTAGATTAAATTAAAGCTGGGAAGGAGGGGGGGGCAAAGCAAAACAAAACAAAAAAAAATCGCAAAAAATCTGTACATGTAAACATCACACTTCCACTGAGTCCAAAATGAGGAGAAATACAGTTTTTTTCACATTGGTATTAAAGTACAAACAGAAACCGAACCAAGACCACCAGCTTTTGGCAGAGAGAGGAAAATTCTGAACGGAAACAGAGGATTCTAAAGCACCACTAAATTTAAAAATTAAAATTAAACACTGGCTGCGACCATTTCGATTTAGCTGTATCTGTACTTTGCCCTGATAGAAAAATTTCAAGAAAAAAATCTTGTTTTTGCTGAGCTACACGTTTGACCAAAACGGGTACCTAAAAGTTTGTATTCGTTAGCTAATTAGATGGCAGGAACCGTATCTACAGACTGTCAGTTGGCCTTTTTGGCGTCAGGGACTCCGCTGACTAGTGATAGCAGTAGGAGGACTCGAGAGTACCGCAGCTGCCCTGTAGGGGGCACACACGCAGAGCGGGCACCGCCAATTCTGGGAATAAACAGCTTTTTTCACGACCAGGGGGGGCGCCGTCTTGTGCGTGATCAGTACGGGACACACTGTCAAATGATGCCGGTCAGATTGGCTGCTAAATATGCAGACATCTTTGTTTGGAATGTTTAGGCCTGTAGAATAACCTCCATTGTTGACACAGTTATTGTACAAAATATTTTTAAAGACCACTTACTTGCACTACAAAAAATATATAAAATAATAGTAATAATAAAAATATAAATCAGATAAAAATGCGTAAACGGTGAGCCAGAACGAGAGCCCGACCGATTTTAAAGTCCAGTAAGAATGCTCCGATTATGGCAAAAACACTCGGTGGTCCTCAAGACGCACGTGTGTACTGTATACAATAGCTGCACACAGAAAGGAATGGAAATCAAAACAGTGAAGAAATGATACAATTTCAAGATTGTCGTTTGCCTGCCTTTTTTTTACAGTTTGTTTTCTTCGCTTTTGATGAGAAACAGAAACGCAAACAACCTGTACACCACAAAACTGGTATCTTTCCACAAATACATTTCGCTTGTCCCTTGAATAATTTACAAATGCATATCTATTACAATCGTTTTTTTTTTCTTCCTTTAATTATCGCGAGTTTCGTGAGGTCAGAAAATTCAGCAGCGCTCCAAACGAGGTTTATTCCAAATCGCGGGATTGAATCCATCGCTAAGGGGGAACTCGGATGTCAGCAATGCAGCGCGGGAGGGTGACGGTCCGGCTGAAACGACGGGAGACAGGTCGGGGCCCGGAGGGAAAATGGGGTTGGGGGGAGAAAAAGTGACACACAGGTGGCGGAGGGGATTAATCGTCTGATTAATCAATACCAATCAGTAAAATTTACAGTGCGCACTTTACGCAGCTCTGCTGGGTATGCTTTTAGAACGCCATATGCCTTTACCATTTGGGGGAACCTACAGCTCCGAGTAGGAATCAATTGTTCTCCCACACGCGCCTGCCCGTCTCGCGTTTCCCACAGTGCATTGCTTTAGTGTCTAACCCCTCTGGGATTAGGTCCACATAAAATGAGCTTCCAGCTGACTCTGGAATCACTCTGGATCCATCCACAGCTAAAGAAAACACAGTAAGGTTTAGCCTCTAGACTAGATAATTTGCATATTTCTGTAAGGAAGCGTCCTTACCAATCTAAGCAGCCCATGGGTATAGATGCTCTCAGAAACTGATCCGAGGAAGGCTGTATCTAGGTGACTATGACGCACATCAACATAAAAATATACTCCTATCTGAGATTCGGAATTGCACGTCTGCTGGACATAGGCAGTATTCTTGTGGTTAATGATGACAGTGAGGTTCGTCCAAAACTTGGGAGGGCTCTTAGTAGACTTCCACGGTTAAAGGTCATCCCTCGAACGACTCGAGGACCAACAGTATCAAATCACTTTCAAATCATGGGTCACAAAAAGAGCTGTTTTCTCACACTCTAGCGTCTTCCAAAAGCAGTGTCTAAGGGCAAAAAAAACAAACAAACAAACAGCCTCTGTTGTTAGTTAAAGGCATCCGGTCATTAATACTCGCATATCAATGACGGGGCTGCTATGATTATCAGCTGCGTCGCAATACTCGTCTTGGGCCGTGCAGAGGGACGCGTCGCACCAGTGCGAGACGGGGCTCCCGTCGCAGATTCCGGCTGCTTCGGTGTACAAAAGAGAGCAGAGTATGGCCAAGCTGAAGGTGGACTTGCGGCCTCATTATCCGTCTTGTTAATGGGGCGGGAGCTTCGCCGGCGCGTACGGTGCGGGCGGGAAGCCAAAAGCATTACTGCGCAGGGCAGGGAGCGATCCAGACCAGTCCCAGGCTGAAACCGGAATCCCACAGTGATCCCAGGGCGTGACTGTGCGGCGAGGGCTGGTGTTACGCCCTCCAGAATCTTCCGACTGTGCAGACTGTCGAATGAAGGGTACCGATGTCCCAGTGTTCGTTGAAAAAATAAATAAATTAAAGCGACAGAATAAAGCCCTGCAAATTCCAAGTGTGAAGCAGTAAGAATTGACCGGCTTGGAGGGGGATTTTTTTGTGTTTGTTTTTGGCCATGTCGCAAAGTCGTGGTTTTGCCCGTCTGTGTTCCTGAATGTCTGAGGTGCTCTGGTTGTGAAGGAGGCTGGTATCCTGGCTTGAGGTTACAGGTCTGTGGCAAAGGTCTGGTCCATAGCAGCTAAGTTAATGGCCATCGTGAGGTGTCGACAGCTGAATGGAGCTGAAAAGAGTCAGAGTGGAAAATCAGTAGAGAAAGAACTGGGTCCCACCCCAACATGGTGGGCCATTAGACAGTAAGGCTATGGGACAGTGGAGGGGGGGGGGTAGCTGCCCACCTAAACACCCCAGTCAGATAAGGATGTCAACAGCTCACACCCAGCCAGCCCATCCATCTCGGTACCCATATCCCGGCACCGGGGACAGTGCCGTTATCTGAGGTCTGCTTATGTACAGAAAAAACCTCGACCAGCATTACCCTGAAGCTGCGGGAGCCGCGCTTCGTTTCCTGGGTAGCCGGCGACACGCAGGTTTGTCGGCTTAGACTTGGTTGGGACGGGGCAGGTGCAGAGGGACGCTATGTACATCTGAGGTATTTCCACGTGAGAGGGAAGGAAAAACAAAACGAGCGGGGTGGTTCCGTACAGTATGCATAAGCGGAGTGTTTCCTCCCAAGGGCAGAGTCTGTGGGGCTGGGGGGCAAAGTGCTTCAGAACACAGAGAGCGTATTTACAGTGAGCAAAGTCCACATTTATTCCCTGTCCCCTTTTCCGGGCCCCCCCCCCCAGACTCTGCTCAAAGTGTTTCCGTAGGGTTAGTGCCTTCCGGTAAGTCACAGCCTTTTCTCAGTAGCTTAACAGACACAAAAATATTCAATGGCCCTCAAAGCAGAAACATTAAATTAATGCAAAATAACTGTCATTAAGGAATGAGTTTAGTAGAAAAGTACAGTCTGTTCCTCGAGGGGCAAGGAGCTGTTTTACGAGACCAGTGCCGGACGCTCTGGTACAATGCAGTACCTTGATACCACAGAGGAGTGTTGTGTCCCGGCGCAGCCCAGTTCAGCTCAGTCCAGCCCAGACTGGCAGCATTCTGCCTCCACCTGTGCAGCACTCACCACTTGGTAGATTCTCACCTCCTATCCAACATCTCTCCCCATTTTTTTTTTTTTTTTACAGTGATGGTGGAGCGATGTGGTTTTCTGCTCCAAAATTGTCGCCCCGGCGGAGCAGGAGCTGAGTATGAGGGTGATGAGGGAGTGGTGGGGCATGGCGGTGTACAGTGGGGGGAGGGGGGGGGGCTCAGTTCTGCTGCAGAATCAGGCTCTCCAGCTCGTCGGCTGAGCGCAGCAGGAAGGCGGCTGACTCGCGGTAGCCGGCGATGAGCTGCCGCACTGCCGTGATCTCGGTGGGGCTCAGCTGTGATGAGTGGCTCACACTGCCCCCCCCACCCCGCCCATGGCTGCTGGAGCTGGAGGATGAGGAGTTAGAAGCCAGAGACTTCATGCTGAGGTCAGTTGGGCCTGGAGAGAGAGAGCGGCACGGTGTTATTGAGGAATTCTTGGACAGGCCTGATCAGCCAAATCTACAGTGTGGTACAGAGCTGGCAAGGAATCCTCAGGCAGGCCTGATCAGCCAAATCTACAGTGTGGTACAGAGCTGGCAAGTAATCCTCAGGCAGGCCTGATCAGTCAAATCTACAGTGGGGTACGGAGCTGGCAAGGAATCCTCAGGCAGGCCTGATCAACCAAATCTACAGTGTGGAATGGAGCTGGCAAGGAATCCTCAGGCAGGCCTGATCAGCCAAATCTACTGTGTGGTACAGAGCTGGCAAGGAATCCTCAGGCAGGCCTGATCAACCAAATCTGCACCGTCAATGTGGTAAAGGGTTTGTGAGAAATCCTTGGATTAAGAAACATTTAAACAAATGCTGTGATATCACAACAGAAAATATGAAAAGTGAAACTTCCCCTTTCTGAGCTGATTGTTGTGGTTTTTAAACATCCAGAGTGAACCGAAATCCCATTAAGCTGAAATAACAGTTTCCTTTCAGTGCAGTGACTCCTGATCTAAAAGGGACACACATTTCCACAGTTCGAAAAGGGATTTGTTATTAACAGCCTCGTCATTAAAGTACTGATAACTTGGAGCATCTACGCTTTGCCTGCCAAATAAAGAAACGTGCAATCACCGTTGCTCTGTGCTGCGCCGGTTGTCAGGGAGACGGGGTGTTGCATACTGGCGCCCAGGCCCCCGTAACCACGGTAACTGTAGCTGAGCCCGCCGTTGATGTAGAGCTGGTCCTGGGGGTAGGTTGAGGCGGCCAGGGAGTACGCCGGGTGCGTCAGGGGGGCCGGCTCCCGCGAGCCCGGCTTGTCTAGTGCAATCTGCTCTTCCTGTAGAGGGAGGATGGTATCAGACCCACTGTGTCCGAAAGGTACCTGAACCGGGGCCCGTACGTGCGGCATGGCACGGTGGCACTCACGGCGGCCTGGTATGTGTCCAGACGCAGCCTCTTGGCTGCCTTGCGCGTCTCGCTCTCACAGGCAGCCGCCAGGATGTTCTCGGCCATGGCGGACGTGAGGTGCGGGGGCGTCGGCCGCGTCTGGCAGGCAGAGAGCAGAGGTTACGGGGGTGGGTAGGGGGTACCATTGTTTCATGGAGAGTTTTGTGGTTGGGGTTCTATTCAGCTTGGAAGTGATGACAGGGGACGACGACTGCCGGAAGTCAGACACATGCCAGTACCTCCACGCTGCACACACTCCACCACACACTCAGATCTGGGAGCAGCTGTGCCGCTTTCCTGTCTTCATCAGGGCACAAGGGAACACCCCAGCAAATTAATGGGGCTGCCTTCTGGGAACGACGTGCCATAACTTAACAGAGCTAGGAGGCACAGCTGGCAGGTGGAGCCCAGACAATTTTGGCCCACCCACCCCCACAACCCAGCCTCTGAGAGACCCCGCCCCCCACAACCTGGCCCCAGTGAG
>JAODKM010000037.1:11861199-11880863 GCA_026780845.1 Petrocephalus sullivani | reverse complement strand
ATTTCCCTGCATTTCCCCACCCGTGCCCAGTTAATTAGCGCTAGTTAGCCGACTCACAAGGGATGGGGAACAACATAGAGTTAGAGATAGAGTTAGGGTAGGAATCTTGGTGTAACTGCGCTGGAGGCAGGCTGCTTGTAAGATACGGGAGCAGGAATTAAAACAGCAATGTACACAATTAGTGCTGCGATGTGCCATTGGACATCACTGGCTGCATCTTGCCCTCCTCCTCATCATTGATGGCTGGGGGCCGCTGAAAAAACTGGCCTCCTGGAGCCACACAAATTTTTCATCATTAGTCTGACGCTGCTGTGGACTGATTTATGAAATCATTTAAACATGTCAAATAAAATGGGCTTTTTTAAAAAAAAAAAAATCAAACATGCTTTCTGAATTAATTCAATCAGGACATAACCTCCAAGTGTCGCTGTAAGAATGGAAATTATTTAGATTTAGATTAAAGGTTAATTGTTTTGCCTATGAATATGAATTTAGATCTAACCTGTGATTATTTGCTTAGATTGGTCACCACAATCTTAAAGGTTATATACTACCTGGCATTATACATTATGACAATAACCTATAAGTTTGCTGTATGTATTAGTGTAAGCCTGAGTTTTGGCTGCCCCGTGAATAACGTACTGCAGCACATTTTAAATCATGGTTTCAGTCTGTCACCTCAAACCTATCAGTTATAGTGCGTGCACCATTACTCTTGTCGCACAGCACTTCCCGTAAGCAGGATCTGCGTGTTTTATGGGTCTGTGACGTCGTGATTCTGTTTCTCCCATCCTTTTCCCAGGACCCTGACGTCATCAACACGCCCCTTCCAGTAGAGTATGGGCCTCTAGCAGAGAAGGAGGTCAGTACCGTCCCCCAGACAGAGGGATCTGCGGCCATGACTCCTCTGTTGACCCCCAAGCCCTCCCTGGCCTGTACCGTCCCTCCGCTCCCACAGGCCTGCAGATCCGTCCCTCCGCAGAAAGTTCCCCCCCGGCAGCCCGAGGCTTTGGAGGTGACCTGGGCAGAGCCTCTTCCTTCCCCAGGGGCTGGATCTGGGGCCTGGCTTCAGACAGACCGGCACTTGCCTGTAGCTGCTCCTTCCTCTGGTAGCCAGAAGCTTAAGAATAAGACCAAGAACCTCTGGAACCCTACCTATGGTTCCTGGGGGCTGGAAGGCCTTGGACGGGGAAAGGCAGTGCTGTCGCAGACTCAGTCCATGCCCCTGTCGGGCACCCCGGCCAGCCCATCAGCGACCCCTGCCCCAGAACGGGATGACTCTGGATTTGATGGCATTGGCAGCTCATCCCCCTTCAGCTCCCCGGCTTCCCCCTCCTCATCCTCCTCTTCATCCCTGCCTTCTTCCAGCCCCAACGTCGCCGGCAGCTCGGGTGGCTCCACAATCGGGAACTCGGACCTGGCCAAGCTACAGAGTTTCCCGTGTGGCACCGTGAACTATGCCTACGACGACCAGAGCTATGAGGCCGGAAACCTCCCTCTAGTGGTGGCCAAAGTGCCAGTGGCCAGTTCAAACCCCGCCTCGTCCACTTCCTGGTCAGGCGTGGCCGTCTCCACCTCTAGGATCTCCAAGCCTCCCGTGAAGCGCCACGCCAGTTATGGACACGAAGATGTCAAGCGGCACGTCAAGCCGGAGAAGCCACTCCGTGACCGGGACTCGGGCCTCTCGCTCTCTGAGGACCTCACTGTCACACCAGTTTAGTGGCGCAGAATGACATTGAAAATACTGGGATACACTGGAATCCATCCAACTCCTCACGCTGCAGTGGGTCCTGGCAGCCATATTTACAGTTGTCACTTATTTTTGTAAAGCTATTGACAAATCATTCACCCATCTTCTATCCACTTATCATGTTCAGGAGCACAGGGAGGGCCTGGAGCCTATCCCAGACAGCACAGACGACAATGGTGGGGTACAGCCTGAACAGGATGCCAGCCAATCACAGGGCACAGGGCTGGGGTACAGCCTGAACAGGATGCCAGCCAATCACAGGGCAAAGGGCTGGGGTACAGCATGAACAAGATGCCAGCCAATCACAGGGCACATGCCAGCACATACCCACACAGTCATACACTATGAGCAATTCAGAGATGCCTAGTAGCCTAACTGCACCTCTTCGGACAATGGAAGGAAACTTTTGATGGTTCTTCGAGTGGAATGCAGGTGGTCTGGCTGCAGTAGAGGAAGTGAAGGATTTGTCTTGCGGCCTGCTATAAAACTTCGAGTACTGGCTGTTTCCAGAATTCACTTTCAGATTTGCTTGTTGCTCATGTCATAATATGACTACTGCTGTATCCTGCAGAGGAGTGTCCACTAAAACCCCAGCAGTGAATGGAATGGAGGCAGTGATGACTGCTCCCCCGACCGAGTCCATGGGCTAAGTCCCTCCATTGCCTTCGTACAGACTGGAGCCTGCCAGCCACCTTGTCTGAAGCCAGATGAGTTACAAGAGAAAGGCGTTTTAGTCAAGAAAATATGCATAAAAAGACCTACATGTTTCTCTCTTACATTTAAGAGATACTACTTTTGCTTAGACACTTGATAACTTGAATGGTTAACCAGTCATTTCTGTGCTCTCTTAAGCATAACATGTTTTATTTTATTTCTTGGCCTTCTGTGGCGAGGGACATGTCTTTAATTCCCTGTAAATAACAAAGGGGAGGTTTTAAGAATGTGGGCGGATAGAAGCCTGCACAGTTGGAGGATGAAAAGGCATGTAACGAGACGCTGTCCAGGGGAATTGTGGGAGTTTACAAGTGGTTATTTTTGCTTATAACCTCAGTATATGATCCAGGGATAAAAGATATGACTTAGATAGCATTGCCTTCTGTGAATAAATACCTTAAAGTCATTTTCCCATGATGCACTACCTACACCTGAAGTATATAACGGGATAATTTGAACATTTTTAAAAATTGGGTCCTGCGATGTTCAGTTTGATGCCTGGACATTACGCTCTAACTGAACAAGTAGTGCTTTCCCCAGAGGAGCGTGTGCAGTTGGTGCATTCTCCTTGACTTATTACGCCTTTCCTCCCACATTGTAAATACATACAGTAAAGTTCCTGATGTACGTGTGATTCTAAATTTCCCATAAAGTGTGAATTTTACATCAGTACCCCAAAGCAGCTCGTCATTCAATCACTGTCATCCCAGGTTATTGAGAATGGATAATTCCAACATTTTGGATTACAAGATGGGGTCTTTGCATCAATAGCTCTGATAAAAGATTTCCATAAATACGTCTGATAAATTTTGAGGCAATTCGTGTGTATTAAAATTCTTTTATGAACTGTTTTTATAATGCATACGATTGATATATTTTAAATATACTCTGTCTTTATTGTGTTTTTATGTGATTGTTGTGTAAGTTGCCGACATACATCGAGGCCCCCAATGGTCTCATTTTCCTGTAGATGATCTGCTGATTTTTTTTGACTCACCACTGTTCAGTGAAATGCTTTGGGTATCTTGAATCGAGCTTTTTAAATGTAACTTTCATTCATTTATACTTCTGAACAACCAAGTCTGAGTGTAGAAACTAACACTCACTAACTAGTTTCTAATGTAGAAACTACTGATGATGTAGAAACTGCAGGAGACATGGGTTGGCTTATTTGGCTTAGGACTACAGTGTAAGAGGGCATTTCTGGAGGGGGTTAAGCAGACTATTGTATGTTTTTTTTTACCATGAATGTCTAACAGTGATGACTGGTCCTTTCTGTAGTATAACCATTGTTTGTATTTATCTAGCATAAATATATTCAGTTTTAATAGCATTTTATATAGGATATTTGAGAACTCTGACCTGCAGAAAGCAGCCATAGCATAGCAGTAATTTTAAATATATATGATAAAAGAAGGAAGGAAAGGCAGACATCCATCAGACCTCATAAAAGCAGCCATTACTCATGCGGCACTGGTAGCTATCATATTTATATTGTGTATTTGTACAGGTTTCGGTAATCTGTGCTACCCGGGTGATCACCACTGATTCTGAAACTCACCTCGTGGGGGAGTTGTAGGGTGCTGCAGTAGCACAGTTTATTTAGCAGGGGGCAGGATTCACAACTGACATACTCTGCAGCATTGCACTGTACTTCCTTTGATGTCTGAAGAACTCATTTTAAAAATATTCTATAAAAATAAATACTTTCTTTGTAATGCTTTATTTGAGATGAAATATAGGTTATTTTAAATGCATATATTGTGTACTATAATTGATATGATGTTGATATGAAAACTAAATGTCCATCCATCCATAAATCTACCCCAATAGCGGAGCCGGAAGTCATAGCGTGGGAAGTCAGGTGGGCCTCCTACTCCCACAGCAAGTCACTTGGCAACACAATCCCACTGCAGACTCAACTACATCATTTTTATGAGTGACTAAATGACCTGTGGCATTACTAAGACCAAATGAACAAAGAGATATAAAAATCTATTGGCCTCTCAACAGCACATTTCCTGCAAATGGTCTAACCACACACACGTATACATATACATACACACACACACACACACACACATATACATATACATACATATACACACACACACATACATATACATATACATATACACACACATATACATATACACACATACATATACATATACACACACATACATATATATACATATACACACACACATACATATACACACACATACATATACATACACATACACATATACAGACACACATATACATATACAGACACACATATACATATACACACATACATATACACACACATATATTTATACACACATACATATACATATACACACATATACATATACAGACACACATATACATACACATATACATATACAGACACACATATACATACACACATATACATATACATATACACACGTATACATATACATACACACACACACACACACACACACATATACATATACATACATATACACACACACATACATATACATACACATATACATATACACACACATATACATATACACACATACATATACATACACATATACATATACATACACATACACATATACAGACACACATATACATATACACACATACATATACATATACACACATACATATACATATACACACATATATTTATACACACATACATATACATATACATATACACACATATACATATACAGACACACATATACATATACATATACATATACATATACACACACACACCTGTTAGACACAATCGATGTATCATACTGTAGCACTCGCTGTGAATGGCGAATCAGTGTGGCTAAGATCCATCTCGGTGGGCCCCGGACCACCCGGCTTGCCGTTGTAAATCCATCCATCCATCCATCCATCCATCCATCTGTCTGTCCGTCCATCCATCCTTCCATCCTTCCATCCATCCATCCATCCTTCCATCCATCCATCCATCCATCCACCTTCTGTCCTCCTACTCAGTACAGGTTTTTGTATTAGGCCTATAGAGTAAACAGTTTACACAAATTATAACTTTGCAAGTGAGACCTGGTGTGTTAGAGAACAACAATAAAAATGAAGATGAAAATGAGAATGATCTCATTTTAAGAGTGAGAAAATGTAAAACGGTACAACAAGGTCCTCATTTCCAGAGCGACCTTGCTCTTAATACGTGTTTTCATAGCCTAGCTATCTGACTGTAAACGCTAAGAGATACTTCGTTTTAGTGCCATGATGACATTTCACACTCTGGCGATTACAGCACAAGCATTTTTTTTTCTGTAACAAAAGAAAAAGCCAGGCTAATGAAAATACTGGGGTGCATCGGTAATTAGGTCATTCCCCATTTGGTCTGTTAGCTGCGGTGTGTTCTGCCTTTAAACAGCAAAGCTCACACACGCCCTCCTAGTTGCCTGGAAGCAATGTGAATTGTTCTCTTTCACTATAAAAGTCGGTAAGTGGGGCGTAAAAGATAAGAGCAGCCTGCTAGCCGACATTGTCCTGAACGCTGCTCTTTTTCACTCGCCGGAAGGTCATAAAAACCCACTCTGAGCCGAAGCAATCTTGGGGGGAGCGCAAGCGTCCAGCCGTCACGCCATGGGCAGAGAAGCCCATGGCCTCTTTTAATCTACTCCTTATCGCCAGTTCAATACGGGTCTTTTTTTTTTAATGTTGTTAGCATTTGTCACTGTTCAATGGAAAAATAAAAACTCATATGATCCAACAATCCTGAGAGTCTTCAATTCAGCCAAAGATCTTTTCTAGTTTTGACCCTGACTGGCTTTATTCCGTTTCGCTAAAAAGTTGTAGATGTTTTCCCTGTAAATGTGTTTAATGTTTCAACACAGTGGCGGTATGATTAGCCATCGGTCTATTAAACCAGTTCTGTGTCGACGTGAACAGAAATGCAGTGTATGGTAGTTTAAAATGCAGTTCTATTTCTGATTATTTGAACTGGCACGAAAGGTTATTGAATGTGTTATATGTGTGTTAAAAAATGATTTTGGAAATAAAGTTATTTGAAATTACCTCAAGATGACCTATATGCTTCAATAATAATATATTTCTTCACCGATAAACTTAATTTATTTAGCATTCAATCTACATGCCGTATTGTGACTAGAAATATAAACTTTACTCATATGACTTTGATTAAGTTTTTTATGATTTAAAATGAGAGACAATGACCCCACAAATAAATTCAAAATGGTTTTTACTACAGAAAAAGACCAAAACATACAGACACAAAGTCCCCGCTATGATTGTCAAGCCAGTACAATAGTATTTAGTGTTTACCAGTTAACAATAACCTTACTAACAGAAGTGATTAGCTAGATACCCTAGTTACACATACTGGCATGGAAACCGAAAGGTACATACAAATAACCTTAAATTCCAATATTTATTTCTTATTTAAAAAATATGTAAAAATGCTTTAAAAAATGTTTTAAAGGTATATCATGGTAGTATGCACTTTCTGGTTCATTTTAGAAGCTGGACAGCCACCAACATTGTAATGTATATTACACAGCATTATAGGCCACAGAAAGTATATTCTAAATATATTACATATTTCTCTAGCCAGTAAATGTTTCCACAAAGTATGGTTTTTCAGAGATGATACAAGCAGGAAAACTGTGATATATTATTTTACCTTTTCCCCATAAATACATATTTAGTCAGTCATGTATTTTTTTATCACCTTCAATATCTGTAAGATCGACAGGTCAATTATTTCATTATCTATCTTTAAAAGAAAGATTCAAATATTTACAATCTTTGGTGAATAAAACAAAAAGACAGGTTATAAGGAAGTAAAACATAGTGTTGTAGGCTGTAAACATAATTATTTTATGTACATTATCTGATTTTAACAAGTATATACAATGCAGCCTATTGCCACTCCTTTACAATTCACCCTAAATGTCATAATATTGCGCAATATTATGCAATATCACTTTTTTTTGGCTGCCTAAGAATAGAGACTTCTTTTTTGGCACAAAACAGACACGTCGTCTTGGAAATAAACTGGCACCATCTGCACCTCTCTGGGGCCACCTGAGCAAGCAGGCAGAGCTGCTACAGTGGCCACTCGCGTCTGGCCCTCCGTGTCCTCCCACATTGGTGTCAGCCCGGGCAATCCGTAGGGTGGGCGTCCTCACACTGACTCAGCTACCCGTAATTACATGTTCAGCAGGGTAATTAACATAGCGTTCAAAGATTTGCATCTGTATATTCTCAAGAGGCCAGGGCTGGCACAAAGGAAACAATTCTGAAAAAATTTCATAAACATCAGACTTGGCTTGGCCTCTTAGGTACAAGGGTCGTGTATAGTATCTTTGTTCCAATAACTTCAAGGCTGGTTAATTGTAGGTTCAACATATTATTACGCAGTTAGTTACCATGTACATCCAGACAGCTGTTAATGATTACAGATATACTACTGCATTGTGCCATGACTAAATGCTTTACTTGTGAACTCAACTCTTTCAGATTATTTCCTAAATACAAAAATATATAAGTACACTTTGGAAAATAAAATTAGGATATTGTATAAAATTTCTTGACCTGTAACTCATATGGTGCGTTTAAATGTCATTAACACTTCTGTGGCCGCATTATGCCCAAATCTTTTTTCAGTAACAGGTGGAAACACATTGACTATTTGAGAATAAGAGGCCTAAAGTTCAAAAGAGGCAGTCTGCCGTAAAATGTAAACAGTGCCCTCAAGTGGCCATGTAGTACATGTCTCTATGGTCTCCTATCAGGACGTGTGAATTGCGACACTTGAAACGCCACCACTACCCAAGACTTACTTCCTTCTAGCCCCTCTCCTCTCCCCCAATTACTGGGACGGATGGACAGCAGCCGGACATCACGGCTCCATCAAAGAAGTGAGCAGCTGGAGCAAGTTGTCGACTCCCCACAGGTAGCCGTCCTCCCGGTTTCCCTCCTGCCAGGGGACGCGGTGGTTCAGTTTTTCTCCGTCCGGCAGCACGGTGGTCTTGCCGAAGTCGATGAGCCACACTTCGGCCCGCTCGGTGTGGTCGTGGATGAAGAGGAGAGAGCTCCCGATGACCTTCGTCACGAGTTCAGGAGAGAGGACTGTCAGGAAAGTGCTGCCAACTGACGCTAACATTGAGTCCCAGCTATCTTCAAAAAACACAGTGTGTGGCCTGTGAGAAGCCGATAATGCAATAACTGCCGAACATGTAATAACTGCCAGGATTATAATAATTTACCTGTTCTTAATAAAATAAAAGTCAATAATGTAATAACTGGCTAATAATGTAATACAGTTTCTGAACCAATAACATCATAACTTCTTCTGATAGTGCAAGAAGCTATTACATTATTAGTCAGTTATTACATTATCGACTTTTATTACATTAAGGGCTGAGAAATTTATCACGTTATTGGCGTGTTATCACATTATTGGTAGGTTTTACATTATTGCAGGTACACCAGTCAATGTAAAAAGAAACGCATGCATTCTCATTAGAAGCATTCGTGGTCCATTTCAATACAAGACTTCATTTGCTTGGTTACTTTTTTTTTATTTTTGATAGACTGCTTGTTTTAAATATTATTGTGCTAACAGCATAAAGGGTGTGGGTTCAAATCCCTTCCCTCCACCATAAGTCGCTTAGGATAAAAACATCAGATAAATGTAAGTTTAGATGACTTTTACTTAATTCCAGAAAACAGTCACATTTGTATGTTAAATAATAATAAATAAATATTTTTCACTTGTGTATTTTTTTTTCTTGTGTGGTCCCCGTCCAATGCAGGTTCCCTAAACTCCCGCTCAGTCATTTTGCGTTATTATTCCATCCATCTGGCTAATGTCAAACTGTGTCTATCCCACAAACTCTCAGGGCGCACACTTATAGTCAGGGGCAAATTAGGCAGGCTGCCACCCGGAAAACTCCCACGTAAACGCGGGAAGAGCGTGCAGACTCCGCACACAGACAGGCAGAGGTGACGATCGGCCTTCTACCCAGAAATGTAAGGCTGAAATGCTACCTGGACTGATTCATATAATGTGTTTTTGCGGTTATTCTGAGAAGTGACACGCTCTGTATACTACCATGCTGAAGACTGCCTCAGGAAAGGGAGACAGGCCTGTGTTAGAAACGAGAACTACTGCGGACGCTGACAGCCGCGCTGCCGGTAAGACAAGCACCTTCCAATATTTCGTCCTACCTCATGCTGCTGGAAGAATTCAGAATCCTCTAGCACACTCCGTATATGCTCCAGTTTGCTCAGATAGGACCTCTGATTGGGTGGCAAAAAAAGGCACAAATAATTTATTAGATGACAAAAACGCACCAAATCATGAATCGACGCGACTGTCGTGAAAATGCAACTTACTACGATGTTTTTGTTCCCGGCCACGAAGTCATTGAACACCTGCATCACCTCGTCCCTCAACCGGGTCTTCTTGAAGTCTGTGCTACAGGTGCCGTCTGGTTTCTGCGAGCAGCATTGAGTCAGAGTGCTGGTCAGCCATCACGTTCCGAGAGACATTAGCAACCAAGACACCCGAGCGATTTTCACTACAGAAATCTCTAAAGTTCATCTGAATTTGGAAAAAGTGCTTATTCTGTTCATGCCTACGCCGTGAGCTAGCTTAAAGGCAGTTGTGCAACTGTGCCCTGTATTCGCTGAGATATCAGAACGGTCCATCAGACCTTACCTTGACACCCTCGATACGGAAACCCAGCGTGTGGGTGGAGCTTAAGGTCTCCCGCCATTGCATGTAGCGCGGTTTGGTGACGGCCTTCTGCTGGTGCTCCTCGGCTGTGGGGGCATCACTGTCTACCTCCAGCATCTTGTCGTACATGTCTTTGCGCAGTTTTGGCCTCTCCCGGGCTCGCACCAGCTCCTCCTCCAAGTACGTCCTGCAGGACCACATCAGCCAAAGCCGGTAGAAATCAGGAGAAACTCATGCATCTTGGGATGCAAGTGTATCTATAAAACACCTGCCCCACACTCTCATGTAGTCCTGTAGTACTAACGTTGTCTTCGGTTGCTAGGGGATCGAGTGAGATGCGAGTGGGTGGAGAAGTTTGTTTTTCCCCCCACACCAAAATAAACCTAAATGACCTTTAACCATGATTGTGTTTCGCCACAGAGTGTTTGGCTCCCCGGCCCGCCCACTTGTTCTTAGGGTGCCAACAAGTCACAACCAGTTGTGAGAATGCAAAGTGGCAACGGTGTTGAGCTCCGAGAGCCAAAGTATTCGCTCGGCCCATGTGCGTGCGGCTCGGCAGGTTAAACTCTCTGTCCCCGGGACCGAAACGAAGTCTGCTGGTCCGAGCCCGACTCTGGCAGAGTCGTCACATTCCGTGGGCCCTTGAGCTAGGCCCCTAACCCCCAGCTCCATGGGCGCTACTCCAGGGGGCTGCCCTCTGCTGCCAAGCCTGCTCTAACCTACGTGTTTGCCATGAAGAGCAAGCTAAGATAGGCAGAAAGGGAATTTCTCTGTGTGGGATCAACAAATCATCTTTAAATTAAAGTCAGCTGACTTCAGCCATGCAAACAGATTCTCCGTCACAGCCTTTGTGCTACAGAAGACACACAGGACTCTGATATTTGTTTTTCTTCAGTTTCACTCTGTCTCCACTGAACCTTACCAGCTTCCTGTATGTCAAAGGAGGAAACAGAAGAGGGACCCAGTGTTCACTCCTGCGTGCATCAGTCTGTGTCTGAATACAAGCGGCTCTGCGCGTCCGTCTACAATTCCCTGCACGTAACTGTCCGTCTGCGTATGTAAACACACGCTTGTGCAGCTCGTGTGCCCAGCGTGACAGCGTGCGAAAGACCAGGCGTGCGAGGGAAGCCTAGTTCAAGGTGACATTTTTCATCCTGTGCATGCCTAAGCGCGTGTGTGGTGACATGTGTGGCTTTGTGTGTGTGTGTGGCTTGGTGTGTGTGTGTGTGTGTGTGGCTTTGTGTGTGTGTGTGTGTGTGGTGTGAAAACAGGCTTAAAGGGACACCCTTCAGAGAGCGCTCGCCTGAACCCAGTCTCCCTCCACACAGGAAACACGGCTGTGCGGTTGACAAAATACGGCCCGCTCACCGGGTCGCCCTGCCCTCGGGAGCAGGCTGCGATCACAGTGCCTCTGAGAGCAAAGCCGCTCAGTTATGAGGAAAAACAACAGCGGGTTCCCTTGGACTCGCCCATAATGGGAAGCAGTCACCGGGGCCGGACGACAGCGAGCACGCCCACTTCCGAGCTTGCCGCCTGCCCCGTAAAATCTTGCAGGCACCCTCCACAATGCATTCATTGCATCTTCTCAGATACCAGGGGTGGCAGACTGATGGGAGTATAGAGGTGTTACCCCCGTTGAAACCTTCCTCTGCACTCATGCTTTGAGTCATGCGCGCTGGGCCCTTTAAAAGTTCCTCTTTAAAAGTTTGCACTCAAACCCTCCTCAATTAAATGTCTCCCTCCATTTGTGTAGGTGTTCCCCAAGGCCCTTATCTTAGATCAATATGAACTATGCAGAAAAACATTGCGGTCAGTGCTGGTGTTGGGCTGCTGGTTTTCTCTGTCTACACTGAGTGCTGCCTGAACCTCCCCGCCCCGTGGCTTACCTCACGCCCATTTTGCAGTCCATGACGCTGGGGCCATCGAAATCATACAACAGGTCCGTCAGCTGCAGGTAGGCTTCCCCATCACGCTCTGTCACACCATGGTATTTGGGCACAAAGTTCTGTAGGCGTTCCCCTCTCAGCCGCTCGAAGCATAGCTTCTCGTTCTCCGAGAACTTCTTCAGGATGGTGCCCTCCCCGCCAGCCTTGAAGCTGCCTGTAGAAACCGGTGCACGTTATTGCAGTGAGACACAGACGCAGACAAAGGCCCACGGTCTTCCTAGTTACAATGGCCAATGGTCTTCCTAGTTACAATGGCCAATGGTCTTCCTAGTTACAATGGCCCACGGTCTTCCTAGTTACAAAGGCCCATGGTCTTCCTAGTTATGGTCCAGCCAGGAGACACAGGAGACTCCTTAATGTGAGTCAGTGGGAATTCTTTTGCTGATGCATATCATTTTGTGGCTTCGCGCGATCACAGAAGAACGAGGGGGGAGGCCTCACCTTTGTGTCCAGCGAGCTGGATCCAGGACAATCGCTTGCGGTGCGAGACAAAAGGCCAGTGGACGATGCTCTTAAGCTTCGACCAGGATCTGTTTTGCTGAAGGAAACAAGACAAGCAAGCTAAGTCAGGGAAGCCTCCAAGAAGCATGAAAATTGCCCAAGGGGATTGCAGGCCTGTTTTCTTTTTTCTAGATGCTAGATTGACTGGCGCAGCTCCAAGGGCGTGTTTCCTAGGTACACAGATATTCGAGCCAAAGTTGAATTGCCCCAACGTACCACTGCATACCATTAATGCGTAACCAGTCCTCCATGGAATTTCTGCAAAGACACTATAGAAACCCTCCCTGCTCTGCAAAGAAACTATAGAAACCCTCACTAGTCTGCAAAGACATTATAGAAACCCTCACTGCTCTGCAAAGACACTACAGATACACTGACTGCTCTGCAAAGACACTACAGAAACCCTCTACTCACATCGCATAAAAAACACAAACAATAAAATACAGAGCATCAATTTCATAGCTGGATTCAGATGGTTAATTTGTCAGTGACGGCAATATTGAAAATGGTGTCGTTCGCAGCTTAAACACACAGGTTCGCACTGCGAGCAGATGAATCACACAGCACACCGCCAACAGCGAGCGCAGGCTATGGCACTGACGTTCAGACAAACAAGCAATGTTTTAGGATTTCCTGTAAGCTCTGGCTCGCCTGAACCCCGCTGCACCAATGACCTTATGAAGAGGGTTGTGTGTGTGTTTTTTTCAGAAACTGGGCAACCCTTAGTATGTCAGCTAGCACAGATCGGGGGGGGGGGGGGGGGCGGCCACCCCCCCCCCCCCCCCCCCACCTTCTCTGTATGAATTAGCCATGACTCATGCAGTCCTCACACCCCCCCCTGCAAGGCTGCCTCTCTGATTCTCAGACACCAGGCTGCTGTATCCCTGATAAGATGCCAGCCAATCTTCAGATCTGCAACGGGACAGCTGATGCTGAATTCCAGTGGACTTCCATGATGCCTGCGGCCTGCTAAAACAGCCTTGTGGACCTGGGAAGTGAGGATCACGCATGGTGGCTCACTGAGTCTCTCACGCTACCGCTTAACACTGCCGTTAAATGACAAAGGCAGCCCTATTAGCTGGAAATTAAACGTTTCACCTAGCTAACCTCTCTGATAGAGCCGACTGTCGGGTTGGCGTACTTCGATTGGTTGGTGAAACGTACTGCACTGGTTTATGTCATGATAGAATTATGGGTAATGTGCCTGCTATTTACGATAAACCATCATTACAAATAGCCACAGGGCTTGCTTTTGACACAAAAGGGAAATGTAAGTGAAGAGAAAACCACAAATCTCTGTAAATAATGCATTTCCATGGGAGGCTCCTCTTATATTTACATTCCCTGAAGCAATATCTTTTCATGGTACAAAATCCAAACGGCTGTAGTTACACTCAGATTTTAGGGGGGGGGGGGGTGCATTACTTTGGAGGGGGGCCGATGTTCCTTGGAGTGCGTGTGAAGTAACAGTTTTAAGACAATGACAGACAAAAAAAAAACCACCAAATCAGCTTTATGCACAGTCTCTCTAGAGCAGGAACACCACTTCCTGGAAGATGAACCTAGACAGCCAGGCGTCCTTTTAAGGGAAGGCTATCCTGTCATCATGCTTGGCGGCTCTGGAGAGACAGCAGCGGGGGGGGGGGAATCTCCTTTCATTCGTGCACACAGTGAATCGGTGTCGGCCCTGGGACCGGGCCCCGGGGCACACAGACGAAGGCGGAAATGCCCTCTCTCAGATCCGTCGGGACCACCTGAGCCCTCCCTGGATTCCGACCACAGGCTGACACCAGGTCTATTACTGTAAGAGGAAAGGCTTCCTGTTTCCGCTTGCTATCTGGATCAATAATAAACACAGAGCTGTGTGTGAGAGAGAGAGAGAGTGCGCGGTGTGGGACCTTCTGCACTGCGTCTGCATTTAAGGCCAGGATGCCACTCTATCCTACTGCCCCCACCACAGACAGGGGGCACACATGCGAGTTTGCATTGGCCGGGACTGTCTGCATAGCAGCCATACTTTTTTGACCCCAGCAACCTGCGAGGAGCCTCTTCACAGATTCGTCGGGCCTTTTACCACACGCCAAGGAGAAAACCCTCTCGACCTGGCTTTGCCTCACACTGACACAGGGAAGGAAGCAGCCATCCTGGTATCATGCCACCTTCTGGCAGATTAACCACACCCAAGCTTACAGAAACCACACCGCCAAACAGTAAATTAAACATTTTCATCTAATATCTGGAAGCTTCCATGACCCATTAAGGATCCTCAGCCAGTTCTCAAGAGAAGGAGGGGAGCATTGCGCTAGTTTAACTGGGCAAACCCCCCCCCCCCCCAACAAGCAGGGCTGGATACATGGTCGGCTGGACCTCTGCAGATAACAGGCTGACTGCCCTCTAAGATCCAGTGTGTAGGGAGACCTTTTGCCTGAACCCTTACTCAGCTCTGAGCACCAGATATATGCAATTTCCTTCACATATCTATATTTTTGTTAACTTCTGCCTCTTAAAAACTGTTGAAGACATTCTTTGCATTATAGACAACCAACATACAATGACCACTTATTCATTCTGCCAGGATTTTCCTTTCAGTCTTTGTCAGTGTATATACCTGAAATCACTCTAAATCTGACAAGTGGCACAAATACAATTATTCTCATAAAGCACAAATTCTGAATGGGGCACAGCACTCTTGTATTAGCACCAGTGACTAAATCATTGTGAGAGGGGACAGCAGTGTAGTAAAAGCAGAAACGGGCGGTGTGGGACACTGTGCCTGTAATCAGGGAGGTGCTGGTTCAAATGCCGAGTGATTTCACCATAGGGGGTTGTCGGGCTCTGCTTGCCCAAAATAAGTAAATTACAATAATAATTTATGTCGCTTTGGCTAATAGGGTCTCTTAAATAAAACAAAAATGTTAAAAACGTAAGAAGGGGCGATGCAGCCGAGCGTAGGAGTGAGAACCAGAGACACAGAGGTGGACGGGGGGGGGGGGGCAATGGAGCATCTGAGAATGAAAAGGAAGGGAAGGAGAGATGTATCCAGGAAGCCCTCCTACCCACACATCATCTGAGCTGGCCTGGGGGGGGCGATTATAACTGGCTTCTTCCAGCTGGCTGACTGACTGCAGAGCTTTTTGTATGGGAAGAACTTCTCTTTGGCACGAGGACAGACAGGAGAGGGTGATATATATGTTAAAAGGGATTTAAAGCAATTATCCAGTCATTTTCGTTAATGAGAATTAGCCCCGAGCCTCATTTCCTCTCGGACTGTACATCAGCATCGCACCGGATCGCTCCTGCATGGTACCAGCAGGCCCGGCACACGCTGGGATAATCCGCCCCGGTCACCCACTGCCCCAGTGCTCTCATTCCTGACTGTGCCGGAGACAGCGGCTCCCGGGACCGGCGAGTGGAGGAATGCGGGGTGGTGTGGGAGGACAGCGGCCTGGAGCTGCACGGGCACCGCGGGATGGACACACACACACACACACACACACACACACACACACGCACGCGCGCGCGCTAACCACCTGTACTCAGTCTCTCGCTAATTCTCAGGCCCGTAACCAAACGAAGTACAAATCCAGTTTCACGCATCCGCTCTCATTATACTTCGGAAAGTCTCTGAATAGGCTTAATTTAATCTGCTTACAGAGAGAATTATTCGCAAAACAAGCGAGACATACATTATCAGTTATTGCAGTTCGCTATATACAGTCTGACTATAACACCAACTGTGTAAAAATGACACTGATTTAACACCAATTAACATTAAAAGAGAACAGTATATTTTAGACCAACAAATCATATTTTACAATGAAGCATTGATAACATGGACTGTAGCATTTTTCACTACTGGGCCAAAAAAAAAAAAGATTTAAAAGTAGAATTCAAGAAAAATAAAGGTTAAAGAATAATTTATAACATCAATTTACAATGAACAACAAGAGAGCCAGAAATAACCCAAAATTACGGGGAAATTACTTTGAATTACCACACAAAATATGACAAAATACAACCACAAGAGGTGATGTTTTATCAGATGTACCTTCTTGAATCAAGTAGAATCAAGAATCAAGAAAACAGAAAAAAGTGTTTTTTTTTTTTTTAAACCTTTCTCTGTAGTCTGTATAGTTCTCAAGTTTGTTAACGTTAGTTAGAGTTAGAGGTGTGAAATGCGGAGCGCATACGACCTCACGCCGACTGCTACCTACAGTCAGAAGTATAATGATCTTTTTAAATAAAAGGAACGGGGCGTGCTTGTGGACAGCTAACGGCATGGCAATTCTGATGGTTCTGAAAAAACTACACATAGAGGCGACTTACGGCAAACAAAGCAAAAGGCGCCCGTCATCATACAGGACGCACAATTAAAACCGTTATCATCATCATAATTATTATTATTACTACCGTCCATGTATGAGATAGGCACGGGGACCGTGTTACTGTTATTAAGGTTATCATACCTATAGTCGGGACGCACGGCGACGTGTACTATAAATAAATAAAATGTACTTTGGTGTAAATTATAAGAGGTCTGTATGATCTGGTGGTAAAACTTTACGCCTAGTAAAGGGCATGCAGCCTCCGTAACAGACGCAGCAGCTCTTAAGTGGACGTGTCTTCTGCTGTATCGTACTAAACGCGCGTCTAGCCGCGGTCATCTCCACGAGTGTTACAGTGTCGCTTTGCGCGCAGCAAAGCCGCACGCAATAGGGGATAAAAACGCACAGCCCCTAAACATCTCGCATTATAAGAGACCCCATGGCTGTCCCGATTTCCCCAAAGAGAATTAACGCGTCCCCGTATCACAATCAGGCCACAGCTGCTATATTTTCCTTATTGTTATCATCCCCGGGCGCTGCGGTGTAGTTGTAAGCCCGCTTTAAAGCGGACTTGGGAAAGTGGGCTGTCAGGGAGAGCGGACAGACGTCGGGGCAGCATTACGGTCCAGCCTCGCTGTCAGAGCCGCGGCCGGACAAACGCAGATAATGAAGCGCTGTGGGTAACAACTACATAAAGACAACAACAAACAGAATAATTCCGATAATAGCAGCATAAACCCGAGCACATATCGCTTACCTCGTACCGCGATCGCACTCCTCCTAAGCACGTCAGATGCACTCTCTGAGAGATGCACGTCCGTCCCTAAGGCTCTGCCTTCGCCCTGCCCCCCCCCCCTCCTCTTTTCCTCTTTAATATTTAAACAGCCCCTTGTTAATGTGTGAGAGACCCGGACCCTCTGCGCCTCGCGC
The DNA here is from genome assembly GCA_026780845.1 of Petrocephalus sullivani. Lineage (NCBI taxonomy): Eukaryota > Metazoa > Chordata > Actinopteri > Osteoglossiformes > Mormyridae > Petrocephalus > Petrocephalus sullivani. The sequence continues at coordinate 11,862,962 of JAODKM010000037.1, read as the reverse complement.
TGACAGCCAGCTCCGGGGGCGTGGGCGGGGCCTGTGCCGTGACGTCGCGGAGGGCGTGGCGCACGGCCGAGAGGCCGCGCCCCTTCAGCGGCGTGATTGACGGCGGCCACCTCATGCGTCGCCTTCATCCTCCTGCTAATTTATTGTTAATAATGTGGAAACTACATGTCCGCGCATAATTTCCACACAGCTGTTTTCCCCCTTTCAGTCCACCGGAAACAATTTAATGTATTCGCATTGAATACTGCTTTATCCAAGTTGCTCTGCGAAATCCAACCTTCTTAAAAGCGGCTACAGAGCCCAAGCAAGCTTTACGCCTGACGTATAATGCTACATGAAGTCGGCTTAGGATGACGCTCAGGCGATATAGTGTGAAAAATCAATGGGCCGTATCACACACGCACGACGGGCGGCGGTGGGTAGCAGAAGTAGGGTCTTAGGTGTTAGCTGATACGATTAGATTACTTACTTAAATGCGCATATTTTGTTCAGTTTTTGTACTATATTTTTACAATTTAGTTTTCTGTTTTAGATTTTTTTAACTAATAAATGCGCATCATTTCGCACTTTTTTTTAAACAGACGTATTAGTTTCATTTTTAAAAGTATGCAAAACCATTCCTTTTATTGCGTTTCCTTTAGGACACGAGAGGAGTAGTTCGACCTCTACGCCACCTACGCTATGATAATGAAATGCCTCATGGCAGGGAATGTTGCTACACATTCTGAGGACGAGGGCAAGGCCGGTTGTAAGGGGTCTCGCCGAGTATTTATATCATCGTAACGCACGGGTGCCGATTTGTTGGGAAGCACCGCCACCTACAGGCAGAATTTGAAACGACATGCGAACAAGCCGCAGTTACAAATCCGCAGTCCCTCATAGCTTTCAAGATATTATAGCCATCTTTGTTTATATTCTTATAACATTATCTTTGATATCACAATAATTTAAGCTTACCGTCATTTGAATTTACAGCCCAGTATTCATTCCAAAAGGCAAAATTAACAAGGGGACAATGTTTACATTTCCAGTCATGATAATTATAGATGAGACAGAAACGTCAATTCAAGACATGTGCATTAAAAACATAGCCACAGATAGTCAAAGATGTCAAACTAAGACTTAATTAAGTCCAGAAAAGGAGATTATGAAGAACAAGGAAACAGTTATGGTTGCTATGTTTCACAGCTGCACTGATGCAAAACTCACTTCTGCTCTGAACTTCTGTCTGCTACCAGTGCGGAATAATCACAGCCATATGGACTTCCTTCCATCCATCCATCCATCCATCCATCCATCCTCTAACTGATTATCTTGTTCAGGTTCACAGGGACTTGTCACCCTAAAACACAAGTAATGTTTACCCCATTTTAATGATGAATTTCGGGATTGATTTGACAAAGCTCTGCTCACTGATAAATGCGGACAACCGCCGAAAGTAAAACAGACACGTGGTTCCCCTTTGCTCATCCACCCAGAGCCTCTGCCCTGCCCACGCCCCGGAAGTCTATCCTGCAGCCATGCATTCTCCACCTGCAGCAAGCTCGAATGCCATTTCCTCCGCTACTGAATCGCCCTAGACACACACACACACGCAGACACCCCCGATGGGGTGGAGTGACGCAGCCAAACTGCAGGACGGCCGCATTCTCATAACCGTCCCTGCCCCCCCCCCCCCCCCCCCCCCCCCCCCCCCCCCCCCCCCCCCCCCCCCCGCCCCGGCCCCACGCCGAGCCCCCCCACCCCCCGGCCCGCCACCCGGC
>JAODKM010000037.1:11848343-11861189 GCA_026780845.1 Petrocephalus sullivani | reverse complement strand
CACACCCCCCCGCGGGGGGGGAGGGCCCCCCCCAAACCCCAGGAGGGCCCCATTCTCAAACCCGCCCCCCCCCCCCCCCCCCCCCCGTTACTGCCTTGGTGTCCGGCACTCAGTGGAACTCTGTGGAAATCACAGAACGTTGCGGGACCCGCAGCAAATTTCCGACGTTGGCTGTCCTACTCCGGGATCAGGTGCTCACACAGCATCTGGTTTACTGTCTGAAAAAAAAACTTAGTACAGGCCTAACCCTCCATAAGTCCATAATGATTGCGAAATGACGACACTATGCATGATGGACTCTTATTATTAGGTGCCATAAGGTCGATGTCGACGCCTGGTGCTGCTAGTGGGGGGCAGGGGGGATCTCGAAGAGGACCCAAGGCAGAGTAAGCAGTGTGGCAGGGGTCAGAGGTCAGTGAGGCAGCAGGTGCGTGGTGGGGGGACGAGCTCATCGCCAGAGACGTTTCCAACAAACGCAGCCCGCACACACGCCCACCGCGGGAAAATTGGCGGCTCTGAGCTTTTCTCACACCTCCGTTAATTAAAGCGGCGCTCAGAGGGCTTCGTTAATTGGAATCCACAAAACCCCACTCCCTTCCCGGTTACATCGGTGCTCGAGGTGGAGACTAGCCCGCCCACACGAGCTCACCCACTCACACCAGAATCTGCTTCACTGTACGAGAGTGAAGGGCGGGGGAGCGGGGGGCACTAAGGATGAGTGACAGCTCTGAAAGGCTCCGCGTCTATTTTGCTACAGTTGCCAGTCTGGTCTGGGGGATGGTTGCTGAAAGATGTGACATACCTAACTGTGGCTGTCATTAAACCTGCAATTCTAGAGATTGTTTGGCTTTGTAAGAGTTAGACACTTAATTAAAAACTAAAAAATTGCATTATTCACATATGTAGTGAAAAAGAGAGCAATTCCACACACGCTGTAGCCCATCACAAGCTGAGCTGATCCTCTAAGGCAGGGGTCTCAAACTCCAATCCTGGAGGGCCGGAGTCCTGCACATTTTTGGGTTTACCCTCATCTAACACACCTGATTCAACTCACTGAGCTAATTACCACACAGCACTTGAGTGCAATCATTTGTGATGGAACAGGGAAAGAATTAAGCTACACAGGACTCTGGCCCTCCAGGACTGGAGTTTGAGACCCCTGCTCTAAGGCAATGTTCCCCAATCTGACGCTCAGGGACCCACAATCCATCCATGTTTTTGTTCCCTCCAAGCTCAGTAGGAGGACCGGATTGGGGAACACTGCTCTAAGGTGCATGTCTGGTGTCGTGAGCGGAGTGGGGTCCCTACATTCACAGGACCCTAATGTAAGCCCCCCCCACCGAGGTGACGGGCTGCAGGCCCCCGTAATCACCTGCTCGTTGGCGGTCATGCACCCCATCTTCATCTGCTTCAGATAGGCCGTGGTGAGCGGCATGTTGTAGTCAATCAGATCGGGGACGAGCGACGTGGGCCGGTCATTCTCTGCAAAACATCATGAGATGAAAAATAATCATCGTACCTCATAATGTCAGAAGAAGTAATTATATATCAGAATCAGAAAAACTTTATTCATCCCGGAGGAAATTGCTTGTGTCACGACTGCACACACATATATTGGCATCTACAGAGTCACTGGTTTTGAGGCATGTCCGAGCCACATAATCCTGATTCTCTTGCTCATTCCTTCGTTTTGTTTTGTTCATTTTGTTTTATTTCTTTTTCCCCAATGCAAACAAGTGGGGGGGGGGGCTTATTTGGGCACCCTTGTTATAAATCCACTAAATCCAGAATGCCTGGCACAAAAACGGTGCCCTGGTTACAAGTGTCACACTGTTGGCAGTCGTGTGGTCAGACTGGAGTGTCGGCCAATCCGCAAAGAACCAGGCTCTAATTACTGGCCTAACTCTGTCCGTATGTACAAGGCCCCCCGCTAAGGCGACAGCACCAGCCGTGTAACATCACTGCTGCTTTAAGAATGCGGATTATAATACACCGCATGACAATAAAGCATCGATAAAGGCTGAGATTAAACACATTCACAGAAGACAGGCACTCTGACACAGTGGGTCGATCTTTGGATATTGATGCCTTGCTTATTTTTGGAAACTAATATTATAAAAGAGTGTTTAATTAGCTATACATGCTTGTTTAGAAAGTTTTAAATAACTAAAATTAGCTACACCCAGTTCATTCTATAATAAAAAGAAGCCATTTGAGTGTCACATAGACCTGATTTTGGTTATTTTGATTGCAGGGTTTTTCCTGCAGAGAATTACGAGACAGCCGCCTCCGTCGAATTTCGTGCAGCCTCCAGCTCTCGAAAAAACTCTGGTGGGTATATCAATGGAAAAACTACTTTCTAAGCATTGCACTCAGTAGAGTTCTGTCACTTGTAACTGCAATTGCGGCGTTTATTACGGATATGGCGGTATGATGAAGGAGAGTGTTGGAATTTTACTCAAAACAGAGTGTTTGTTTTGTTCCCGTGTGTCCGTTGGCCCTGATATTTTGTGGCTCTTCAAACAGGTGAGTATAGAATGTATTTTGCATCCAAGCACATCCAGTATATTGAAAATGTTTCCTAAATTAATGTTGTTTCCAGCTTGGTAGACATGGCTCGTAGGATCCAAGATTACTTTACTAATGCCAAGTTCACTCTACACGATTTCAGCCCCGTTTTTCGGCTTGTCGTCAGTTTTTGGAGATCGCCAACAAAATCCCCAGAATGGAGGCAAATCGGTGTGCAATTGGCTATGTGTGACGCAGCCTGACGGAGGCCCCAATGTGTCGCAGACGCCCACAAGATAGTTGGCGTGTTAAATATCTAGACTTTGTCGGCGTCTCCAAATCCTGTAGGTGTGAAAAGTGTCATGGCTGGCGATGTGTGGCAACGAGACACAGCCAATGAAAGCGCAAGACGCCCGATGAGGTAAGAGCTGAGGGGGGAGTTTAAAAAGGTGTTAAAAAGGTTCCATTTGTTTAGAAACAGAAACTATCGTTAGCGCTCGGGTGTATGTACGTGTCTCTCTCTCTCTCTCTCTCTATATATATATATATATATAAAAAACATTGTATATGCTGGGTCAGTATGTGATACCGTTTCCTGAAATATATATATATATATGAGGGTTAATTTGCTGCACATTTGTAAATACTGAGCATATGTGTTGTTATTTGATTACAGTGTTTTAACAATTTGAAGAGCATTGACACTTGAATTGTGATTTCCTGGTGTCATTTACACATGTGTTTTCGTGACAAAACGCAGTTTGGAGACCAGACAGACTTGTGAGCGATTCCTTCTGGTGAAAGATCTTGTAGTGTGTGAGCCCCTGTTGCCGACCAGTCATGTAGTGTGTGAGCCCCTGTCGCCGACCAGTCATGTACCACAACGACTTCAAGATTACATCACAAAAGTTGTGTAATGTGAACAGTACAGAGATATGACGACTTTAAACGTCATGTAGTGTGAACACGGCTTAAGCGAGTTTGCAAGGTGAATTGTGAGTGGAGATGAAACAGTACCAACTTTTTCTGATAGGCAGTTAAAAAGTAATAATTCTTTTTACTCACGAGATACGGTGAATTGTGCAATAGACTAGTCAATGAGAGAGTATTTAGTTGCTAAGTCATTAGGAGTGTATAATGCAAAGTCTACAAGGAATGCAGAGGTTTTATAAAATGAAAAGTATGAGGCTGAAATGCTCTGCCTGTGGTTGTGAACTGTGTAGACAAACAATGGTTTTAATGCCATGATCAACTACTGTTAGGGCAACATTTTGCTTGTCGTGTATATTTATTTTCAACTATACTGCAATAGTGCACATTTACATGTAATGTAAATTAAAATAATGGCTTATGCTAAGTTTGATTTTAAACAACGTCGCCGTTTGTTGAATGTGTAAATGAACCCATTGATTTTATGTTGTATTCAATATTAAACATGGCTCGTTTCAAAATAAAATATGCTTTAATGTGATAATTGTCATTTTCTTCAAATAAGTAGAACTCCTAAAATGAATCAAGGTATGGTACACATGCGAAAGGACACACGATCATGATAGTACCGCCTCCGCCTCATTTGGAGCCAGGAAAACCCTGTGACTGTCACATTGTCAACAAACCAACGATAATGGTCAACTGAGAAATTAGATTGTAGTGTTTCTCTCTCTTTGGATCTTGTTTAGGAAATTAACATCTCTTGAACAAGTTGTTGTTTTTACACAGAAAAAAAACAGTCCAATCCAAGATTGCAAAATTCCTTTTAAATGAGTTTACTGTGATTTATCAAAAGCCAATCGTAAAAAAAAAAAAAAGTAAGTAAATTTCAGGGAAATGGTCACTTTTTGTGTGCATTTACTTTCACTGTTCAGCGTAAGTTATCATACTGATATTATACTTATGAGCCTGTTGTACAGTTGGAGTGAAGGCCTCCAAGTGGTGCCATGTGGCTCTATGATTGCCGCCTAGCCGTCTCCGGTCCCGTTTACTGGCCCGACTCTCTAGCTCCCAAGTCAGCCCCACATTGTACAGAATTTCAGAATGCATATTTTAAAAATAGGACAAACAGTCTGGGATTCCCCTCTGTGCAGATGTCACTCTTCCCCTGCACATAAAAACTAGCTCATGAAGATGCTAATTACTGCTTATGTGTTAAACGGCCCTTGTTTATAGCAATTAGCACCGTTTAATAATTCAGTCCTGAACTTTAGTGTGGGTAGCTTAGGCTGATGGAGAGGGAGGGGGCACCCCATGGGGCACCCAGTCAATTATCTGACCTCTCTCTACAGGCAATCGTGCGACATCCAGAGCGAGTTCAGCAAACAAAGGCCCTTGTCAGAGGTCCGGCCCAGGCTCTTTAGGCTTCACTTACGCAGCTGATCGAACTCTAATGCCTGTCAGAAGACTGGTGCAATGAGAGGATATCGCCCCCCGGTGGTCAAATGTGAATCCAGAATATTCACTCTCTCAGCCCTCAATCTGAAACAATCTAAAATGAATTTCCTGGATGGGTATTCCACAAAGCAGGACTTCTCAGTCAGTTGATTTAACTCATGCTAGCAGTAATGATCATCCAATAAGAGTTTAGGTTAAGGAGCATTCCTACTGGACAATCATGACTTCTAGCTTAAATTAACCCAGCTAACTGAGAAATCCTGCTTTGTGGAACACCCCCCTGGTCTATGCAGAATGACTTAGAAATAAATAAAGGCAGAGACACGCCAGGAAACACTGCCCCCTGTGACAAAGGCTTCTGCAGGCCCCACATTGCAGTGACGTGACGTCACCTCAGTAGACTGTGGGTCAGTACCTTTGAATTCGGCGCCGCTTGGATTGATGTGCATCCTCTTCTGGCATTCGCCACAGCTCATCAGGAAACGGGTCACCGCCTCCCTCGGCAGGAAGGCGTATGTCTCGGCGATCTGTTTGTGGAGGGGTGGGGGGGGGGGGGGCCGCACCGGACCCACAAGACCTCTCCAACCAGCGAAAAAAAATAAAGGGCAGCCGAAAAGGAGTATAGAAAAGCCAAGTGAAAAGCAATCAGTAAATCCACAGATTTGTAACCAACCAAGAAAAGTAACAGTAGGCCGGCCGTCTCAGTGAGACGAAGGGAGCGGGCCGTGGGGCCTCTTTCAGGCCAAGAGTGGCAACAGGAGTGCCGGCATGGCAACGGGGGCTAATTCAGAGTGGGGGGCGGGGGGCAAAGACCTTCCCACTGCGACACACAAACAGAGTAAAGGAAGCCTAATGGCTGCAAAGCGGCATCACAGCAGGAGGGAAATGGCAGCCTGGCCACACACACCATGTTCAGAGCTAGGGGGGGATGTTTCTTTGCTCCCCCTTCACTTCTCTTCTTCCGAGACTTCCGCCCTCAGTTTCCTACTCATTTCTAGCCCATCTTACCCCTTTTTTTCCTAGGCAGGAGTGGTATTGGAGCAGCGGGGGGAGCGGAGAAGGCGGTTCAGAGAAGAGGCCGTTTTAGAAGAGAGTGCGCCTGGATGATAGCGTGTTCTGATGCGAGCGCATTTCAGAGATGGGGAGGGAGCACTTGCCATTCCTTTAAAAGGATCCTTACGTGTGTTTCCTGGTGGGCAGCCTGGGGGGCAAAACTCGCTGCTTCTCCAAACCTTTCTATTGAACAGACCACTGCCATGTGAGAGTCCAACACTAGACCACTGACAACAAGGAAACCATGACAGACACAGAGACTCAGTGAACTCAACCCTCTGTCCCACCATGGCTCACTAGCCCAAGAGGGTACAGCACAAAGAAACGGTCTGGATCTCAGTGTGCACATTAGCTTCTCACCATGGAGACCTTGAGGGAAGGGTAACATTAATTCATGTGATGTGAAGCTAGCTTGAAATATACTGCACAAAAATTTCAAGTACAGTGACGGAACGAGTAACTAAACTGAGCTCAGCTCGCCTTCCAGGAGCCCCCCTCAGCTGGGCCATGGGGCGGATCTGGCAGTTGCTGTCACTCCCCCCCCCCCCACCACACACACACACACAATGCCCCACATGACATCCCTGCCCCCAACCACCCTTTCCTGTCAACAGCGCAAACATGTCGGGCTTCGGTTAATGACCCCAAGCACCCCCTCCTCCATTCCTCCTCCTTTACATGCTGCCCCCCCCCCTCCCCAACACGGATCCCTTCATGCATCTGACCTTCACGAGGGCAAGAATCCTCCTCACTTGTCCTCCAGGCACAAAAGGGGTGTGGGGGGGGGGGGGGGGGGCAGAGGGCTAGAATGAACGTGAAAGAACACAGCCCTACCGGTCTGACCCCAGGTAAAAGCTGCCTGGTGGGGAAGCACTATTACTGCCTTTGTGCATCTAACGGGCACATTTCACATCAAAAAAGGCACACGTCTTTGAAAAAGCCCCAGCATCTAGCTTCTGCTTTGACTTTTTTCATATGTTCTAGATTCTGGGAATTACGGCGATCTGGAAAAACACAGAGCAGGCCGACTGCAGTTTCTCAATTTGGACAGCAGAGGGCAGGGTTCCCAGTGGACACCAACAGGGCAACTAACTGCAGCTGAAGGAGAGTAGGGTTTCCATCGTCACTGCCGTCAGATTGAAAAAGGCTCCATAAAACGCCGTCCTGACCACCGAGGGTCAAGCTCTTTGAAGAATCCAATATCCTCCAAGGCTCCTTTAATCAAAAACGAGAAACGTTGCCTTTCACACGGACTAAATGGAAATCTCAGCAAATTTTGAACTATTCAGGTAAGGTGAAAGGAAAAAATGTGTTTTAAAAATGAAGAGTAGGTGTGTGTGAGTAGAACCCCCAAGCATCTTTCTGAATGGCACCATCCTGCATTTCACACATTATTTCACATTTCTCGTTTCTGTCGCTAACCTATTGATTGAACCGCAAAACTGAAAACAGGAGATTTCTATTTGTCTTTCAAAGACTCTAGCCACATCGCCGTAAGCTTTTGATCCGTAATCTACTGCTGCAGGAGCGCCATGGACCTTCTGAAACGTCCCAGAGATGAACGGAACCACAAGGTACATTCACAGCTGCCCAAGTGACATATGGTTGTAAGGATCACATCTCGGGTTGGGACAGTTGTTTGTGTATTTTTAGTTTATATTGTTACATGCCATCAAATTGATGTGGACATTAGGCAATTATATAGAAGGTGTCCCTCCAGGAGGTTCTGTCTTCTGTCCAGGCTTGTTTACACAGTGCTTTCAGTTGACTTTGCTTTGATTACGGCATCTCAACAGAAAACAAAGAGTCCTAAATAAATAACACCGGAACAAAAAAAACAGACGAGCAAGACATCAATGAGAAAGGAAATTAAAACTGCACAAATAATAATGAGATGACGGTGTAAAATAAAACACAAAAGGAATTTAAAAAAGGGACTAGACAGAGATGGAGGGAAGAGATCGGGGCTCCAGAGACTGGGAAGCCTCCCTCACCGCCTTGTAGGTCTTCTTCTGGCCGGCATGCTTGGGCGCCTTGGCAGGATCAGTGCCCACCTCTACATGCATGGCGTAGATGATGTCGAAGAAGTCCTCCACCACAGCCACGCGTTTCAGGGCCGCGCCATCCTGTGCGGGGACCCCGTCGCTGCACTGCGAAACCATGCGGGAAAGACGCTTTAAAAGCACAATAAAGAGACTTTCCCGCCACTCATCATTATTTTCACATATCCAAATTATTTCACACGATAAAATAAAAACCGAGATTAACTGCCAGATTTTGAAACTGGCCGGCTGCTGGATGGCCCCACAGTACCCCAGTGATAAAAACACTGAGTTTCTTCCCTATGCTTCAGGGACGTAGGTTTTATATGCGCGGGTTACACTTTGAAACATTCTGACATTTGCCTCTTCCCAGCTGGAGCATTTACACTGAGACACGGAAGCGCGGCGCCGGGCGCGAAGCCCCCTGCTGGCCACAAACCGTCACTACACTAAATATTACATTCACGCTTAACGGATTAGCGGACGCTTTTACCCAAACCGACTTACAGTGTGGTCCAGTTACAATTTGTGTGTGCTGCCAATAAGTTCGTGCAACATATTCAATAAACGTGTCCCTTATTTAAGAGCCCCCCCCCACCGACAGCACACCCTGTCAATACGTTAGCATTAAGCGGTTCGTTTTACAACCGGTCCGCTATGGAGCGACGATTCCTGTGGCAACAACGGGCACTATAATGGCTAGCGGACACTCCGACGGTCCTGTTTGCTGTTTTATAGCAACTAACTGCTCCACTCAATCTTCCTATATAGAACCGTAATAATACCTCATATATAAACGGATGACTTTATATAACTTAATTTAACTGGAAAAAATGCCGTTTGCTAAAACATCACCGACGTATTAGTATGCTACCGACGACGGGACAATAATATGTAACCAATAAACCACCTTACCAAATAAATAACGTCCCTTTGGGTTAGAGACAAAGTTTTTAAGCCGTTATAAAAATAACATCGTAATGAGATTTACCTTAATTACGTCTCATTACCGACGCGTGAGTTATTCGCGTCGTCGTTCATTAGTGAAACGAGGAGACGGCGCGCGGGCCCGGCCGGCCGCACGGCCGCGCGCCGCCCCTCCTCCGCGAGGCAGGCCTCGTTGCCATGGAAACCGCGGCCGACCTCTCGGGCAGGTGCGCGGGGCAGCGGGTCACGTGACGCGGACGCCGCCGCAGAGCGAGACGCGAATGGCGCCCGCGGGCGCGCGACGTGCGCCTGCTTTTGTTGCTCTGTCCGCCCCCCCCCCCCCCTGCTCCGCCTGCACAGTCGTGTCCAGCGTCCGGTGGAGATCTAATGGACGACAAACATACGATTACAGTGCGCTGCTTCTCTACGGGACACAGGCTACTGAAGGCAGACAACTTGCATGACCTCTGATAGGAACCCCCCGGACCGCTGGGGTGATATCAGTCACCCTGTACCTGACTGAAAGGCGGGAAGTTCTTCCTCCACTGCCCCCCCACCCCACCATTTCCCAGTTTGCCACTCTCCCCTCACACATTCTGTTCTCCCTCTCCCAGGTGCTAGGTAATAACTGTTGCTATGGCAGCATGGCACCATGTTTGGAAAGGGCAGACTTTAATCCAGCCCACTCTAGCTACTCTCCAAAAGGTGTCCTTTTATTTTAATATAATCATTATTTTCACTTATTCTAATTATTTCGCATACTTTTCATTACCAGGCACCTGACGGGAGAATAACTAATCTGCAGATTTTTGAGACCGGCGAGTTGCCGGACAGCCTCCTGGTACCCCAGGACCCCGGTGATCCATCCTAGCTAGCTTTCCCTTTTTATTTAGCATCGAGAAGATTATGCTAATGCCCCCCGGGAGCACAGACGGCCATGCCGCCCGCTGCCAACATGCCCAGGTCACGTGACGCTGATACAGCCCCCCCCCAACACACACACACACACCACCCCCAGTCTGGGGCACATCAGCAGTCCAGGATGCTACGCCGCGTGACAGGCGGTGCCCTAGCATGGAGATAAGTGGGACACGGAGGGGGGAGAGCTGCCCCTCTAGGCAGGCAGTGAGCAGGACGGTCACAGCCCCGGGCCCGGCTTCACCCGGGCCGCCCCGCTGCATGGCACACGGCACAGCCGCACCGACGCTCGGCCGGCCAGCTGGAGCCGCTCCCACCCATTTAACCGCCGCTCGTAGAGAAGCCGGCTCAAAGCCGCGCGGAAATGGAGGCAGAGAAAGGAGGTGAAAAAATGGGAGGGATCTCTCGGCTTTGTGAGATAACCGCTCGGCTTGAACAGGTAACAGGTGGTGCCACCGCTACAGCCCAAGGTGCCCCTCTGGGCCCTGCCATGTAGCCCCTCCCCCGGCCCCCCACGCAGACAAACACTGAGGGTCTCCCTCCGCACAGAATAATGCCAGCCGCTCTCACTCTCTTACCCCGCCCTCTCTCTCTCACTCCCCCGTCCCGTTTGAAACCGGCTCTGTTGCTAGGAGACCGCCTGGGGTCGATTCTCTAAACGGCCGCCTGCCTTAAACCTTGCCCCCCCACGGCCTCCCCCTCCAAGTCCTCAGCTTGGAGATAGAGGAGAAGGCAGAGTGGGCACCAGAGGAGTCCGAGCTGGGGGAGGCCCTTGGGACGGACAGGCGTTCGGTGGCACAGCCCAGACCCAGCCGGGAACTGTACCGAAAGAAAGAGATCCAGACAAAGGCACCAGCAGGAAGGATCGAGCTCGGCCCGGTTAATGAGCGACACACCGGGCCCCTTATCGCGCGGGCTGCCTGCGCGTGCCGGGGAGGACTCTGACACCCAGGTGAGGTGCGGGGCCGAAGAAACTGAGCCTGACAAAGGGGCATCGCTCTGCCCCACACAAGCGGCACCCAGCCCCCCGCTGCAGGAGCGAGGAACATCCCGGGAGCTCCCAAACCCTGCGCACGCGCGAGAGACCACAGGAGAAGTTTGCTTTCTCGACAGTCCTATTAAAAAGATACATGAATTCAGAATTTATAAACAGTTATGGCGGAGAGTAGCCAAGCCTATTCCGGGGGTCTGGCTGAAGCTCAGCGAGCATTATGGGAAGGGGGAAGGCTCCCTGCCTGCTCCCCAGCGAAATCCTCCCACCCCCCTTCCAGTTCATAAATGCCCCTTCATTACATCCACATTACCTCCAGGTTCTGGTCCCTCTCCCCCACCGGATGATTAAATACTTGACAATGCCAATATCCCGTGCCAGAGGCAACAAAGCACGCTGGTCCGCCCCCCCCTCCTCCCACCCACCAACACAACCTCCCCCCGAAAGCGTTTCATCCTCTTTCATTCCGGCCGGCGTGTTTCGTTTCGATGGAGGGATGGGCTCCACAGGCACGAGTAGCGAAAGGGAAAGACTTTGCGTGAAATAAACAAAGGCAGCTGACTTAATCATAGTGGTTATTATTATCCCCGGCAGTGACCCCTTATGCAGATCCGCGAGTGTAATTACGGCCAGTTACGGGAGCGTGACGTGGGACCAGGACGCTCCGACAGACGGAGGGAGACAGACAGACCGACGCCGCCATGCCAGGTAATTATCTGCCGGTAGCAGGAGACAGGGCTGAGACAGGCGTGGTGCTCGTGGTGTGTGTGTAGGGGGGGTTCTGGGGACACTTTTGTGTAAACGCCCCCCCCCCCAGAGAACAGAGCGCAGAGGACAAGGAGGAGAAGACTCCTATTCACAAAATTCCCCAGGCCATTCCTTCCTCCTCCTTTCTCCCCCCTCTCCCTCCACACCCCAGCCCCCCCCGCCCCTGTGAGGTTGCACACGCCACATGCCAGCATTTCCTGGCACCGCGGCGGGCGCTGGGGGGGGTTAGGGCCGAGCCCCAGGCCCATTCTTTGGAGCAGACAGACTGTGGGGCGTGAAAAAAAACCCCAGCTGAGAAAAAGGTGCGCATGTCGATAAGGGGGTGCAGGAAACTAACATGCGGGATGGGGGGGGGGCCCTAATGTGTGAGGAGACAGTTAATCAGCCTGTAAGGGGGCGGCAGAGAAGGCGGACCCCCTGGGGACTGGCTCGCTGAGACACCACAGGGCCACCGCGGCGCACAGGCGTACCGGGAGCAGAAAAGCCGCAGAGAGACGGCCGTGCTGCATGCCTCAGAAAGTAAATAGCGGGTCGGCCCAAGTTCCGCAAATGGCACCGCGAGGTCTTATCTCGGTGGGGAGGGAATGCAGATGCGAGTGTGCCCCCCCCCCAGGGAGGGAAGGCGTCGTCCCTAGCAACAGACGCACTGGGCCGTCCTCTGTGCTGTTCGCAGGCGATGGCAGGGCCGCAGCTGAGCCGCGGGCGTGGGGTCACCGCGCGTGGGGGTGGGAGCCCATCCTCGCTCCTCAGTCCCCGGCAGTCAGAGTAGGGGTGGAAATCGAGGCCCCAGAGCCAATTAAAAAATGGTGTTAATTTCTCCTCCACTGGGAGGAAAAAGAACAGATTCTCCATGGCAACCATGAGAGAGTGGGGGGGGGGGCAGACTCTCGCGAGCAACGGCTCTGTGTCCGGGAAGCAGTGGCGCTGTGGACCCCTCCCCCCCCTGCAAGGAGGGCACTCAGCACGCCGGGGTGTGGCGGGGGGGGGGTGGCAGAAACCCTTGGGCACCCAGAGGCACGTCAATGTGGCAGCCTCACCCCACCCCCCTGAGCCTACCCAGAGAGACGGGTTCCAGACTCGGTGTCACCACAACCAAGCCTGGATGTGGGCCGTCGGGGGGGACACCAATCAGCACAGCAGGGGTTTACAGCAAGGTAAGCGCAGGCAGGCCCCCCCCCCCCCCTCCCCCCCCTCCTCCCCCCCCCCCCCCCCCCCCCCCCCCCCCCCCGCCCCCCCCCCCCCCCCCCCCCC
>JAODKM010000037.1:11813793-11824017 GCA_026780845.1 Petrocephalus sullivani | reverse complement strand
ATCTTTGAAAAACTTTTCCGTGATCTTAACTTTTTCTAGTTCTTGTTTTAGTCGCCGGTTATCATCCAACAAAAGGTGAATTTCAGCTCTCCTAATCTGACATAAATCACACTCATAAACACTTTCAGGTTACTGTGCCACCTTGATGGGTTTCCAGCATTTCCTATCCTGGCTGTTCTGTTTAGGAACAAACACAAGTAGCGAATGTCATACATCCAGCATAACTCACACGCAGAAAGCGAATTCTAGCGGTAGAGGCAGACGTTTAGGGATTAGAGGTTTATGTCTGCAAAACGCACTAAATGTCACTCCTGGGGAAATTGGTACAAGACGCTAACGTGGCTAACAGCCATTTAAAGCGAATGTAACATTAGCGTGATATGACGAGAAAACTGAAATCAAGACTAATGATCGTATTGAAACGGCGCAGCATGATGCACTGTAGGAAAAGTCCGTAAAAATAGGGTCCAATGTGTTAAGGAATTCTCACGGTGTTTAACAAAAATTATGAGAAAAAAGAAATGGATAATGTACTGGCAGTTTTACGGATCTTTTTTTACAGTGTGCCACCTGCAGACGTTATGCTACATACCGCCACCTACAGCGTAAAAGTGCAGATCATGTGTACGTCGGAGTGGATCATGAAAACAATACTGGCGAAAAAATAATGCATGCATCGATATTTATGTGGTGACGTCGATGCATCGGATCGCTTGCCATTTAATCGATACAAATTGATGCATCGTTACATCCCTAGAAAAAACTGTACACATCTAGTTTACCAGGTAAAATCTTCACCATCACTGGCTGATTTTCCCATGATACTCTGCACCGTAAGTGAGCCCTGGCGAGGTGTACTGTGAGGTTGTTCTGCTCTGGGTTTGCTCTAAGCCAGTGTTTCTCAACCCAGTCCTTGGGGAACCCCGGCCAGTCCACGTTTTTGCTTCGGCTCAGCTCCAGGTTTTCGGTGTTCCTGATTGGTGGGAGCTGGGAGGGAGCAAAAATATGGACTGTCTGGGGTTCCCCAAGGATCGGGTTGGGAAACACTGCTCTAAATTATATCTCTGCAGCAGCCCTGCTTTGGCTAACGAGCTGAAAAAAGGCCGTCTCATCTCAGTGTCTTTTTTGTCATCAAATGAAGGCTCGTGCCTTCCAGTTATGGTGACAGTGCTGCAGTTTGGGACTCAGTAAGCAAACAAAGGGTGAGGGGGATGGGGGGGGTCACAGTGACCTTATGGAATTCGAGATCAGACTTCTGCTTGTGCATGCAGGTACCTTCATGTGCACAGCCACTGGCTTAAACTGATAAGTCCCTAACACCTTTGAAGATTTTTCCTTTAATCTTTAGCTATTCGTTACATCCGTTACTAATCAAAATTATTTATATGGCCCTTAAAATGCATTGAGAATATTTTTGGAATAAAAAAATATTTAAATGTGCAACCAGCCTTATTTATGACAAGAAAGATCGTAACAACTGGAATGGCTGTTGTCAGATTGCATCGTCATCGCCATGGCAATATCAAACTGTCACTATTCCTGCGTTCGTTTAGCGCTTTCCAAGTTGCAACTTGGACAAAAACGTCACGAAAAGTCACTTCCCGTCGGAAACACGCCCCTTTTGCGAGTTTGAAGTCGAACAGAATTTTTTTGGCCGAGTTGCCTGTGTGACACAGTCTTACACAGTCAATAGGTGTTTCACTGTATTTCTCTATTTTTATAAATATTTCAAAATGTTTATTTTATGAAATGTATTACTAGTTATGAATGTAATCTCACGCTGTCTTTTATGTGAAGTAATAAATGTCTTTCCATTAACTTTTGTGCCCAGATCCAGACAATAACAGCGTGCTCGTGAAGGCAGCCATGTTTGTTCTGAGTTGTGTAACGGGAAACGGTCGGTTGTGACGTCTCGCACCTCGGAATTTCCGACTCTGTCGGGATAAACGAACGCAGCATATGCTGTATTATGACATCATAATCAGATGACCCAGAGCCCTGGCTGCAAAGAAAGAGGCTACTTTTTTAGTGATCCAGCCTTCTGTGAAAGAACTTCACCTCCCCCGACACCCAGAACACCTCTTTTGACCTTTGGCCTGGGTCTGCGCTATACCATACATTCAAGAATCTCTAAATAACCCTAATGGCCACTCCAGATGACTGCTCCCTCATTTGATCAGGAAGTTTACAGAACTGTCAGGCACACCCCACTTCTGGGAGGATCAAGAAGGCAGTACTGTTGTTTTGTCAACACAGCAAATGGCACACATCACCTTAACACTCTCGTTTCACCACCAGAGATCATTTACAGCAGGCCTGTTTAAATCGGCTTAATGCCCTGCAGTGTGACACAGCGGTCCCGCAGTTAAAAAGGCATCATTAGTATGTAGTGTTAACAGGCCCATATCTTACATGCTAAAGCAGCCTTTTGTGACTTGGGTCATTTACACAGTAACCTCTGGCAAATTACCGGTCCAAGGTGGATCAAGCACAAGTAAATTAAGTGTGTAATCAATAGCTCAAACACATCTTTACCTTCAGCACCACACTGCTTTGCACGGGGTGGATAGCTGGTAGGGAGATATACTGCATGGGTAATTCATTGGAAGCAGTGTACCACACAGCACGATTTGTGGTCTACAAAGCGCAATATGAAACACTGAACTTGTCCAACTTTACTGTGAGTCAACTGTGACCAGCTGAGTCAACACGATATATTCTTCATTCCTAAAATGCACCACTCCTTTGTAAGACGTTTTTATTCATTTTGCAGACGCTTTGTCCAAAGTGACAAAGAGGTATAGAAAGCTTGGTGTGACGGGACATTCAGCACACCATAAGCAGTTGGGGTTCACGGCCTTGAGCAAGGGCCCAACGGGGCATCAAGCCACAGGATTAGAATCCACAACCTTCTGGACACACAGCAACAGAGCCTTGAACCGCTGAACTATATAAATCTGTCCAGGTAAGGTCCAGAGGGGCGTCTTACCCAGAGAGACGAGGTCTTCCTTCAGCTGTTCTGCGGAGAGATTCCTCTTCAGAGCACCTTAAAAACGACAAATGGGAAATGGGCAGTTTTTCCCATGCAAGGCAAAATATTTTGCGTTTGGATCAGGGTCAGCCGATGGCCGATATATGTTGCCGGTTTTTTTTGCCGATAATTGGGTGTTTTCCCCCCTATTTCCACAGTAAAATATCACACTAATAATACAGGATACACAAGATTTCTCAACTTAACAACATTTATTGAACACTGACTTGTAGTGTAAAGTGTAAACTTAAATATAAATAGGGTGACCAGATAATCCATGTCATCCCGGACACTTTGAGCTACTTCAGGTTTTACAAACTGAAAGACTTGCTTGGCTAATAGTTAATTTCTTCTTGTGCTTTGACTGGTTTGTTTTCTTGATTGAAAGACTCATCCAGCCGTTTCACATTAACATTAGTGACATGTATGATTATAGGAGACTGACCAATCAGCACACAGCAGGAATGCATCGCTTAAGTAAAATCCAGGTCCTTTGAACTGAAATGTAAGTTTACAAATCCTGTCCTAGATCAAAGTGTCCAGGATGACATGGATTATCTGGTCACCCTACACATAAACAAACTATATACACTTAAATAAATGCACAAAACTTCTCTGTCAATAATGGTTTTAATACTCATCCTTAACGTTACCTGTAAGCTACACTGTAAGAAAAGTCTGTAAAAAGAGTTCAATGTGCCGTGTTAATATGAAGAAATTTTCCGTACAAAAAAACTCCCATAAAGAGTGTAGATGCGTTAGGGTAGCCTAGCTTTAACCTGAATAGGAGTTCTAGCTTCTGTGGCAGATGGAACGCATCCGACTCGGTTTTCCCGGAGTTTTTAGCGGATCTTTAGCGGACCGAAACTCGGCTCCCCAGGCAAATGGAGCGCAGGATTACCTTGGGGAACCAGCAGCAGGTTCCTCACCAGGTTCCGCAGCGGAGCCAGGCTCATGCCATTCTCAGCTGCAAACTCACTCAGCTGCAGCAAAAACCGCTCGGCCTGGGGGTGTCGAGAGAGCAAGTGGCAGGGATAGGTAGCGCCATATACACAGGGCTGTGTCCTGCTCGTCTGTACGCCCTCTTACAAATACTAAGCGTATGGATGCAGCATTTGGATCTGCCTTAAGAAACCATTAATATGTGAGTCAGTAAGTGCAGGATCTCATCTCCGACTTTCCTACCCAAATGACGGGCAAGTAACGTGACTGCTATTTTAAGTGAGTGACTTCAGTTAAGCAGGCTTCTCACTGCGCATTCCTTCGTGAGACCTGATTATGGCTCCATCACTACAGGACCCGGCCATATGGGCCAATCCCTAGAAATAAGGCGTAATACAAAAAGCAAGGCACTGGACCGCATATATTGAATTTGCATGTGGTTGCCAAAAGCTGCCCTTACCTCCTTGGGTTCCAGAAGGAAACGGAAGAGTACGTCAGTCAGGCTTATAAATTGCTGTGGAAATGAAATGGGGGGAAAAAAATGTAGTTCGGCATTAATAACAAATGTCAGACACTGCTCGGCAGATTTCTGCTGAACTTTCGGCTTGATCACGCCTTTGGGTGCCCGGTGATTTGTCAGGAGCACGCCCCAGTTTCCTTGGCCCGCGAACGCCGAGGTGCGGCGTTACACCCGTTATGGGTAATCGGCCGGCTAAGCCGCACACGCCCGATCACGTGGCCCCGGTCCGCTTCATGGGACACCCGCCGGACCATTTCCCTGCAATCCTTACGCGTGGAGTTAATAAGAAGCTAGACTTCCGGCCATAAAAACGCACGCAATCCCTGGGCGAACTGGACCTTTTATATATATATACATAATTGCTGGTTACACGGCTGCTGATTTATTCTTTTTTAATGTCACTGAGACTTACCTGCTCACTGAATTTATTTAGATTCTGGAAATCAGAGGCCACGGAATCGGGCAGCGCGTCTGCGGTGAAGCGCAGCGGCAACATGGTCCCTCTCCGGGCCGGGAGTCCGCCTTCAGCAGCGGGACGCGGAGCGGTGGCAGCCGAAGCTGCTTCCGCGTTTCGCCGGTGTGGCCGCCGCTGAAAGTCCGCAGCAGCACTTTCGTCAATTTCCCGTTGCGGGGCTTTTGAAATATTAAAATATTCCTTTGCTTACTTGACTGAAATAGGAAAATAAAAAAAACTCATTAAATCATAAACTTTCTTTTCCTGTGTACTTTAATATTTGAATAAACATAATACAATGATGCGTCTGATTTTACTATTTTTATTTCCTCGCATTCCTTCACAGGTGTTTTCAATCACAAAAAAAAGTTTTTTTTTTCTTTTAATTTTTAGTCATAGGCTACATATGATTATCCATTCATTTTAAGTTCACTTTGAAAAATAACTAGCTAGTAGGCCTATATAGTGTATGTCTTATGTGTATTTAATGGAATTGAAGAGCTAATTATGTGGTCAGCTTTGAGGATTTCGGTGCAAGAATAAAATCCCGGAAAATAGACAGGCAAACTAAGTCCAGCTGATGTCTGCAGCTTGACATTCCTTTTGCAAACATTTAATGCTACATAAATATATCATTGGGCTCACCTCAAGCTCTGACAATATCGGCCGGTGCTGAATTTGGGGAAGGCTATTCACTATTATGTGGACCAGCTTAATTGGGGTTCAATGTCCCCGGCATACTTTACCCGCGTAATATTATCAGCAAATAGCACAGACAACAGTCAAGAGCCAACGCAAACAGGAAGGAGGCAGAGGTCTAATAGAAGCAGAGGCTTTGGGGGGAAATAGTGTGCTACACCTGCTTCACACAGATCCTGAATACACAAAGCCAGGTGCTGGGATTCCCCCACCCTATACTACGGTCATATTCTCAGTTATTCATTGTTTTTCTAGAAAACAGGCCTGCTTATAGCAAGTGCAGTAAAACTCCAAAATTTAAATACATAGTATGTTAAAGTTAGACAAAAAAAACAACTTTTAAATAGAAATCAAGTGGAATATCGATACCTGGACGAGATAGTTCATCCTCTGGGATTGTCTCCTTTTTTTGTTCTACCCCATAAATAACCGGTTATTATTTAAAGTAACGGGTAAAAGATTATGCATTGTATGTTTATCAGCTCTGGGGTATTAAACATCCGCAGAACATTAAAAACCCCGTGCTGGCAGCTCGAAAGTATTATAAGTGGTTAATTATGCAGAATGACAAAGGCGCTCCAAATTAAATAGGTAAATATGGTTTAATCCGTTTACAGTGAGATTTGAGACCTGGGAAAAGTCACGCCTGAGTGTTGTGTGGAAGTGAGCCAGGCACGGCGGTGGGAGGAAATCGGAAGGTGGGGGGTGGAGGGAGGCAAAACTGGACTGTATTTACATACGGCTCAAATGCGCTGCTATATGCGGGGTCGGTCCTGAAGCGGCGCGGCACTCCGGCGAGCCCCGCAGACTCGGAAGGGAGCGATCGACCCCAGCACTTGGCGACCCCTCACCGCGGCTCCCGCAACAGGTACCGTTCCGTCCTCCGCACCTTCGCATTCAATGGGCGACAGCGCGATCGCACGCTTCCAGCGAGCCGCGGCGAGACCCGATCCGCACTACACTCTATCCACTGTTATTATAGCTGGCGAACTATCTTTATATCCCCATGTTAATATATGCAACAAAACGTTAGACTATTTAGACTATATAGCCCGTTTAATTACTGCAGCGGGGCATTTTCGTCCACCTTTCCGATGCACTCCGCATTTTTGTTAACTTTCCACGAAGCATTACATAGGTAGCAGAGAATTATTAATTTGATCACTTTTTAATATGTAATGAGACATCAAGCCGAATTGTGTCTTCTGAAGTAGTTTACATAGGCAATAAGTACTAATGAAAAACTTTCCTTAAAGAACCATGATTATTTGCGCTGCGTATGGAAATTTCGATAAGGTCATTTATACGTTATAGCGTATTTTCTTTTTGACTGCTGTATCCCTGAAAGGCAGTTTTATTCTCTTGCACACCACGGGCTTATTCTGTGCCGTCCTTTAACACGTGCCTTCTCCGGCTGCCCCAGTCCCCTCGCCAAAGCGACGCCGTCTCCTCGCCCGCGACCGACCCAGCCGCGCTGACAAGCAGCCTAATGCGCGCCCCCATGGCCATTATCATTATACGTAACCATTAACATAACACCATTAACGTCGGCCAGTCTGCGATCGGTCGTTTGCATGCAATGCATACCAAAACAGAGAATTGGAATAATAATAGGCGACAGATAGGCACATTGCGCCGAGCCGAAACGAATGTGGGACGCTCTGTCGCCTGTTCTGCTCACACAATGCCAAGTACCAAGTATCGTAAACAAACAATAAATGGCAATAAATGACAGCTTTTCCCCACCTGTCTGCATTCCTGAGGTTTCGTAGTCATTTATATACTGGCGCAAAACTAACGCGCTAATTGTTTGTGTGTGTGTGTGTCACTTCGCCAGGGCCCCATAAGGAATGCCGCAGACCACAGGACCAACCGGCTGCCTCTCACACTTAATATGCCTCCACCATATCTTGGATTCAGACAGTAGTGATTGATGCTTGATCGCCCAGTAATAACCTAGTGTCCGGCTCCGTTATTTAATATTACTATACATACCCACAAATGCATGGAGAGTGTAATTACACGACAATACGCGGGATCTGCCTGTCTGGTTTAATATAGCCTGAAGTGGTAAAAAGCGTCAATTTATCTGAGACCCTTCTGTAGAAGAAACATGGACATCACAGCAAGATGGCAGAATTGCCCTTGAGGGAACGACAGCTAAAAACTGAAGGGTATGAACTGGTGTTTTAAGTAGAACACTGGCCCTTAAATAGTTCAGAGAATAAGACTTTGGGACACTAAGGTCTTAAGAAACTTTACACACTCTAGGCCCCCGTCCAGGTTGGGTTGTAGGTGTGTCCGGGAATAGGCGAGAATATTAAATAATACGCAAAGCCACTGAGTTTTTATGTTCAGTCATGTCTAACTATGTATGAAATTTCAATCTGAAGCTGTCTGTTTTGTGATTTCTTTGCCTCCCGGTGACGGTAATCAGGTAGGAAAACAGTAGGAGGAGTTTCAGCCACAGGGTGCCTCAGATTGCCTCCACCCTGTTGGCCAGTGTGGTTTGTATGTGGCTGCCTGTGGCGGGCTGCGAACCAGCCTGCAACTGGTGATGTCAGCCTCCATGCGCCATGTGAGGAAATTAAACATGTAACACATAAGGTCCCTGGTAGCTCCGCCCCCAATACTCCATGGGCTGAACAGCTGTAGATGTCTTTAGTACCCGGCTGGTGCTGTTTCCTCTTTTTCGCCATGAAAAGGCCGGCTTTGCCCGTCTCTCTTCACATTTATTGAGACTTCCTCTTCTAGCCTTCTCTTTACTTTCAGGCTTTGTTAAGAAACTCTTATTTATCTGAGGCTTTCTTCAGCTCACGGGGCCTTCTTTTGCTGTGCCCTCAACTGCCTTCGACTAGTCCGGTCTTGCTCAGAGAGGTATATTGTCACATTCTGTTGGTTCTAATTGTCCCCCTCCCAAACTCTTTGTTATCTGCCACATTGTTCCTATGGCTTTACCCAAAAAAGGCCCGTATTTGTAGCATTTTCCATCAGTCCTCCCCCCCTGGGCTGTCTGTATCTAGTCTCATCAAGGTCTAAAGCAGACTCACATTCTCTTGTTATTAGAGTGGCCTTTTCTGGATTACACTGGTGACTGCACGTATATGGCCCATTCAGATCGCCGAGTTGTATGATTTAATGCTGCTAATTTAACTCTTACACCAAATGATGTCAGCGTTCATATGTGCTGTGTATCTTCAGATGTTTTATTTGAATCGGAGGCAAAGTTTATGATTGTAATGATAAACTGCTGTGTGAAGTAACTGCTGGATATAACTGTTATTCACTTGCATTTTGGGTTTGCTGTCTGCTTGTGTGCAGGCAACATTTTTATATAGCATCTGCCTCATAGTCTCTGTAGCATACCTTGTTTTGATTCAAAGTTTGTCCATACGTGTGCAGATTACTAATAAGGCCTTTTGTGTGCTTGTTTCTTTTTCTTGTGTGTGTATAGCTCAGTGTTTCCCAACCCAGTCCTCAGGGAATCCCGGACAGTCCATGTTTTTGCTCCCTCCCAGCACCCAGCACCTGTACCAGGTATTCTGTGTTCCTGATTGGCTGGGAGCTGGGTGGGAGTAAAAACGTAGAATGTCCGGGGCTCCCCGAGGACTGGGTTGGAAAACACTGGTATAGCTGTATAAGCTAACTGGGGGGGACAAGGTTAAGCAAGGTGCCGTCTACAGCAAACTAGCAGAGCTTGTACCCAGGGGCAGGTTTGTTCTTTCGGGGGGCCAACTCAAAAATTCACACGAGGGGCCCCCACCCCTTTGGTGTAGTTACTGTTTGTGGTCAAAAGGGGGCCCCGCACACATCAGGGGCCCCACACAAATGGATAGCTTGGATGCTGGTGATCAAAGCCGTCTCTCGTATCACTCGGGTTCTGTGCTCAGTGCCTGACTCTGACCTGGTTTATCTACAGGCCAACACGGAAGAGACTGAACTTTGACGCCGTTGAACAAATACTCTTCTGCTATCATGGTGGAGAGTGACAAGCTTACAGCAACGGTAAGACCGAGCTCAGGTCCCCAGGCTTCTCGTGGGTTCCTCTTCAGTGTGGAAGGCATTCCCTGCTGCATCGCTGGTCTTTGTGGCACCGGTGGGACTCCATACCTGAGTGCATGCAGATCACGTTTGGTGTGGCTTAATACAATGACAAACCAATGCCTTATAGGAGGTTTATAACCCCCAACCCATCCATAGTACTCCTTATTCAGCGTCCCATTGTGCCGCTCTGCATTTCCAGCGGAGCTTTACGTCTTCCATTAGCACGGCTGCCCTTCAGAAACCCCCCCCCCCCCACCTCCCCCAGCTCCTTTCCTCTTTTTCCACAGTCTAATGATTTACCCCCGATAGCAAACCGACGTCGCCAGTCTCGGCACGCGATGCGACTGGACAGCTGAGCTGAAGCCCCCACAAAGGGCCCATTATGCCCCAGCCACAGACTGAGCTTGTCATGACCGTGCACCGGTTTGGGTTTAAATGTGAGCACCCCCCCCCCCCCCCCCCCCCCCCCCCCCCCCCCCCCCCCCCCCCCGCCCCCGCCACTCGGCGCCCCCCCCCCCCGTGCCGCGGCCGTCT
>JAODKM010000037.1:11758083-11806344 GCA_026780845.1 Petrocephalus sullivani | reverse complement strand
GGGCGGTGGGGGGGGGGGGGGGGGGGGGGGGGGGGGGGGGAAATCACGTTCAGCGTTTTTTACTCCCAAGGTCAAGGTCAGTAATATCCCTGAGAATACGACTGGAATGTGTGGGCATGAGTATGGGAAGGCGGCGTTTTAAAAACGCATGGGGTCAGAAATCTGTGTGTCACTGCAGGGGTGCCGCAAGGCAGGCACCTTCTCAGGCCGCCCGGGGACGTGGGTTCGCTAGTATCCCGGGACACTGGAATTTTGGGAAGTGCCACGGCACTCGTTACACTGGAATGAAGGCCTGAAGGTCACAATCACATGACCTTCTGGGTGTGGGGGCGTTGTCATTTCCGGGGTTCCACTAAAAAAGTCACCGTGGGCCCCCACCCCCCCCAGATGTTTCATAAACTAAATTAATAGCTATTGAGTAAAGTCAGGAGATGGTAGCTAGTTGGCTAGTTAGTAGAACATGCCGCTTCAGCATTTCCTAAATAAGGGACGGCCGTGTTTATTTAATATTCAGCGTGGTGACTGTTATGTCACTGTGCGGTTTGAGTAAGCAGTGAGCACTGCGGCCAGGTGCGGGCTGGAGGACGGACGGCGGACGGTGACGAAGGGCTGTTCTTTGTGGTGGTTTTGGCCAGGCTGCCGTGAACGGGGACTCCCGCGCACTGGAGAACCTGTCCCAGGGCGACGGTAGCCCGGGGGGCACCAGCGAGAGCAGCCCCCTGACCGCGGCCGAGCCCCCCTCGCCCTTCAGCCCCAAAGAGAGCGGTGACGCCGCGTCCCCCCCAGGTGAGAGTCTCCCAAAACCGTAACACCACCCCCACCCGACATCTGCGTATCCTGTTACCTGGTGTTCTAGGCGTGTCGCACGGGAGCGAGAGGCACGTCTGAGAATCAGTCCAGACACATACGGGGCCAGGCGGGGAACCTGTGGGTCAGGTTTGCCGGATTTACCGGTCTCTGCAGGAGCTTTGGAGATGTGCAGGGGTTTTTGCGCGAGCAGGTGTGACCGAGACCGTGCCGCCAGGGTCAGGACCGGGGCGTCTGTCAGGCGCGGGGGGCAGGATGCTGGCGTGTGTGATGGCTTACACTCGCATTCCCCCGGCCCACGCAAACACAGACTCTCTCTCTCTCTCTCTGTCTTTCTCTACAGACACCAACACAAACCTGCTCTCTCTGGGCAGAAAAAGGACACGGAATCGCTCAGAGACGGACGAGGAGAGAGTCTGGCAGTGTCGTTATAGCAAGGTAGGGGCCCTGGGTCCTTTTAGCAATGGGGGGGGTTACAGGACGGGGGTATGCGATGGCCCTCGGTATATACGAGCACCGCTACCTGAACGGAGAGGGGCTGTGGGAGATACCAAGGGTGGCCCTGTGTGCCTTAGCAGGATAGGACTCTCTGTGTTATCAGAAGGGTGTCGGATCATATCCCAGGGTCAGCAGAACGATTTCACCACTGGGTCCTTAAGCAAAACCATTAACACTCAATGGCTGTAATGTTTTTGCTCCAATATATTTAGCATCTGCTAAAATAAGTTGTAAAACAAATATAGATGGGAGTAGGGAACAGTAGAATGGGAGAAATGGATGTATGGCTTGATGGATGGATGGATGTATGGGTGGTTAGATGGATGTATGGGTGGATGGATGGGTGGATGGATGGATAGATGTATGGGTGGATGGATGGATGTATGGGTGGATGGATGGGTGGATGGATGGATAGATGTATGGGTGGATGGATAGATGTATGGGTGGATGGATGGATGGATGGATGGATGGATGTATGGGTGGATGGATGGATGGATGTATGGGTGGATGGATGTATGGGTGGATGGATGGATGGATGTATGGGTGGATGGATGAATGTATTGGTGGATGTATGGGTGGATGGATGGATGGATGTATGGGTGGATAGATGGATGGATGTATGGGTGGATGGATGGATGGGTGGATGGATGGGTGGATGGATGGATGTATGGGTGGTTAGATGGATGGATGTTTGGTTGGATGGATGGATGGATGTATGGGTGGTTAGATGGATGTATGGGTGGATGGATGGATAGATGTATGGGTGGATAGATGGATGGATGTATGGGTGGATGGATGGATGGATGTATGGGTGGATGGATGAATGTATGGGTGGATGGATGGATGGATTGAAATATGGGCAGGAACAGCAGGAGTGGGAGGGGGAAAAGGAGGGGGGCAAGATGGAGGGTTTGGGGAGAAGGATAGCTGGTGTGGGATTGGGGGGGATTACAGATAGGATTGGGGTGTCAGAGCCGGAAAAGCCCCAAGGCCCAGAAGCGGAGCAGCCTGAGAGTCGGTGCGAAGCAGCTAGGATCTCATCTGCCATCGGCATCCCGCTTTGAGCGTGTGCCGCCCGCTGTGTCCACAGGAGGGCGATGCTCGCAGGCTGACCGAGTACGAAGCTGGCCTGAGACAGAGGCCCCCGCCCCGTGTCATCTTCCAGGCAGGCCTGACGGCACAGCGCAAGCCGCGGGGCTGCGACAGGGGCCGGCAACGCAAGCAGGAGACCCACAATGGGCAGGTGAGGGGCCCGTGGGGCCCGGCCGGGCGCAGTATTGCATATGGTCACAAGGGGGCCCCTCCCCAGCAATGACGATGAGGAATCCAGCTCATATCACAGCATTCAGGGGCAGTATTAGACTGAAAGATTGACAGAGAGACAGACAAACCAATACAGCCAAATTTATTTCAGGAAGATGGATGATCGGGGGGGGGGGCATTGGGTAGTATTATAATACCATATACTGTACAATTTTCATTAGAAAATCCTCCCGCCCCCTGCAAATTTTAGAGGGAAATGGTGGAATAGTGGTGCTTTTTAATTTACAGTCAAAATCCTGTGTACCTAGTGTGATGTCTGGATTGTATGATTAGGAATGAGAGCCGAGTGCTGACTGGGGTTGTATCGGTAAATCTGCCGGCTCATTTTACCGGAGACTGGCTCCCCTTTTCATCCTCCCTCTGTCTCGATCCAGTGGTCGGAGTCTTAATTACTTTTGATGTTTAAAGAAGCCGCACTTGTCAGACTGCTGCCAGGGGGTGTGTCGGGATTTGGTGGGAGGCGCCGTTATGATTCAGGCCCTGGGCGTTCCTCGCGGAGGCGGGATTGTGCCGTCGTGGCATGGGTCTCTCTCGAGGTGTCACCTCCGTCTCCTACTTAGACCCCGAGCAGGCGGAGTCCATGTCCCCTGGCCGCCCACGTGTCCGAGGGCCCCTTCCCGGATCTCCTGGAAGCTGACTCCAAGGATTCCGCCCAGAGCGCCCCCTGGGTGTCGCTCTCCTCTTCTGAGGCTCTCGTCCAACCGGAATACAAGGTACCTTAATTGCAGGGGTCCCGCACGGAGGCCTCAGCTGGCCTGGGGTTTGCTAAGGCCCCCGCTACTGTGTCTGTGATGTGCAAGTCCTGACTGTTCCTAGTAGCATCCAGTGCTATCCAGCAGTAAAAATGACTATTGCTGTTCACTGTATGCATCAGTTTCGAATTTGCATGCCATTTGTTATTAATATGCCGTATATTACCATTTTTCGTTTCATTGCTACTGTTATAATACAAGTTTCTTACTCACCTGTACTGTACCAAATGTCAAGCGAGGTGACCAATCAATTGATTCATGCTCATCAAGTGATTCATGCTTATGGCAGCAGATGACTCATCAGTATCATTTCTGAGAGCGAATGTGTTTCTGAGTGGACTGAAAAGGATCTTCCAGCCAGGACAGGCTCTGGGCCCAGCATAACAGGATAAACCCAGTATAACAGGCCCAATCCGGTTATCTGCGTCCACTGTGCCTCAGCTGCTCCTCCCTCTCCCCACAGGACAGCAAAGGCTTCCGTGTCGGGGAGCTGGTCTGGGGGAAGATCAAGGGCTTCTCCTGGTGGCCGGGCATCGTGGTGAGCTGGCGTGCCACCGGCAAGCGGCAGGCGTCCCTGGGCATGCGCTGGCTTCAGTGGTTCGGGGACGGCAAGTTCTCAGAGGTAGGCATGTGGGCCAGAGCCCTGGTGGTCCATGCCCTCGAGGTCCCTCTCACTGCCCCTCCTGTGTCCTTCACCCTCCCCCTCACCCACCCGCCTCAGGTGTCTGCCGACAAGCTGGAGTCGTTTGTGGCCTTTCCCAAATTCTTCAACCAGGCCTCCTACTTGAAGCTGGCCTCCTATAGGCGGGCCGTCTTCCAGGCGCTGGAGGTGAGCACGGGGGGCTGGCGGGCCAGTGGAGGCAAGGCTGTGATTCTATACCCTCCGATGACCCATAAATGCTAAACAGACACTAGAGTTCTCAAGTGAAAGGAAATTGCAGGATCGCTGGGCGGCGTTCTGAGCATCGCTGGCCTCGAGTCCCGTTACTGTTGCGGCTCTTTGTGTGTGGCTCAGTGGGCAGCACTGCTGCTCACATCTCCAGAGATGGGTGTCTGAATCCCCCCCCCCACTCTGATTGTGTGCAGACTGTATATCACTGGTCAAATGTTTATGTTTGTATTCAGTATCCTATGGGTGTGCTGTTTGGCTTTGTGGGTTAGGATACCGTGTCGGTCGTCAGTAGGTTATAAGTTCAAATCCCTGAGTCGGCAGAGTGATTTCTCTGCTGGCCGCTCGAATAAGGCCCTTAACCCAGGGACTGTCTGATGCCGTCTTCTCAATCTTATGTTGTTTTGGATAAAAATGTCCCCTAACTAAATGTACATGATGTACATGTGGCAGATGGCCAGCCTCCGTGCGGAGAAGACCTTCCCCATGTGTGATGCAGAGGATCAGGTCAAGCCCATGCTGGACTGGGCTTATGGGGGCTTCCTGCCCAAAGGCTCAGAGGGTCTCAAGCCCACAGAAAACTCTGGTAAGTGGGACTGCTGGCTGGTTAAACACTGAGATGGTGCTTTATGGACCCCCGGAGGGAAATTAGGGTCTTCAGAGACGGATGTGGGAATGAGAATAAAATAAAGGCACAATAAATAATTAATATAAAGGCACAATAAATAAAACATGAAATGTACAAAATGAAAATAAGAAAAAAAATGTACAATGAATGAAATTTAAAAGTTCATTACACAGATGTGAAGATGCAAATAGAAGCAATAAATTAAATGAAAAATAAAATGTACTGAATGAAGATAAAGATACAGTAAGTAAAATAAAAAGGAAAATGTACGGACCTGACCAACTACATGTGCAGATTTTAAATGTAATCTGGAGAGAATGCGTAAGATGTTTCGAGGTGTTAAAATGTAGGCAGAAACATGCTTAAGTTTGCGTTGTGTTGATGTGGACTGTCAGCTGGCGGGGCCCGGCCCGGGCCGTGGGGGTGGCGATGAAGGGGCCATGAAAGCAGTCCCTCACGCTCCTCAGCGGATTTGGGTACTGGTGGGGGGTGTAAAGCTCCATGCAACCGATGATTCTGCAGAATGCTGAGGGATCCCCAGGACTGGCTCTGGGAAACAAGTCAACGTACACTGTCTGTCACATAAAGTGCATTCTCTAATCGCCCACTCTGGCCAAATCGTGCCCTCTGTTTCGGGCCCGGCTGCTCTAACTAGGCGTCTGTGATGCTGCTCGACTCACCCCAAAGATGCATCTGCTTCCTCTGTCTTTAGACAGCGGCTCGCTCAACCATCAGGTCTTGGATGTTGCACTGACTGAGTGCTTCCCGGCAGCCAAGAGGCAGAGGCTGGGCCTGTGCAAAGCCAAGCAGGGCACGGAGGATGTGTACAGTCGAGGTCAGAGGTCGTGCCGGTACCAACAGCGCCCCCTGCGCTTGTCTGATAAAATTACACAGACTGAAATAAGGTTGATGTTTTTTTTTGTTTTAATTTCAGAACAAATGTTTCATGAAGTTTTAAAGAATCACAGAAGTATAGAAGGTAAATATTCTGTCAGTGAGTGGGCGTGGTCAGGGATGGGAGGGCGAACAGAATCATGGGACATGGGGAAGGGAGAAAGGGGTGTCGACCTAATTTGGGGGTTGGAGGCGGGGTCAAATGAACCAAGGGGAGGGGCTAAAGTAAGATAGCTGTTTGTATGGGGTATGGGGAAGTATGGGGAAAAAATGAGAAGGGACAGTATGTAGAGCTGGGTAATGGGACAAGAGAATGGAAAATGTATTAAAGAATTATTACAGAAAATATATAATATTGGTAACAAGATAGAAGCTGAGTGAATGAATAGGCTCCTCCCCGGACTTTGCTCCGCCTCCTAACATACTTGAACCCGTCTCTCACCCAGCTTGCTTTGTGTGATTGATTTTTCTGGGATGAACTGAATTATTTGACTCGTTTTCTCTTTTGGCAGAATTTTGTCTTTCCTGTGGGAAGACAAGGGTAGCAACATTTCATCCGCTATTTGAAGGAGGCCTGTGCCAAACATGCAAGGTACTAACACCAGAATAATGAGTATGCCCACAAAACGTCGTACCTGGATATGGACAGGTTGATGTTTTTAGGGGATGGCCTGTAGATGGCGATGGGGGTCGTTTCCAGAAGCAGCTATGTGTTTATCTTAAGTTCTAAAGACATTCGGATGGTCTTCATTCATGGCCCTGTTGGTGGGAATCATTCTAGATAGGTTTAGAACTGGCAGTAGCTTTTTAGAGACAAACTAGCTAATTATTATTATGTAAAGAATATAAGGCTCTTATATGGACTGAGCTGGGCGCTGGTGCGGAATGCGTGAGCCAATGTGTTCACTCAGTGGTGGCTGAGCCCCACTCTTTAGCTACAATGGCTTTTTGACCCAAGGAGCACGTCTGTAATTATGTGCTGATCCAGCAGGTCCCAGCAGGTCTCAGCTGGCCCATCACCCCTCGTTAAATAGCCACCTTTACTCCGCCCCGCTCCTGTGGAGTAATCATGCGTTCATCCATTATCCTCGTTCCATTATTTTGAGGCTGGAAGTGACGTTTCTCCAAAAATCTGAGAAATATCTTGGAGCAGCCCAGAGTGCCCCGAGTTTTGGATTCAAGATGGCTGCTCAGTGCAAAGACTGTAGGTGGTGCTGTGATATTTTACATTTTTAAGCACTTTAGTGCTGTTTGAGTCAACTTCGTAAGCTGTGTACACTGTACAGTGTTATTGTAGTCGATAGATGTGTTGCTACGGTGAACGGCATACTCTTGGAGCCGTTCGTACTCCGAAAGAGCTAGTGCAAGAGCCACTTTCTTGGAGGTTTCCATCTTGGATCCGAGCTTGGCAAGTGGAATGCATCTGACTCGGTTTTCCCTGAGTTTTTA
The DNA here is from genome assembly GCA_026780845.1 of Petrocephalus sullivani. NCBI lineage: Eukaryota > Metazoa > Chordata > Actinopteri > Osteoglossiformes > Mormyridae > Petrocephalus > Petrocephalus sullivani. Next base: position 11,799,104 of record JAODKM010000037.1, on the reverse strand, counting down.
GCAGATGTGACGTTATTCCGAGTTGCGAGTTCCGAACTCCTAGGATAATGGAACACACGATAATTCCCAGAGCGCCCTGTAGCCAGACTAGGGCTGTCACTCTTGCACGGATGCCATGGGAAAGACTCCTGCCCTGTTATCTGGCACTTCTTAGCTCGGCTGTAACACAGGCCTTGCGGTCTCCCCCCAATAATTTCCACAAACCCATGGTACTTGTTGGCAGTGTCGGTAAGGAGAGCAGGTTGGGTCTGCTTGGCGTGCTTCAGCGTTTACCCCTGTGCACCGGAGTGGGCGGCCCCTGTGGAGGAGGCCACTGTGGGGTCATTAGGGACACCATGTCCCGGTCCCCTGCACGCTTGATTTTCAGTCCTGGATTTTGATTGGCTGATAGCAGTTTACATTTGGCTTGGATGTGCTGATTGTACGTGCTTGTGTGGACATGTGTGGTTTTCCTTCATGAAACATCTCTGTCATAGATTTGTATCCTCACCACAGCTTTGTGTGTGCATGTGTATGTGCACGTGTATGTGTGCATATGCATTTGAAGCTATGACAGTAACATGCGTTTCCACTTTCCTTTGCGTGTGCATGTGACCAGGACGTCTACTTGGAGATGTGTTACATGTACGACGATGACGGATATCAGTCCTACTGCACCGTCTGCTGCGGGGGCAGGGAGGTGCTGCTCTGTGGGAATGCCAACTGCTGCAGGTGAAGACGCCCCCCCCACCCCGACAGTGATGGAGCACACGCCCCCTCGGCTGAATGAACACCCCCTCTGGCTCACTTTAATGTGCAGCATGGATAGAAGACATGCCCCCTGGCTTAATGGACACGCCCCCTGGCCCACTTAAACATTTAGCACTGACAAAGGACACGCCCACTCTGTTCATTTCAATTTTCACTCTTGTCTAAGGACACGCCCCCCCGCTTCCCTGGCCACACCCCCTCACCTCACTTAAATTTTTCTTTTGAAAAAATACCTGCCCCCCAGGCTCACTTAAATATTTGCTATGGAAAAATGAACCCCCGCCCCTAACTTGACATCAAACTTAAACACTTGAAGTACACTTAAAGGTCATTAGCAGAGTCGCCCTTAAGCGGCCGAGATTAACGAGATATTTCACCTCCTGGGTGTCTAAATTAGTCGGGTTACATACTAATTGGTTAATTGTTTTTTTTAAGTAGTAACATAGTAGTGCCTGATGATGTCGGGATGATATGGCAGGCGTCTGTATGTCCCCTTACTAATCCTCCGCACACTGCCCCCTGCAGGTGTTTCTGCGTGGACTGCCTGGACATCCTGGTGGGTGCGGGCGCCTCAGAGAGTGCCCGCGCACTGGACCCCTGGTGCTGCTACATGTGCCAGCCGCCAGCGCGTTACGGCATCCTGAAGCGGCGTCACGACTGGAACATCAAGCTCCAGGAATTCTTTGTGAACGACAATGGGCAGGAGTTTGTGAGTGTTGCCCCCTGCTGGCTGCCACATAATAATGTTGACAGTTTGTGGGGGGGGGGGGGGGGGGGGTCTCTCGGGGGGTTTTTGTGTGACGGTGTCTAAAAGAGTGGCGTAAGAGATTATTTTGGGGATTATGTAGGAGTGTGTGTGACTGTGTGGAATTTAGAGATTGAGACTGCGGAAAGGTTAGTGTGTATGCGACAGTATGGGGGGGCAGTCTGTGTTTTATTTTGTGTAGTATGTTGGCCCCAGTGTGATTTACCCAGATTTGCAATTCATTTCCTTTCCAGGAAAATCCCAAGATTTACCCGGCAGTTCCCGCGGATCAGAGGCGTCCCATCCGCGTCCTCTCGCTCTTCGACGGCATCGCCACGGGTGAGCCCCCCTCCACCGAACGTAAACACGCCGCCCCAGGGCGAGCCGCGGATTTCCCACAAAGTCTATTTGCATGGGGCTCATCTCTGTGTTTCTGTGTGGTGGCTGGGGGTGGGGGGGACAGGATACCTGGTGTTGCGGGACCTGGGCTTCAAGGTGGGCCAGTACGTGGCGTCGGAGGTGTGTGAGGACTCCATCTCGGTAGGAGTGGTGCGTCATGAAGGGAAGATCCAGTACGTCCACGACGTGCGGAACATCACCAGGAAGGATGTGAGTCACCACACCGGCTAACCTGTGTCTGCTGCTGTCGGGAGCTGGGGGCTGTAGGCTAAAGACAGGCAAGGTTGTGGATCTGAGACCTAGGAAGGATTGTAGATGGATGGATGGATGGGTGGGTGAAAAGATAGGTGGATGGATGGATGGGTGGAAAGATGGATGGATAGATGCACAGTGAGTTGTGGACTATAGATGGTAAAAGATGTATGTCTAAGTCTTAAATGTATGCATTTACACATCTTTTATAGGTTTGACTTCTATGTAAATATGTAAATGTGAATAAATGTAAATATGTAAAGATTTACATATTTACATTTATTTTATTTAGCGCCCGCCAAAGCGATGTACAAGTGAGGCAGAAAGCACATTACAAACGTTTGTGCGGTGAGGAGCCGACTGGGCGTAAGTGCTGCTACCCTGAGCTTCCTGTGAATGGCCAGGTGTAGGTGTAAGCAACATTGAGCAGGAGCTTCACAACATCTTTCAGGCAAAGCAAAGAACCTAATAAGGCAGCTGTTCAGATCATCAGAGGGTGCGACCTTAAGGGTTTTTACGGAGCTGTGCAGCAGCTGGAATCTTTGTATAACTGGCCTTTGAGATGCACGTCTGTGCAAATATTTGACTCCCATCCATAATCTTACATCCATCCCTCATATGTCTAGACGATCTTTCACCAACTGCACCTGTATGTCTTTAACCCCCACCTCAAAACAAACAACCGCCGCATTGTTCTGGCTGAAAAACCCGCTTGTGAAAAAGTAAATGTCACGCGCTTGTGAAAGTAAATGACACCTGTTGGGGGCTGAAGCCCTTATCTTTCTGAGGATGTCTCGCTCTGCCTGGGAACCAAAATTCTGCCCCCAGGGTTACCCTATGAGTGCTTCTGACACTGTGCTCCTGCCGAGTGGGGCGTGGAATGAGGTAGGGAGGGGGTTGAGATAAACAACAAAGACCAGAATTGTGATTAGATCACGCTGCTCTCCTGAGACATCCAGGCACAGTAGATCCACCAGCACATCTGGATAAGGTTGGATGTTCACAACCACACTACACCTCGACAAGCAAAATGGTTTGCTGTGCAGCTGAACACTACTGGAAAAAATTCATATCGTGATATTTTAAATTTTCAGATAAACATTGTGATATTTGAAATTGGATAAAAATTGGCTTTAGCTCAATATTATCTCTATGGGATCCAAACAAATTCCATACAGCAGAAGGCTAATGTCTTTTGGTGCCCAGTTCCTGCTCCCTTATCTCCTCCACGCTAATTTGGGGTAAATTTCTCACAAACCTGCCACGGTGTCTATGAGTATGACGGCGAGGAGAAAAATGACTATGAATGGCTCAGAGACCACATGCAGGGGTCATGCCAAAGCAGTGGAGCTAAACTTTAGGCTATTATTTAAACATGTTTTAGAAAAGCATCAGAAAAGGAATCTCGAAATGGAACCATGGTTAAAATCCTGCTAAGTTTTGTTTCCTATGACAGGGTAAAAATGTTTTACCAAAACTTCTTGTTGGTCTAAGCTGGCTATCACGGTCCTTGTGAGGTAACAACTGCATGTGTAAATCATGCAAATCACGTGTGTGATGTCGAAATTAACGTTGCATACTGTGCGAGCCTAGTTTGCCATAATGCAGCATTGCCAGAGCTGAGCACACTCTTTACCCTCTTTATTAGTACCCTCTGTGTGTGCAGTACTCCTGCATCTTATACAGTAAATTGGTTCCACAACACAAAACCATGTACGCTCAAGAGAGTGCCTATTTACTATTTATTTAGAGAGAACCTATTTCCTGTTAAGAACCTATTTCCTGCTATTTACTTAGCACATTAGCGAATGCTATAGTACAGTACACAAATAGCGAGTGCAGCCAGACGGGGTACTAATACTTAGTATACTTCAGTTACTGCTGAAGTACAAATTATGAACAAATCCTCAACAAATATAGTGGCTACTTGAGATAAAAGATGCATCATGATTAATTAATGAGGAACAAACAGTATTTCACTGGTGTCATTCATTACTTATTCCTTCAGTAGTTCCTTCAATAGTCCACAAAGGTTTACAGAATTAACAGATATAGTGACAGATATAATAACTGCTTGGGATGAAACATGCATCATAATTCATTAATGATGAATTAACATGAGATCAGTATGTAATTAAGACTTAGTTTGTGGATAATTTTGTTTACCCAGCTTGGTAACACTTTACTTGAGGGGCCACAAATAATGCAGTAATACATGCTTAGTAAATGCATTAATTAACCATTAACTATGCGTTACCTCATCATTAATTAATGATGACGATTCATGTATTCTTTGCAGGAACTTCATTAGTTAGTTTATTAGTTAATCATTAACTAATTCATGTTCATGATTAGTACTTCAGTAGTCAATGAGGTACTACTATGATTTGTGACCCCTCAAGTAAAGTGTTACCCAGAGCTTTTCTTTTTCTATATATATTTTCAATCATTCAATATATATGTATATAAATACATATATATAAATATATATGTGTGTTCTATAATTATATATATATGTATTTATATTTAATATATATATATCCACAATGATTTAAAACTGTGATTCTTGGTCACGATCGACCTGGTAACCGCCGTCGTGTGTCTACGCCACCATCCCGTGCAGATTGCAGAGTGGGGACCCTTTGACCTGGTCATTGGTGGCAGCCCCTGTAATGACCTCTCCATCGTCAATCCCGCCAGGAAGGGCCTCTATGGTAAGGCGCTGGCGTGTGCAGCTTTTTTAATGTTTTATCACAAAGACCCTCATGATTACACAGTTGGAAGATAGATGGTTGGGTTTTTAATGGGTGGCTCAGTGGGTAGCACTATAGCTCCCAGGGTTGTGGGTTCAAATCCCACCTCCCTTATGACTGTGTGGCCTGGGATAGGCTCCAGGCAGCCCTGTACTGGATAAGCAGTAATTCTAGTTCCAAAATATTTCTATGTTAATTCAACACATGACGTTCAATTGCGTTATGACTGAAAACAGATTCACGATAACTGGTGGATGCTGTATTGTTTCTGGGAAAGTTACTTTGGGGGCCCCCTTAGTGTAGTGATTGTTTGTGGCCAGCAGGGGCCATCTAACCTCTGCAGCCCCACGCAAATGCATGATTTGGCGGTAAACACTGCCGCTGACCAGTTATTAGGAACGACTCGCCAGTTGATGATGCGAGAGGGCTGGATTGGTCTGGATGGGGATGCGTGGAGGATTAATTGGCTGTTGGATGGTGCAGTCGCACTCCTGTAGACCTGCCCTCCATACATGTGCATCCCGTTACACTGACAGAAGGCACTGGGCGGCTCTTCTTCGAGTTCTACCGGCTGCTGAGCGAGGCCAAGCCAAAGGAGGGCGAGGACAGGCCCTTCTTCTGGATGTTCGAGAATGTGGTGGCCATGGGAGTGAACGACAAGAGGGACATCTCACGCTTCCTGGAGGTCAGAGCTGTCAGCCGGCCGTCACTGGCAGGGGTGGGGGGGTAACTGATGGGGGTGCGTTGAATCTGGGGCTTGGAGCCGCTTACAACGCGGGGAGGACATAGCTTGTGCCATTGTGTTATTTATCGTTTCCATAACTGTCATTTGACGCGTGTCTTTGTTGCTGTTCATTGATGCTGCTGCTAGCAGTGAGCCAAACACTAATTCATTGTATGAATAATCATGCAACGACAATAAAGAATTGCGATCCTGATGCGATGTGTCATTCCCAGTGCAATCCAGTGATGATCGACGCCATTGAGGTGTCTGCGGCCCACCGCGCCCGCTACTTCTGGGGGAACCTTCCAGGGATGAAAAGGTGAGTGGACCCAAGAGTCAGAGGTCTAGAGGAGGGCTCTCCAGATGCTCTCCATGTTTCACTGACGACGTTGCCGGTTTTCCTTAAACATCGGCTGTTTTGCAATGTCCATGTTATCGTTCCTTGACAATGGATAATCTCCGGGTCTCTTCTTTCCTCCAGACCACTTTGTGCATCAGGGATGGACAAACTGGAACTTCAGGACTGTCTGGAACACGGTCGTGTAGCAAAGGTTCGTGCAAAATACCCACCGCTATCACAACGGTGTGACTTTCGGCGTGACATTTGTCCATAGCGATACCTGAGCAGAGTGGGCAGGGCGTGTTGGCGTCACATGACATACCATCTTCCCATAATTCTTTGCAGTTTGGGAAGGTGCGAACCATCACCACACGCTCCAACTCCATTAAGCAGGGCAAAGACCAACACTTCCCTGTCATCATGAACGGGAAGGAGGACATCTTGTGGTGCACGGAGCTGGAGAGGTGAGCGCCCCGTTACAGATAAGCGGGTCGGGGTTTCATGGGGATTCCCTGTTAAGATGGAATGATGGTATAAATCGGAATGATGGCACCGAGCGGTGTCTTTGGAAAGTGACGGAGGAGATAATAGGTTGTTTAAGGAAACCCCTGAGTACAGGACCGCTAGTTAATTAATTAAAAATTAATTAATAACTAATTAATTAATTTGGGTGAATTATTTTCTCCGCAAATGAAAGAGGCATTTTCCGGGGCCGGGGCTGGACGTGGTGGTGGGGGTGTTGGGCCCCCCCCCCCCCCTTTGAGGGTAATTAAATGTGGCTGAGGTGCTCGTGTGCTCCCCCTGCAGGATATTTGGGTTCCCTGTGCATTACACCGATGTTTCCAACATGGGCCGCGGTGCCCGGCAGAAGCTGCTGGGTCGCTCCTGGAGCGTCCCGGTCATCAGGCACCTGTTCGCCCCCCTCAAGGACTACTTCGCCTGCGAATAGGAGCTGGGCCCCCCCCCCCCCCCGCAGCCAGTTACAGGGACATATTCCACCAGCCTGGGAATATTGGGATTCACAGGCGACTGTTGTTTACCGATAGACACACTTTACTGTATGGATGGGACTCCATGCTCTGACAAGTACCTCAGCGACACACACTGCGACAATTTTTTAATATTTAAAATGCTTTTTTAAAGTTGAATTTCTGGTCAAAATTTCATATCTGTGGTTTTAAAAGGAAAAAATTATTAATAGACTTATTTTCTTAAAAAAAGAGACAAAATGCAAAACCTATGAAAGGTGTAACAGATATTCCAGAGAAACATTTTTTAAAGGTGAATTTGTGATCAAAATTTTGCATTGATGGTTTTAAAAAAAGTATAATTAATAGGTTTATTTTCCTTAAAAAGCATAATGCAAAACCTATAAATAGTTTATCAATCTTATGAGATGATGTTTTAAATTCTCAGTTATCGGTTTTGATTTTTCTGTTTTTTTTTTTTTTCCAAAAAACCTTTTTTGAAGTGCACAGAGTAAAGAGACCACATTACTGTTGGCCAAAAATTTTAAAGTTGGTGATTGGTGTAAACAAATGATTTAAAGATGACATACAGAAACATACAGAAGTTAATGAGCTTTTTGCTGACCAATCAAAGCACATATTCGTACTTAAATCAGTTTTATAGAGAAATAGGGCAACTTTATATTTTCAGAATCACATTTTTGTTGTTTGTGCATCATGTACTGTTCTTTGTTGAAAACAAAAATGTTTACAGTATCAACTTTCCTTTTCGAGTAATTTTTGGCCATATTAAGACACATGAACTTATTAACATATTAGAAATTGCTTAATGTTTTTATATATAAATGGAATGTAAAATTGTACTTTTTTAAGCTCTTAGTCTATATTTTTAAACCGCAACAAAGTACTGTATGTTTTTTAAGCCTTTTTATACACTGTAACATTCGGTTGTCCATGCAACACCGAACCCAATACAGGAGAATACTTCCACCTTTTTGGATATTAATAGGAAAAACGCAAATGTCCCCGCGATTTTTATATTAAAAAGAAGGATTTCTGTGACAGATCTTTTTCAGCCTTGTATTTCTATTAAAACGGTTCTGCTTCCAGGACTTTTGCCATGTGAGTTAAACCGAAAACCTGCCTCTGAGGAGTATCAAATCTGCTGTTTGTTTTTGATGTTTTTCCACACTGCGAGGTGCTATGTTTTTGTGCTATCTCAGTTCCTGTGAAAACATTTCTAGAATATAGCCATGTAAGTTGAATCTAGTGTTTGTAGACTAAGGATTCTTATTGTAACATCTCCTCATTTTTGCTTTCACTGTAGACTTTAATAACGTTTGGTTTTGTACGTTGCCAAGTAAGTACCACTGGATAATATGTTATATTTTGTAACTATTTCAGGACTGTAGGACCAATCATGATGGTGAGCTGCAAATAGTTGTATGTATAGTGCATACACATACATATATATTTTTTTCCAGTTCTGTTCTACTGTTTTGTTTTCTTAGATTGTTTTCTATAACCATGGACCGAACATGCATATTTACCAGGTTTTATTCTACAAGTGAAACTGAAATTGGGTGAAATTAGCCTGGGACTAATGGCTCCTGTGCTTATAATTTGACGCTGCGGTTTTAATCTGTTCTCTTCTTGGAGAAGATGCGAACTGGCCCCCCCCCCCCCCCACCCCACAATGCACATCCTCAATAAAGACCATGTGACCCGATGCTAATATTGTCTGTGAAGTCTCTTCCCCCAACCCGTATGACCCGGCAAGTCCGGGCTTCTTTCACTTTACGCGACGGGGTCGGATGTTAATAAAGTATTTCAGGAATTTCATAACAAACTAAGTACGGGCGGGTTGTTGTCTTCAAAGAAATTTGGACGGAGTATTTTAAAATCATGACAGTTCTGTAGAGGTCCATATCTTTGCAGTCTTTTAGAACTAAAGCCGTATCAGAGCAGAGTTTTTCAGTAACAGAAATTTTGCTTGTCCCTCCACAATGACTCATGAGCGACGTTTAGCATATCGAATCAAAATGTAACTGAAACAACTGTGTTCTGGAGCCCATCCCAGGCAGAACAGGGCACAGAGCAAAGCACACCCTAGCCATGATGCCAGCGTGTGGAACACACACACACATACATCATGGGCAATTTCGGGATGCTGATCGACATGATTGCGTGAGTTTAGTCTGCAGAAAAACCATGTGATGCGGGACGAGCATGTAAGTCCTGCAGACACACGGGACAGTGGATGCAAAGCCCCAGCCCTGGAGGTGTCAGGCAGCAGAGCTACCCTCCAAGACATGGTGCTAGAAGCATATTACAATCATTATTACAGATGTGTTCTTCATTGTGCTGAACTGGTTTCCCCACCAAGACAAAAACAGGCTTAGCAGACCTAATACTGGGGGATGTAAATACAGCTTGGAGACTCTGCTCGTGATAACAGATAATTTCGTGATAACAGATAATCAGCTTCTGCTAATGGGGTTTATTTCAGATGGCTGATGATGCTTCTGCGTCCGTAGTGTCTCTCTCTGCACTATACCGGGTGCCCAGTGTCTTGGTCACTCAAGACAGACCAAACAAACAGCTTAATGTCAGCAGTGGGGGAAGCACCCAGGACCCGAACGCGTTTGGTCCTGCTTCCTGGGCTGCACTCTGTTTATGTCGGGGCCTCGGGACAGGAATAAGCCCACACACACACATGCGCACACGCATGCACACACACACAGTCCATGTATTCCTATCATTATGGGGACATTCCATTCACTCCTATGGGCATAACCCTTAACCCCTACCCAGCCCTAACCATAACCATAAGTAACCAAAAAAATAGGAGACTTTTGGCATTTTTAGTTTTTTTTATTGCAGACAGATTTTTATAAACTTGAGGTTATCCTTATGGGGACCAAATAAATTTCCTCACAAGGTAGAAAATAACTGGTTTTTATCACACTGTGGGGACATTGGGTCCCCAAAACGTAATATAAATATGTCCACACACACACACACACACAGCAGAGTTCATGTATACCTATTATTATGGAGACACTCCATTCATTCCTATGGGTATAACCCTGATCCCAACTATGTTACCCTTAACCCCTACCCAGCCCTAACCTTAACCATAGTTAACCAAACAAAATATGAGACTTTTGGCATTTTAAGTTTTTTCATTGCAGACACAGATTTTTATATAATTAAAGTCATTCTTGTGAGGACTGAAAAAATATCTCCACAAGGTAAAAAGTGGCAGGCTTTTATCACACATTGGGTCCCACACTGTAATAATGAAAAAGCCACATACACACACACACACAAGCAAATTCACATGCTTTCACAGCTCAACACAGGTTACACATGTGCATATACACACACGACCGCATACAAACACACACGCCTTCACAGAACATGTAAACTCCACATGCAGAACATCTGAAGGCGTCTAATGGGACCTTACACTTTACAACCCCTAAAATATAGTGAATTAATTATTAAATATTTAATCATATTAAATATTACAGTGAGGGAAATAATGATTTGACCCCCTGTTGAATTCCTAAGCTGACCCATTTATAAAGAATTGGGAAATCAGTAATTTCACTGGTAGGTTTACTTTAACATCAGAGCATTTCGAGCAAAGCAAACAAGAAAAAAACATTATGTAAGTTGAAAATCAATTTGTCATTTGTCTAGAGACATAATTATTTGATCCCCTACAAACCAGCAAGAAATTGGTTCAAGCACATGTTCATGAACACAACACAGGTAGCATTTCATTAAGTAGCAGATGCCAAGCCAGCATTCACAGATCTTCAGCCTTATCACCATGGAAAAGAGCTGTCTAAGGACATCAGAGAAGAGACTGCTGATCTTCTCACAGCTGGAATGGGCTACAAGACCATCAGCAAGCAGCTTGGAGAAACGACAAGTGTTGGTGCGATTATTGGCCAACGGAAGACAGACAAAACAAGTGTCAGTCTGGGACCCCGAGGAAGATCTCATCTCGTATAAGTAATCTTAAGAAGTGTAAAGGCTGACTCCAGAGCTACCAAGGAGAAGCTCGTTAATGATGTCAAAGCAGCAGGGACCACAGTCACCAAGAAAAGCATCAGTGACACATTACGCCATTCGCAAAGTGCCCCTGCTCCAGAGGGCCCATGTTCAGGCCCGTCCGAAGTATGCCAACGGACACCTGAGTAATTTCAGTGAGGCTTGGGAGGAGGTGATGTGGTCAGATGAGAGCAAAGTTTGGCACCAGCTCCACTCGCCATGTTTGGAGGGAAAAGAATGCTGATTATAACCCCAGGAACATCATCCCTACCGTCAGACATGGAGGTAGAAGCATTATGCTCTGGGGGTGTTTTCCTGCCGACGGTCCAGGACGGGTGCACCGCATCTACGGAAAGATGGACGGGGCCATGTTCTGGATGAGAACCTTTGTCCTTCAGCCAGGGCACTGAGATGTATAGTGGAGGAGTCTTCCAGCAAGACAACGTCCCTATGCATACGGCCAAGGCAGCAAAGGAGTGGCTCAGGAAGAAGCACATTAAGGTTATGGAGTGGCCTAGCCAGTCTCCAGACCTTAATCCCATAGAAAACCTATGGAGGGAACTGAAGCTTTGTGTATCCAAGTGACAGATTAAAAACCTTAAAGATTTGGAGGAGATCTGCAAAAGATATGTTGCTGTTAAAATAAATCTACCAGTGAAATTATAGCCTTCTTAATTCTTTATAAATAGTATAGAATAGTATTAATAATTCTCTCTTTCTTCTAGATGCCTCCGAAAGCATGGAGCTTTACAAAAAAGCTCAATGGTTGCATTAAAAGATTGCACCTGTAGGTGGCAGTACAATCTTTCATTTGAAAAGAGCTTCTTTCAGCAAGTACAAAAGAATTATGCAGTGCATTACACCGTTTAAAAAAGTTTTGTGGTTAAACTGCCTCATGTGTCAAACCTCCTTTGCATCGTGATTCACTATATGCCGCCCCTTTGCATTGTGTTTCACTGCACACTGCCCCTTTGCATTGTGTTTCACTGTACACTGCCCCCTTTGCGTTGTGATTCACTGCACACTGCCCCTTTGCATTGTGTTTCACTGTACACTGCCCCCTTTGCGTCGTGATTCACTGCACACTGCCCCTTTGCATTGTGTTTCACTGCGCGCTGCCCCTTTGCATTGTGTTTCACTGTACGCTGCCCCCTTCGCGTCGCGATTCACTGTGCACTGCCCCCTTTGCGTCATGATTCAGCACACTACCCCCTTTACATCGTGATTCACTGTATGCTGCCCCCATCTTGTGATGTTTTTATGGTCAATTTTACTATGTTAAAGGCTCTCATTTCACTTTTGTAATTCAGTTGTATTGCAGAAAAACAACTAGCACTGTGAACAATAAATACAATCCATAAAACAGGTATGTGAAAATATACAATATATATTAATATCATATAATACACACAGTGGGATTAAGTATATGAGTGCACCGGTATATTAAAGAAGAGAGCCACAACCATTTCTTTTAGCTGGACCAGAATTAGAGTTCCAGTTGGGGCATATAAAGCTCTATGCAATGACAAGGAATAGCTCTGTGTTTGGTAGATCATTGCCTATCCAAGGTGACTTACAAAGGATGTGGGCTCCCGGGGATTTGACACTGCTAGCACAGTGTGATGCTTAGTAAGCCGTACCAATGACACTGCAGCCAGGAGGTGGCGGACTGAGTGCTCCAGTGCCATGTGCATGTGGCTGGGCTGGATCTTGGCCTGGATGTTCTCAGCACCTGCTGCAATGCTATATCTGTAATTTAGCCTCAAACTGTATTAGGATGCTTGTTTTACTATTCCCACCAGTAATAATGTTTCAGTTATTTATGATGTGGTTTTATAGAAATGTATATTATTATGTAATTACTAATTTAATAAATTAATTTTAAAAAACAATTCATTATAAATAAACTGATTAAACAGGTTTTAGATGGAGAGAACATGCACTCTGATAGGTGGGAGTGATGGACGTCCACTATGCGTGTGATCTGATTGGCCGGAGTGATGGCCTTGTGGTAAATGTGCACTCTGATATGCTGGAGTGTTGCCATTCTGCTATGCGTGGATTCTGATTGGCTGGAGTAACGGCCTTGTGGTAAACGTGCATGCTGATATGTTGGACTGATAACATTGCAGTGGACATGTACTGTATATAGCAGGGCTTTGTTCAGCCACAAACTGCCTGGCCAGTATTGCTCAGAGGGAACAATAAGGAACTGTAGTAATAAAAAAAATAAAGACAACTGGGTTGGTGTAACTGTCCAATTTCCCCTGTCCAGGTCTGGCTGTCAAGGCTGGGGTCAGGCATTTATCTCTACTCCTCAAACACTACTTCATCTGTGAATAGCTACCTCCTCCCCCCCATTTGGGTACGTTGCTTGGCAACAGAGTCTGCCGGCTTGGGGGAGGGGAAGGAAAGAGCTTAGGTAGCCTCTGTCTCTGTCGTTCACACGGAACAAGTGAATGCAAATTTCATACATATTGCTTTTTTATTTTTATTTTATTTTATTGCATCATTGACAAGTGGAGTAGAACCTGGAAAGGAATGATGTTTTTCATGCACAAAGAGACTACAGAACAGCTTGTTTAATTTAGTTTAATTTGTATGCTGTTTCTAAGAAATGTAAATGTAAATCAACAGACCATATTGTTATTGCCATTGATTTGTGTTTATTTATGCTTATGGGTGAACTTCATTTTCATCATGAATACAAATTCCATTTTAATTTTATTATGTTACTGCACCTCGCTTTACACTGCTGATAGTTATAGATAGAATGCCATAATTGTCACAGTACGGGGAGCAAATAGAGTGAGATTTCAGTCTCTGCATATCCTGTGTTATATGTCTTATTCACCTATGGCAGACACACACAGCCACACTCAGGTGAGAGCAAAGCTTGGAGTCAGAACACAGGGTCAGCCTGATGGGCCAGGAGCAGCTGAGGTTAAGGACCTTGCCGACAGGCCTCTAGCTGACAGGATTACTCTGAGAACCAAGGCATTGGAACCAGCTACCTTCCTATCACCAGAGGTGAGTAATCCAGGTCCAGAGAGTAAAAGTCCTGACCAAGATTTTAATTCAACCAACCAGTTGGGTACTCTGTAACTGTGACTCTTTATACTCAACTGGTTGATTGAAACAAAATCTTGGTCTGGACTTTTACTCTCTGGACCTGGATTACCCACCATCACAGGCATAGAGTCCTCTCTCCCAGAGCCACACACCACCAAAAAAGCATTTTTTCTTGACCAGAAATTAAAAACCCCAGCCACAGCAATTAGAGTGTGAAATCCTAAGCACCACAGTGCAATTATATATCTGAGTATATTTAGTGGACATGTATATGTGAGCCGGGCTTCACACAATCATAGGTCCAGGTCATAAAAACACCACAAAACCTTGCTGAAATGTACTATATATACATCTGAAGTTTGGGCACCCCTAGCCAAGTTACATGTAAAGCAAACTGAACAACAGGACTGCATTGAAAGAGCTTTAACATGACATCTTTCTGCTAATTTTAGTGCAGTTATTGTTCATCCATCCATCTTCTGAACCTATGCCCTATGCAGGGTCAAGGGGGTCCAGAGCCTATGGGCACAAGGCAGGGAATAACCAAAGGAGGGGTGCCAGCCAATCAGAGGGCACACTCACACACCAATCACCTTGTAAAATGTAACATCAATTATTTATTCAGTCGACCAATAACACAGCTACATTAAGTGTAAATAACGTAATTAAATTTGCAGTAAGATTGCTGTTAGGGTAATCTGGCCAATGAGGGAGCTTCCTTCATCAAATGGAATCTCTTAATCCCTGCCCCAATCCCTAGTCATTCTCAGGGTAATCTGGCCAATGAGCGAGCTTCCTCCATCAGATCGCATCTCTTAATACCCTCCCCCATCCCTCATCACCCCTGTCTTCTACTGATAACTCTACACATTATCAACAAGGCGTCACGTGACATTTACGACTTGCATCTAGGCCGGCAGTAAACAGGGTTAGCTATCTTTAGATAGCATTTGTTAGCCAAGTATATGTGCTACTGCAAGTATCACAAGGGAACTGAATTGTCTCGGCCTTGTTTTCCAATAGACATATGGTACATTAGCCTAAAAATATATCACACACGTCTGCTTGGTTAGCTGCGTAATCAATGTGCCTGCACAGACATGCAGTGAAGCCGCATTATGAACTCATGCTGATGTTAGCCATCTCAAACACAGCAAATGCAAGGCATCCTAAGAATGTTTCTGAGCTTGGAAAGCAGGAACAGAAAGTCTATTAGCTGGGTACGGGAAATGACTGGAGGCTGTGATTTGATTTCTGCCCAAGGAGGTGTTACTGAGTACTGACCGACGGGGTGCCCAAACATTACATGTGCCACATTTAGTGTTTTCATTTGTTGCTAAAATTCAGCAAATAAAAAGTCTTTGCATTGAAATCTGCAAAAATGTTCGTTTTGGTGCAGAGGACGTGTTAATTTTGTTTTCGTTTCGAGCTCTGAATTTCTGACCTCCCGGTTCAAATGGAACATACCATAAGCAGAGTCATAACGCGACAGTTAGTAAACTAAGCATCATATGACTCTCGGAGTAACGGCAGCACTAGTGCTATGGCAGCCCTGTGACACAAGTCTGCCCCAACAACACTGTTTGTGTATACATTGTACAATATATCTATTAGCTATTAGTTATTTCTATTCATTTTTTTGTAAGATAAGTCTGGGCAATTTCAAGCAAAAAACCAAGAAGAAACTGGTGCCCAAATATTAGGCGATATTGTGGTACCTACTATGGAAAATATACCTTTTTTCATGAATACCAAAATCTGAATAAGGTTCATTGGCTATGTAAATTCACACTTACAAGAACAGTGTCTCAGAATGGTGCTTATACTGACGTACAACAACCAGGGAGCAGAGTACCGGTAATAGTACAATGGGACTGTGGAACTGCAGCATGAGGGAGGGAGGCTGAACTGCATCTGTGGCCACAGGAAATGCATCCTCCCGGAGTAATGTGCACAGTACTGGTCTCCCACTTGGGAGATTATTGCTCCAAGGAATGTGAAGGACTGGACAGTATTAGCCGCTGAGCTGTGGGTGGTAATGGAATGTGGTGGGGGCTGAATTTTGCTCTATAGAGCTCCAGATCGTTATGATTGCACCAGGACACCACCACCCGTTTGTATGCACATTCATTCCTGTGATGTCTAAGTCCAATTATGCCACCTGAGCTTAATGTTTGGGTCAATGGAAATGCAGCCACTTGTGTAGGGAGCCCAGAGCAGAGGGGAGGAGCGATCAAACCCAGGCAGCTTTGGTGCCGAGGGTCCGAGTGTCCTCACGTTTTCCCCAACTTCACATTCTGTGCCCTCTCAAGAATGCATGCAATGTTACGATGCTTATATTCAATATAAGATGCTTATCTTTTAGTGATATTGCATTGGAAGGTTAATTCATTAAAGGTCTTGGCCTCTTACCCACCTTTGTCTATTCTGGCTGTTTATATAGAGCCCCTTTGGCGTATAAACTACACCATCTGGCATGGTCATAATGATAAACTCCTTCTCTGCCGAAACCCATGGAAAATGTGGTTTACGCAATCCCCGGCGTTACGGTTCTATTCCCTGGCACTGGTGCTGATCTGGCAGGCACTTGTAAAAACACATTTCTGGGGTGTGCGTGGGCATGTGCTCTAGAACAGATTGTCTTTGAGTAATTACATATTGGTATGACTATGAGTGTTAATGACCGCAATTCTTAGGGGAAAATTACGGATAAGAAACATTAAATGCATTCTTGTATACATACACGTATATGTATGCAGGTAGGATAGTGGTTAGAGGCAAGAACTGGTAACTTAAACCAACAAAAATATTGTTAACTTAAATCTCTCCATAAAACTTTGTCAGTGTGGAGGGAAATACCCCATGAACAATTAAAATGCAAACACATCATATCCCTGTAATTTCCATACGCGCTTATCGGGGTCACGGAGATATTGAAGCATATGCTAGAAAACGCAGGGCAGGATCGAATGGACACAGACACGTTTGTATCATAGTGAGGACCGTCCATTCATTTGTAGGGGAGTAAGTAACCAAACAAAACGAGACTTTTCGCATTTTTACAATTTTGTTTGTATTCACAGACTTTTACAAAATTCAATCTGAAGAAGTGAGGACTGAAAAAAATGCAAGACCTCAGAAGTCACGTCTTTTGAGGATTTTGCGTGGTCAAGTATAGCATAACCTGTACACACACACACACTATGAACACCAATTAACCTTAACTTGTTTTTGGACTGCAGACTCGTTCAAGAGACCATGCAATATCAAAAATATAAGGGGGGGGGGGGTGTTGTGTTACTTCAAGATATATATTGCACTATAACGTACAAAAGAAACAACAATTTAAAGAAATTACCCAGAGAACTTGATAAGGCTCAACATACTATTTTGTTCCACTTATTTTGGTCGTGCAAGTTCAAATAACATTAGACACTGGTTGTTTAAGCATGGTCTGCACTACAAAGATCGAGACACAAAGCAAATCCTTTACTTGATGCAAATAAGAACAAAAACGAAGTACTTGTACTTTAATCGTAAACTCATAGTTTATTCTAAAAGGCTGTCGCCGTAGTACTGGTTTGTTTCATTTAAGAAAAGTGGTTTTACTATTATCCGTTATTATGAGAGGTACGGCTGCCGCGATTACAAACTATAAATGTTATTGTTCGGCCGCTTAATGGTTAAACGAACGCCTCGCCCCACGTCGCCGTTGCGTGTGACGTCGGTGGCGGTTTCGGAGGGACGCACGGCGACGTTCCGTTACGCGATGACGTCACCGAACGCCCGGAGCGACGCAGCACGCAGCAACGGAGCTCACCGGCGGCAGACGTTTCAGCCTCCGCGCAGAAGGACGTTTTAAACCGCGCCTCGCGTACAATCGGCGTCCGCAGCTACTCGGCCCATTTAGTGGGTAAGGCGGCCGGCTTCTTACCGGGCTTATTTCCCCGCTGGGGGGTGGGAGTACGAGCGGGACGGAGCGGACGGAGCGATTGAATGGCGGCCGCGGGGGAGCGGCGGCCGCGAAGGCTGGATGCCGGAGCTAACCGCCACAGCTAGCCGGAGGGGTGCGGGGCAGACGGCCGATGTGGAAGTGCGACAGCCGGGCCGGGCTGGCGGGGCTTCGCTGCGTGCGATCGGGACGGCTCCTGAGCCGCAGGGCCGCGGCGGCAGCGGAATGGGCTCCGGACGGACAGCCGCAGACACCCCTCCCTTTTCGGGGAGCGTTTCCTCCTGCGGGGGAAGCCGGCGCTGTGCGGCCGGGGCGAGGACGGGGCCGCTCGGCTCCGCCGCATGACTTTCACACTATTTCTCATCATTTATTCATTTTACTGGCGGTTTATTCCCGCCGCCCCTCCTGCCGATACTTACATGTACATATGTATCGCTGCGCAGCTCCCCGGCCGGCCGGCGGGGCCTGGGGTGTGCCGGTCAGCCCGCTGGGGCCGGCGCACAATGCGCCTCTCCGTGAGGGGGCTGCGGCTCCTCTCACGCTCCGCCAGCCCTCGGTCAGCGCTGTATGCGGGCGGAGGCCGGCTCATGCGGGGTCCCCGGGGGGCTCGGCGGAGGGAGCTGTCAGCGGCCGGTACGTCGCGGGGGTTGGTGGGGGGAGGAGATGCCCGCTATCGTACGGGGTTTTACGGCGGCGCGCGGGTGGCACGGGGCCGGGGGGCTGCGTCACTTCCGGTGCGGGTGACACAGCTGTCATTGCGGTGGCGTTTCCGCCTGCCCGCTTAATTCTGCTTAAGGGCTAATCCCGCTCCTATACTCTGAGCGATCACTTTTTTGGCTCATTACTCGTCTACTTCCGAGGAGTTTGCTGTGGTACGCTTACGTGGTATTCATCCAGTGTGCTATTTGTGCTGGTGTGAATCCATCCGAGGTTCTCTTTGCCTTTACAGGTGTGCTGGATTCTCCTTGCTGTATCCAAGGCCTGAAGTCCCGTACAACACGCCAGGCGAAACCAGCATCCCTCACCCTTTTGTTGCAGCTGACGCAGGATGGCTGTGAATGTCTATTCCACCTCGGTCACCAGTGACAACTTGAGTCGCCATGACATGCTGGCATGGATCAATGAGTCCTTACAGCTGAACCTCACCAAGATCGAGCTGCTGTGTTCAGGTGGGGAGTCACTTTGTCTTAAAGTAGGCCGTTCTGTGTAATCCCTGCAGTCGGCATACATGTAAATTTCACTTGGTGTACTGCAGTGTTTCCCAACCCAGTCCCCAGGCAGCCCTGGACTCCACGTTTTTGCTCCCTCCCAGCTCCCAGCCAATCAGGAACGCCGAATACCTGGTACAGGTGTGCTGGGAGCTGAGAGCCAAAACGTGGACTGTCTGGGGTTCCCCGGGGACTGGGTTGGGAAACACTGGTGTACTGGACAATTTATACCTGCTAGTCAGGTGTGTGGCTTGGCAGATTAGGCCACTATGCCGGTGTTCAGGTCACAGGCTTAAATCCAAGGATTGGCTGTGTTATTTTACACTATTGGGCCCCAGAGTAAAGGCCCCAACTCCGAATTGCTTCAGAGACTGTCTAAATCCACTTCAATGGTATGCCATTTTGGATAGCAGAGCCTGGTATATAAATAAAGACTATTCGTCAATGGTCCTGATTGTCACCGAAGATCCTGCTGACGTTTGGGGATGTCCGTGCCTGTCGTTTTTTTGTTTTAGGTGCGGCCTACTGCCAGTTTATGGACATGCTGTTTCCCGGCTGTGTGCCATTGAAAAAAGTCAAATTTCAAGCCAAATTGGAACACGAGTTTATCCACAACTTTAAAATATTGCAAGCTGGATTCAAGAAGATGGGTGTAGATAAGGTCAGTAATTGTCAGTTTATATCATCTCGCACACGCGAGACAGTGGCTTTTTTGTGAATTTGGCATTGCATATGTTTTTATTCGGTAGGAAGATCTCAACCCAGCTCTGAAATTACCTAGTTATTGTTGGTGGACTTGTGATCCCTATCTCTTTATGAAGCAGCTGTTATCTGTGTAGAACATTGTCTCATTATCAGAGGGGTGTGGCATATTTGAAAGTTACTGGGGGTTTGTTCTTTATTTGTAGGTGTGTTTTCTTCACTTAAGAGTATATAATTTCAGCCACAGCAGGTGGAGTAGCCTTTTAATTGCATTTACTGCTGACTGCACCATTTTTCTTGGTGTCCCTCCACATCTGAGGCTCACTTGGCTTTACAGGCAGATATCAGCCTCTTGCGGTGTTATTTGGTTTCTTTGACATGCCGGTCTGGATCTGCCTGGATACATCTTTTTTTTTTTTTTTACTTTTTTAAAGGGGTAGGTCACATACCAAACTGCAGCTGGTTGTAATTCTTCTCCATCCTTCTCCAGATTATCCCAGTTGACAAACTGGTGAAAGGGAAATTCCAGGATAACTTTGAGTTTGTCCAGTGGTTTAAGAAGTTTTTCGACGCCAACTATGATGGGAAGGAGTACGACCCGGTAGAAGCCCGCCAGGGCCAGGAGACTGTCCCCATGCCCAACTCCGCAGTGCCCGCCCTGAACAAGCCGAAGAAGGTCCTCAACACCGGTTAGTGTGCAGCCCTGCCCGGCTTGGCGCCGCTCTGCGACTTCTCGCACAGGGTCATGCCTGCCCCGGCATGCGGCTTGGAAAAAGAGCCAAGCTGGATGGGGTCAATGTTTAAACAGGACTTGGATTCAGCACCAGTTCTTAAAGTGAACCCGTCTCAAACTGGTCGGCTTGTTTCCTGAGTTATTTGGTGGACAAAGGTCACTGTTATTGCTGCTAATCCTAATAAAAATGTTTGTTTTCCTAGTCTACAATACCTATTTAGCCAGTACTATTGTGAATGCTCAGGTACAAGTGTAAGCAACATAGGAGCAAGAGCTACATGACAAGCCAAGAGCCCGATAAGACTACTCGAAGATCAGAAGGGCACCATAAGGGCATGGTAGTACAGATGCATCATGGGAGTAGAAGAGCCCTAGTTGTCACGTATATGCTTTATGTAACCCGATTCGCTGAGCAAACTAAACTTTGAGCCAATGACAGCCGGCTCCCAGCTGGCATTCTGAGACATTTCCAAAAGCTGAGTAATGGACTTACTGCTGCCTCTTAATGTATTGCAGAGGTTCGACTCTCTCCTAGAAAGGTGCCCAGGCCCTCTGCAGTGATCGGTACAGTCAGTTTGTAGCTCATCACTGGGGTGTTCTTCTGCACTGGGGTCACTGGGTTTCTCGTTTTTACACCGTGGTGTTTGGCCTCTCGTGTATAATTTTTATGTATTTTTTTTTTTTTGAAGAGACACGTCGGGTATTGGTTGTTCCCAAAGAAGCTTTGTCTGTAGGGGCTTAGCACACTTTCCCTTATGCTGGTGTTCAGATCTGCACAGGAGCAGTGACCATGTTGAAATGAGTGGTAGCGCCCCCTGCTGTTCATGCCTGAGACTGCCAGTTCAGTCTTTCTCAAACCAGTCCTTGAAGACTCCACCCCAGCGTCATAATGTGGTGTCTGGCAGGGAGCAAAAGTATGGACTGTTCAGGGGTCCCAGAGGACCCGGCTGAGAAACGCTGGTAGACATTGCACTCTTTAAGGAATGCATACTGTGCTGGAGTTTAATGTACAATGAATCACAATGGAGTTTAATGTACAATGAATCCCCCCCTGACCCTACTGGCTGCTCTCCAGCTCCCCAGCGATCGGCGGCTGTTCCCAAGACCACTCCGAAGATGGCCCCCAGCTCAGCACGGAGGCCGGGGATGGGAGGCGGTGACGATGAAAGGGCCGAGCTCGTCCAAGAGGTGCGGAATGCCCTCGGACTTCCCTTTTAATGCCACTCTAATCTCGGAAGGTGTCAGAGAATTGGCATGTCCCTTTAACGAGATATTCTGTCCCTCAGGTAAATATTCTGAAGTCCACCATTCAGGACATGGAGAAGGAGAGAGATTTTTACTTCGGCAAGCTAAGGAATATTGAGCTGATATGCCAGGAGAAGGAGGGCGAGTGTGACCCAACCCTACAGAGGATCGTGGACATTCTCTATGCCACAGATGTAAGTATAGTGGCGGATAGACGCTCTGCTCTACAGGGTTGTTTCATCTAGACACAGCTAATGTTCTTCCTAAACATCTGTGTGGAGGTCATCTTCAGTGCTGTCTTTGCGTTTTATTGCATGGCTAAGATAAGATAAGATCCCCACTTTATTGATCCCCATGGGGGAAATGTCTCTGTTCAGTAGCTAGGGCTAGGCGGCATATCGAATGTTTGTGATGTATCGAAATATTTTTGAAAACACATACTTTTTTATCATGTATTAAAATTGGGGCTCTATTAGATTTTGGAGAGAGACCAATAGTATTCCTTCCTGGTTGTAAGCAATCTCATGGGAGATTTGATTGGAGGGGAAAGGTGAGGAATCACACTAATCATCCTAAAAGTAGATGTATATTCCTAAAAGTAGAGAGATCGCCAAGCACCTACCAGTAGTGCCGAAAAAAATAAATACAAAATCACAATGTAAGGAAAATCGGCAATAAACATAGAAATGATGGCTGGGGACCAGACTGTTATTTTGAAGGCGACGCGCGTACGTTTCATGTAATGCCTCATTTGAATCGCCCTCTTCCCTCAGGAGGGGTTCGTCATACCGGATGCAGAGTCGGAGGACCAAGAGGAGTTCTAACGACCTTGCACCTTGTCGTCTATGCCCCGCCCCACTAAAACACACCCACAACCCCCACCAGATCATGTGAAGTATTTGGTTCTGAATGAACTTTAATTATTTTGGATGCATCTGGCTGCAAAAAAACGTACCTCTTCTGGGGATCTGTCATGCTGTGCTCTGATTGGTTAGGAGGGGTCAGGTGCACCGTGCTGTTTCTGCTGAGTTGCCATAGCGACCCATCAGCGGTGTTCAGCTTCCCCCGGTCTCCTCTCCCCTTGGAAGCAGAGAGAGATTATTGGCACCTGTACACTTTTGTTTTTTGTTTTTTTTTTTTTTTTATTTTAAATGTCACCTTTTCACTTTTTTTGTATTGGAAGAAAAACCCCGTTTGTTGTGGATTTATAAATACCCCCAATGTCATGTGTTTTTAAAGATTAAAAATTGTAATTGTTAACTGCTTATGGTCATTTTTACTATTGGGATTTAGTATTTGACTTTATAGACATAGATATGACTGTGGGGACATGCTGTTCAAAATAGGCCTCTTCCTCAGTTTACCACGTTTCTCCTCTTAGGGCTGTGCAGTGCTTGGGGCTAATCAGTCCTTTGAAATGATTTTTCAGCACGTTGATTGCATTTGAAAGGCATTTTTACTATTTTGTCTAACATTCATTCTAAATAGACAGACAGGATTTAATACCTTTTGCTTGAACCTTTGGTCAGATCCATTTTCTTTGGTTGTCTGAATTTGTGTACACAGAATGCCTTTGTTTCTGATGTCTTAAATGTGAGGCTTACCCCTTCAAGTCTGGGGGTTTGAGCAGTCCTGTCCATGGAGCAGCCTCGTCTGGTATGCACAAGTGGAGTCCATTCTGGCTGCTTTTAAGACGTTCCTGGTGTTTTGGATGCATTAAAGCACCAGTCCCTGTTCGGGAGTTCTTTGGGCTTATTTTCTGTTGGGTTGTGGGCAGTTTTAAAATGGCAGATCTGTTTCCAGCAACAAATTGAAGGTCCTTTTAGTTGGGGGGGGGGGGGGTAATTTTCATTCCAGGGGTCTGATTATTTTTTGTTAATTCATTGCCATTTTAATTAAGCCTAGTCCATGTAAAATTCCTTAATATGTAAAATGTGGCTGGACTGGTTTGTTCTTTGGCAGTATGTTTAAATTAGTGTCGTGACTGAGTAGATCTTTTGCTGCTCTGAAATAAAGATGGTTAGAGAACTAGGCGTGACACAAACCATTCTCCTATATTACCGTTTTCACTAATGCTTCTGACCCATGCAAGTCCTGTCATCTGCAGTCAGCCAAAGACAGTTACGAAGACTAATTTTTGAAAATCCCAGGCACAGACACTGGTGTTGATTTATAAAGACAATAGCAATGTTATATTTCTCTTTTAAGCCTATGCCTGATTGTGTGTGTGTGTGTGTTTTTTTTTTTTTTTTTTTGGCAGAATGATAGTCTTGGAATGCTTCACCCCTGTCAAACAGCATGCTGGGAAGAGTCCCTAACCTTGTCTTAAGTGTTCTACCGCTATGATGCTTTTCGTTGGGTGTGTTTCATGAATTTTGTGAGGTTTATGCTACATGGGGTACCCCCCCCCCTTCCTGATTGGTAACATTTTATTGTATTTATTACCAAACCCCCTGACCCAACTTCCTGGCCTGGTCACTTCCTGCTTGTTATGCCTCCTGCCCCCTGGTAGGAGAGTGTTTCCTGTATAGCGTTTTCTCGTCAGACATGTACTTTGTGTCTTTTGTATATTTCAGCTTGTTTGCTGGTTCTATTTCCTGCCAATATGGTCACTGCCTAATTGTATCATGGGGAGGGCTGTGTGAATAATCTTTGCTGGAGTTCAGATTTGTTTTTTTTTTTTTTTCCTCTTCCCTTCTAAAGGACCGGGATGTTTTGGAGGAGACAGAAACATTGCCAACAGTTCAGAATACTGACCTGCACTCTTGTTCAGAGTGCAGATACTCGCGATGGTGCTATCTCCCAGCTCACCTGTGGCCTTTCCCCCACTCCACTCTGGTTTCTGTACACTGTGCACCATGTTTTCTTCTAGCTGTTCTCTCCTTGCAGGAGTAATTTTTTTTTCCCGCCCCCTCTCCCCCCAAGTCTGTTTCTTACGAACAATAAAACCAGTATTTCCAAGTACGCTTGTGTGAGTTGCCATCATTTGTGCATGTCTCTCAGCTGCTGTGAGCAGTCATACATGTGAATACACTACTGTTGGGTCAAATTGGCACGTCCCACGCCGTCTAAACGTTTCTGGATGCGAGGTAAGGAGTCTGAGTGTGCCCTGCTTAGTGAACTTATGTTGGCTAACACCACCAGCTGCAAAAGTGCAAACTTGTTAGTATGCTAGCATGCCATTGGTCAGTTAGCCGACCCCGTATGCACCCTCCCACAATCAGAGTTTGAATTGGCTGACTGACTTGTATCCCGTGGTGGTCATGATGATGCTGTAAGATTTTCTTGTCCCATTTATTTGGGTAGATGAACTCATATCATGTTCCTGCAAAAATGATGATGTGAAATAAAATACATCTAATGGATCATCAGGTTGTCCCAGTACACAGCAGAGACTTAATCCAAAGTGACGGGTTTTTTTCTTTTTAAGAACGCAGGATCAGACGGTCTCTGGAGGGCTTGGCTCAGGGGCCTAATGGTGACATCATTCTGCCAGCCGTGGGATTTGAACTGGCAACCTTCTGGCCCCAGACGCAGTGACCTGAGCCACACACCACCAGCAGAAATGAATATAACCTCGGAGCTGTCGATCTGGGACATGGAATAATCATGGTTCCATTATATTGTGTTATGAAGAACATCAGAAAACTCACTGAGTAAACTGTTTGCGAATGAAGACTGCACGGTACACAGCCACACAAAAAAACAAACAAAAAATATAGACAATACATAGTACCAGATAATGTCCGTTTAAGTATAACATAGAAATTTTAATAAATAGGTGGGTGAATATTACGATACGTATACCGCACTAGAAAGATCACTACATCTTTCTCGTACTGGAACAAGGTGAAAATGGATGTGGGAGAGAGGTCAGTCTGATAAGTCTGAAAGCCTTGCAGGTTTTCATTTGGGCGTATCGGAATAACCAAATCAAATAAAGATCTATCCTTTCAGATGTTTAAAGCTTATTCGTCATTTCAGTGTTATCGGTATAGACCGCTCTAGGTATCACATCTGTCTTCACCTCGGGACATTTTCACCACACCCAGAAAGATCCTGCAGCATTCTGACAGCCCCCAACAGCCCCCTCTTCACCCTGTTGCAGACGGCTCTCGGAAACAAAACAAATCCTGCCCCGTTTCTGCTCCTCATAAGATACAAGGACCCTGTAGATTAAACCGCAGCTCATTTGCGCGCTCTGCTTAGAATCTCCGCTCTCACTGCCATCTGTTTCTTTTGTGATACTATATTCCTGTGATATGTATTGATATTTATTGTCTGTTACGGTTCCTCTTCCCGTCCGGTTCCTGTCGTTATTGTCTGCGTCTGCTGCTTCCTCTCTTGCCCCGTGTTCATGTTACTGTTAATTGACAGTCCGAGGGAGGCACACGAAAGATCATCTCATTATACCAAGTACTTACTACGATATATCTGAACATTTGAAGTGCGGACCGAGAACAATGCAGCGTGCGTAGCGATCCTTGCAAGCGAAGCGTGCATCTTTAAGACTTTTCTAATATTTGCCAGTCAGACTGCCGGTCAAATATAGCCTAGCAGCGATCCCTATAAAATATACGCTAAATATTTATTTATATGTGCATGCACATATACAGCATCCAAAGCGAGGGTCAAGAACCTCTGCAGTGCAGGGCTGGAAGTGATCGCGCTTTGATTTATGAGATACAGGCAGCTCTCGACTAATTCAGTGCATCTGAGATTGAAAGCTGCGGGCCTTGTCGCGCTACGGATTGATGTTAATCTACTGAGATTAACAATTGAGATAAACTGAGAGGGAGATAAGATCCGACCCAGTGCTCCTCAGGCACCGGTGAATTACCTGTAAGTACATAATGTAGCCGGTGTGTAAGGTGACCTTCGGGGGGGGCTTATCTTCCTGTGGCACCGTGAGGAATATTTGTTGTTGGATCTATGTGTTTCTTTATGGCTATTGCCCCGCCCCCCACAAAAAGAAGCTGGTATTAATGGCAAGTACTGAAGAGTGGTCACCCTATGGTGCAGGGGGTTAAGCAGGGGCGGGGCAGCACACAGGATCACCATGGAGTGCCTCACGGAAATAAAAGCAGACTTTCATTAGCCAGACATGAAAGATGTTTAGTACATAGTGCTGCAACAGCCCCCTGGCCCCAGGAGATCACCATCTCCATTTCCATTCCTGAGCTCAGCCCTATCAATAGTACCATCCTGACACGCTTATGGTTGTAATCTCACTGCAAAACACCTCCTCCCGGGTTACCCATAATCCCCAAACCTCTCTGTTTTTTTATGTTCCACCTGCTTCTTTATTTCAGCCGTAATAACTTTCTTAATGGAGATGTTTAGCCCCCTCGTCGTTCTCTTGGTGGCTCAAGGGAACACAGAGCTGAAAAAGCCATTACAGTGTAAAAATTCAGAAGGTGAAGATTGGTTTTATGCATTTATTCATTTGTCTTTGTTTTGTTGCTTGAATATCATGTTTGGGTTTTCAAACGCACGTCAGTCAGGCCCTGTCTTGCGCATAAATCTGTGATGGATAATGTAAAATGGTTTTCAGACAAGAGTGATGAATGTTCTCTGGTCGCGTTGTGTAGTAGAAGAATTAGCATCTCATATTATTAGCATCTCAGTTTTAAAGGTTGAAAATCTACGACCACCTGGTAAACAGGGCCTCTCTGGGGGCTTGACACTGCCCCTCACTGGAGGATTGGTGTTATTAACTTTGAGGATGTAATTAAGGTTCTAGGGCAGGGGTCGGCAATCTTACCCGCAGAGGGCCGGTGTGTATGCAGGTTTTTGGGATAATCCTAAAGTCAGCTGTTCAAACCCAGGTGTGAGAATTCTTCAGCCAATCAGTCCTCTAATTAGTGATCTAATTAGGTAGTTGCTGCGAGAACCAGCATACACACTGGGCCTTTGCGGATAAGATTGCCCACCCCTGTTCTAGGGTATCTGGCGCATATGGTCCGACCATCAGCATCCGAGGTGCTAAGGAATTGCCAGTGAGAGATTGGGGTTGTGGCTAAACAGATGAAAGAGCCATCAGGCCATGATTGATACACGGTGTAATCTATGTCGCTAAGCACCTCCAGAGGGGTGTTCCACAAAACAGGATTTATAAGATAGCTGGATAATTTAAGCCAAAAGTCCCGATAGTCAAATAAGAGCTTTGGTATGGAGCATTTCTATTGGACAATCTTTACTTTTGGCTTAAATTATCCAGCTAACTGAGATACCATGCCCTAGAATAGGAAGGTTGTAGGTTCAAATCCTTGGTGATTTTACGGTTGAACAAGGCCCTTAACCCCAAACTGCTCCAGGTTTGCAAGTCTTCAGTGCTGTGATGGACTTTCCAGCAAAAGATCCAATGGCCTGTTACCCAAAAATACTGCAAAGGCATGATGGTCAGGCTTCATATTGTGTTTGCTGGAGCTGATGATCATGCAGACCCCAGGGCAATGATGTTTACGACGCACCACATACCTGTGTGGTGTGACATGAGGGAACAATTTAAACATTTTTTAAATTCAAAGGAAATGTCAACTCTACTTGCTAAGAAAGCTTTGATTTTTGAATCTTGCTATTTAGGGTGTAAACATAAATAGAATAAGTATCAAAATGATGTACTTGGGTGAAGCACAGGCCAACAGGCTTGTGACCATCTCAAAGGGGCTCATGACTATCTGAAAAGCCCTCAGGACAGCCTCTGTACACTGAGTGACATATTACCAGGTCAGCTCAATGGCCCCATTGTGTTAAATGTGTTAATGCTGTAATTGGAGAAACCCGGTGAGTTCAGCTCTTCAGCCTAAAAAGTATTTATATGTAGTGGATATTGTAGTGTGTGTTGATCTGGGAGAAGGTCCCGTGGATAACTGTCTTTGTGTGAAGTATTTATTTATGTTAAGTATCTAGGGTGGACCAAACAAAGGTCCCAACTCACCCTTGTGCTCAGAGCCGCTGGTAAAATTAAGGACTCGCCATGGATTCCCATCCATCCAACCATTTATCCCATTCAGGGTCGCGGGGGTCCAGAGCCTATCTAGGTGGCTATGGGAGCATGGCAGGGAACAGGCCAGCAGGGGGCGCCAGCCAGTCGCAGGGGAGCATGGCAGGGAACAGGCCAGCAGGGGGCACCAGCCAGTCGCAGGGGAGCATGGCAGGGAACAGGCCAGGAGGGGGCGCCAGCCAGTCGCAGGGCACACTCACACCAGTCACACCCACTCCCACTCTTTTGACATGAATAAAAAGATTATCAGCTCATCCCCTTCAGGAAGCTGGGATCCTCATTATATAGCTCATGTCACAAGCACAGAAACATAGACTGCTCCGTTAAGAAGTGGTGGGCTGGCGATCACACTTCCAGGCCAGGTTTTCTGGAGTATAAATACACTGCAGGTCTAAGGCTCCTTTTAGGGGTGGGGGTGAGGTATTTAGTTTTTTCTCGTCGCCCCCCCATGTCACTTTGGGGATTCAAACTCCGCATATCTGTCTGCCCACCAGCTGAAATGGAATCCGGACCTGCTGGAGCAGGATTATCAGGATGTGATGGGCTCTTAATGTCAGCTGACATGGGTCATGTGACACGATGCAGCACCAACCGGAATGACACAGTCCTTCGATACGCACAGGAACGCTTATCTTGTGTCCTTGTCCGTTGCCACGGCGCCCTGGGTCACTATCACCATTTCACCATTTGTGACAAAGTGGCCGCCTACCAGAGCACTTAAGTGGACAGAATGTGAGTATGATCTCATCCCTAAGCAGAGGGAGGTGTGCTCTCTTACACACTGCCCTCGTGGGGTTTAACCTAACACCCTGACGGCACCACACCAAACGGGCCAGGGGTAATGCCAGGTCACGCCTTAGTCAAATCAGCTGCATAAAATACTTTGCTGATTCATATTACAGCAAACATGGGAATTGATATAAAACTACTGGTACTGGCTGTTCTATGCTGATGTCTGTAATCTGTCCTAAAATCCCTTGGCAAATTTCGCAGAAGTCTAATTTACCCCCCCCCCCAATACAATTCAAGACACCTTATAGCAAAAAACACATTAGCCAAAATATTTCAGTAATACAAAACAAAAAAGATTATTTTCTGTCGCCTTTTGCTGTAGTGCTTCCGTAAACTCCATGTTCTGCTGATATCTTTTTGCGTAGGACCGGATTATCTTAAATCGGCTTTATGCAAATCGAGAGCTGCCTGTATTTCAGACAGAGAGATGATAAGCCCATTACTGTGCCTCACTACGGACACGATAAACAGGCGTCAGTTTTCGCCCCAGGATGCAGCGGGCTCACCCAACCTGCACAAACACCACAGCCTCTGAGCCTCGGGGTGTAAAACTGATGCTCAAACAGGAATCATAACACCTCACTGCAAAATGTTTTCCTGTTAAACATCAATAAGGAAAGAATTTTGACAAGCAAGTTGCCTCTGGCAATGCCAGAAACTTTGAATTTGTACCTTGTAACAGATTCCAGAGGCATGCTAACATTTTTTATTGCACCCCCTACAGGACAGAATGTATGGGTGGCCTGATGGTTAGGACAACAAACTTTGTTGCTGGTTTAAATCCCCAACCAGAAATTACCACTGAGATACTACCCCCAAGCCCTGGGCGCTGAATTAGCTGTCCACTGCTATGTTGCTATGTCAAATATGTATTAAACGCAGAGGATACATTTGTGTGCACTGTGCTGTGCTGTACCAGCAATTACAATGAATTACTCGAGTGGCATGGTGGTGCAGTGGTTAGCACTGTTGCCTCACACCTCTGGTGTGTGTGAGTGTGCCCTGCAATGGGCTGGCCCCCCGTCCTGGCTTGTTCCCCGCCTCTTGCACATAGGCTCCGGACCTCACGTCACCCTGAACAGGATAAGTGGTTTCAGGAAATGGATGCAAGTAATTGCGATTAATGGCCTTATTGTAAAATAGCTCTACAAATCCCAGGGATTTGAGCCACTTACCTTCTGATCACAGCCAGGGCCACATACCACACAGAGCAGGCTGGCTAATGCGGCGCATCTCTGCTCACATCCCTCTAAACAGCCCCTGACATGGCGTGTCTAAACATCGCGGCTGTGGCCTCTGGACAAAGAGGCTCGTTAGGGAGGGGGGCCTTCGGCTTCCCCAGGACCCCCTTTTCCAGCTTGTTAGTGAGGGAATGTGGGACACGCTCTGTGTGGGTGCGGGGGGGGGGGCAGTCCCCTCACACAGCCTCTGTTGTCAGTGGTCTCAGTCTCGAGCCACACAATGTCTCCTCTGTCTCATGAGGTCAGAGAAGCAGTTCAGTAAAGAGCTCGGCGTGTGCGGGTCTCCTCACGAATGTTGGAGCGTCTCCTTTTCATGTTTCTGCCATGTGTGACCCAGCCGTCAATGTGGATGTTTTATCAATTTATAAAACATCTTTGGCAACCTGAAGGGCATCACGGAGCCCAGGCTGAGGACCCCTGCTTTGCACCGTACCCGTCTCCCATCATGCCTCTGTGCCGTGGCACTCTGAGGATGACAGATTCGCAGGTCGGCCTGCCACTCCGGTGCCAGCTTGGGCACATTCTTGGGGTGCAGGCCACGTTGCCGCATTCACGGCACGCGGAAGATCACAGCCTAACATCCAAATCCAGACTGAGGGCTCTCTGTCCCTTTCACCTCTGGTTTCATTGCAAACCAACCATGATTAAGAAGCAAGAAAGACGCCTTTAAAGCGGGTAACGGTGGTGTGGGAGAGCAAGGAGCCCCCAAAATTCACGCTTCAGGGATTAATGCCCCTCCGACTAGATTGTAAGTGGGCAAAAATGGCTGAGCAGGTTCCTGTCTCCTCCCTTGACAACTTGAAGATGTCTGTGCCGGGAATAATATAGAGATTTAGGAGCAAACTCAGTGGCCAGGTTATGCATCAGCAATCCTGCATTCTTAGGGTGCCCAGGATGAATTCTGCTACCCTTCAGAAGATGCTGCCTGGGGTAACTGCCCATCCTGCCCTTACCAGCATCCACCGCTGCCTACTCTTCCATTCATTTCACATTCATTGTTCTTTATAATATCATATGAAGTCCTTAGCACTGTTACCCCACACCTCTCGTGCAAGTCTCTGCCCTGGCTCTGTGTGAGGCAGTTTTCAGGTGGTTGGATGATCTCAGATGTGGAGTTTGCATGTTCTCCCTGTGTTTTCATGGGATTTCCTCCGGGTACTCTAGTCCCCCCACCATTCCAAAAACATGCAGTGGTGAATTGGAGTTGCCGAATTATTCACAGGCGTGAATTGATGCAATGGGTCCGCACCCCTTCCTAGGTTATTTCTTGCCTATAGCTTTCCGGGGATAGGCTCCACATAGGACAAGCATGTATAGAGATTGGATGGATGCTGCGCTGTGGTAGGCCAGTGAAGTCATACACATAACATACTGGAAACAGGATATGGAAAACGCTCTTAGGTCAATTAACTTCCTGTGCCTGTTCCCATGGTGACACTGAGGCAGGGTACAGTGTCAGAACTGCCGTTAGCCCCAGTCGCTCTACAGTACGTTTCTGAAGCTGCAGGTTTGAAAGGATGGACACGGGCAGGAATAAACTAAAGACGACACCCCTTGTCGAAGAAAAGGTCCAACCTACTGTCTGTATTGAAGTGTGGGTGTCCATTTCAGAGTGAGAGGACACAAACATGGGCCAGGAGATACAAACTCTAAACACACAAAGATGAGTCAGCAAGAGACACCACAACACTGGAGGCATAAGGCTGCAGTTCTACATTGTCGTTTAGACTGTTTATTGAGATTGCAAGCGACATCTGGTGGTTAGACAATGAAACTGCACCTTCCGCGACGACTTGGGTTTTCCATGCTGTTTAGATCGTATCCTTTTTTGCGATTCCTCCAGATGAGTCTCAGGCAATCAGACTTCCGCTGCCCTCCCGGGATTACCGTCTGGGGCGTTTAGCAGAGTGGCTCCAGCACTGCTGTTTGGCTTGCCGGCATCTCCATGGGTTTTTTTCTGTGCTCGGTGCCAGGGAGCGCCGGTAGGCAAGTTCCAGGCCAAAGAAGTCGCTTCTTCTGTGCTCTCATTTTGATACCCACCAACCCCGAGGCCCAGATTCAGGTCATGGGCAGCGGTAACGGGTATTTAAGGGTGCGGGAACGTGGTACCCTGTTAAAAATTATGTATTGCCATAAATGGCAATACATAATTACTATTATTATTATTATTCCATTACATTATTATATTATCAGAGTCTTTTAGAAACGGAATTATGGTTGTCTCTCCTGTGCCATACACACTTCCAAACAACCTGCAATTACCAACGCCCCCCCCCCCCCCACACACACACACACACACACACACACACACACACACCCCAGCCTGTTAGTACAGAATGATATGCGGCTGTAGAAGCTAATTTTTTCCAATTTTGCCAAAGGTGGACAGCCGTCATTCCTGGTGTGGGGACAGGTATCAAAGTCGCTGCTCTGGGCTTGAGCTCGTGTGAAGTGCACCAATGGGGCTGTCATCTGACCTCAGGCCGGCCTGTCATGTCGACACTCCTGCCCTACACAGACATTTTTATGTTCCAGGTCATGAAACAACTTGCCTTGTTGCGGTTGCTGAAGCAAAAGTCCTACACTCCTCATCTTAGTGACTAACCTCTAAATTACTGATTCTAATAACTACTCCTCCTGACCTTAACAGGACGTCTTTTCAGTTGAGGGGCTACACTTCAGTGCATATCTCTGCTGCTTGCAACACTGGCCCTAGCCTGCATGGGTCTAGGGAACATGGATATATGCTGTCTGCATTGTTTTACACCGTCTGCATTACTTTACACGTCTGTATTGTTTTACACCACCTGCATTGTTTTACACCGTCTGCATTGTTTTACACGTCTATATTGTTTAACACCATCTGTATTGTTCTACACTATATGTATTATTTAACATTGTCTGTATTGTTTTACACCACCTGCACTGTTTAGCACTGTCTGTATTGTTTTACACCATCTGTATTGTTTAACACTGTCTATGTTGTTTAACACTGTCCGTATTGTTTTAAACCATCTGTACTGTTTAACACTGTCTGTATTGTTTAGCACTTCCCGTATTGTTTAACACTGTCTCTATTCTTCTACACCATCTGTATTGTTTAACATTGTCTGTATTGTTTTACACCATCTGCATTGTTTAGCACCACCTTATAATATTTTATATTGTCGGTATTGTTTAACACTGTATTTTTTACACCACATGTATTGCTTAGCACTGTATTGTATTGTTTTGCACTGTCTTGAATAATAAGGGTCTTATAATTGAAAATGAAATCGATATAGTTAATGAGTTTAATGATTGTTTTGCACAGGTAAACACTGTAGAGGATATGAGTAATGTTCTGATTCATATTCCTAATACAACTTTGAGTAGGCCAGTGGTAATTACTTTGCTGACTAACTTTGGATATCTATGATCTCAGTACCTAATATAAGCGATTGGTATTATGGTCGTACTTCTAAATATTTTTTCTTTGATGTTGCCAGTAGTTTCACAGCAGGGTAACATGCATTGCACTGTGATATTTGCCCTGTCCTCCTTAAACTCAAAATTACTGCGGAATTCCCACAAGCTAAACAGGCATCCATTGGCTCAGCAGCATAGCTCTCATCGAAATGAGTGTAACAAAAACAATTATCAGAAAAAAATCAGAGCGATCGAGAAGGGTATGTCCGCCAGTAGGAGGGACTTACGCCGTGCGTAGGAGGGACTTACCTATCGAGTGGGAGGGGCTTATCTATCAAATAGGAGGGACTTACGCCGCCAGTAGGACGGATTGATTACAAGAGATACCTCGTGAGAGGTGCTGTTTATGCATAAAACGGCGTGACGTCTGCTTCAGAAAACCATTCTTAAATTTCAGATGTATTATAATGTCATCTAAAAGTAATCCTGATTTATTACAAATGTAACTCTATTCGGATTACGTTTCTTTTTCTCAGCAACGGTCACGAAATACAGTTATTATATTATTATTATTATTATGTGCGTCTACGGTATTACCATTGTTCCGACTTAACGACAAATTCTACTTAAAGACGGATCTCGGTGTAAACTGGGGACTGCCTGTATTCATTAAGTGTATTTAAGTCACATTAATTACTGTTATACGTCTCTTAAAAATCTTCTGTAAAACCAGAAGCTATAACAGGGTATTAAGATTGTGGATGGCATGGCGACTCGATCGCTGCGTAATACTGATGCTTCACACCCTTAGGCTTGAGAGTTCAAGTATCTGTTTTGTATATGTGTGTGTGTGTGTGTGTGTGTGTGTGTGTGTGGAGTTTGCATGGTTTTCCTCTGGGTATGTGATTTAACATACGTATCTGAATTGTTTCTTGCTTAAACATGCTTGTCTTAACGCAATAGGTTTCGAAACTTTACTGTTGGTTATTTTTTTCATGTATTTGATAAATGAATGAGATATGAGTCATACTATGACGTGCCTTATGACGTGGCTTAAAGGGTGGGCAAAGTTATTTGTGCGGAATCCTCGACATTGCGAAAAAGGGGAATTTAACATGGAAATGACATCTTCAGTTTCTGCGTTTATCGCGGATTTGCAGGACTCCCAGCTCTTAAGTGCGTTTAGTATTTTACCAGACCACGAACTTATCAACGTCACACTGCCGTACACGATAAAACGTCCATGTTATTTCTAGATCATAGCTATATAGTTGAGACCCGTTAGTATATGTTGGAGAAGTCATCATATCACTATACATATTTTCTTATTTTTTTGTCGGAAGAAATATTTAGAAGAGACATAAAAAAAAACTTTTAAGCTCAGAGACAAATGCAGTTCTCCATAGGACTCGAACCAACAATGTTAGCACACTGCAGTCAGCATAGATGTTTACGGTAATAATCAGTTCCACGTAACCTCTAACCGTTTTTCTTTGAAGGTGATTTAATCATTGGTCTGTTAATGATTTAGTGCCATGTTTTGTGAAAGCCCTTGACCTAAATTCACATAACAGGAAGGGCAATTTCACTTAAGTAACTTACAGCACATTTATAGGACAAATGTGACTTTTGATTTTCAAGAAAGTTTTTCAGAATCCATATTTAAACTTCAGGACACTACAGTAGTGACTCTCATCAGATTGTTGCATACTGCAAACGTAAAGCCTACCATTGCATTAAAATGTAACGCGAAATTAAACTTCCACCAAGTCCGGTGCCCGGCACACATTAACCGCCGCAGTCGTTCAGCTGATTACAAAATAACTCAGCAGCGAAACTCAGGAAACGTCGTTACTCAACGCGTCAACAGCCGCGCCGCCGCCAAATGCGACGCTGTCTCTTTAAGAGCTATTTCGAAACCCGTTGCGTCATCGTAGGCCGCGGGCCGCGATTGGAGGAGAGCAACGAGGCCACGCCCAGCCATGGCAGCGGCGAGACTCCGCCTGGGCCCGCCGTCGGCCCGAGCTGAGCTCTCGCGGAAGGAGCCTTACCGCTCAGGGGCACAGTACGCTGCTTTAATTAAATCCTTCAACCGCCACCATGCATTGTCTGATTTAATATGTAAAATGATATATAAATGCGCGCTTGCTTGCCGTTAACTCCAGATCCGGACCTAGTTCCCTAGCCGGTGCGTATAAGTAACATTAAAGGCTGCAGCCCGCGAAGGAAGGCGGCCTCCTTTGCCCGCAATCGCATGTTTCGGTGCTGGATGGACCGTCCCGCGTCGTATTAGCGGGCGCATGCGGGCGGCGTGTAACCCCGCCGCTGGAGTCCCGCAGCCGTCCTGCAGGGAGCCCGGCGCCTTTGTAACTGCGCAGTTTCCCCCCCCCTTGTAAGTCGGAGGCAGCGTGTGTTTTCGGGCGAGTTGGAGGGGCTGGAGATCGGAGCCCCCCCCCATACCCCCCCGGGTCTGTCCATTCATACACCGGCGCTTCCCCGCTCCCGTGCGCGATCCGCACCGGCCCGCACGCGGGGGTCGCGATCCGCTCCGTGCCAAGCCGCCGCCGCCCCCCGATCCATCCGCCTCTCTCTGTGCACCCTGTCCGCAGTTCCGAACCGGCCGCTCTCCGGGCACTTTGGGACACCAGGATGATTCCGGACAAAGCCCCCCGGGAGGACGTGTACCAGGCGCACGGCTCGCAGAAAGAGGCGCATGTGCCCAGCTTCGAGAAGTACAAGGAGCTTTACCTGAAGTCGGTGGAGAACCCTGCGGGTGAGTGCGGGCAGCTTCGGGGTTCCTGCGCCCGGCAGTGCGGACCCAATGAATGAAAGCTACATTAAAACTGGTGACCTGCCTGGTGTCAAAAGGACCTGGGCGTCCCGAGCCGGGGACTCAATCCAATCTGACATTTTCTTCTTGTGATAAGTACCCTGTGCATATGTGTTGATTATTTACTAGCAGTTCAATTATATTGCGGGATGGCATCATTAAATACTCAAATTTACACTTTGACAGGAGTTGAAAGCCATGTGAGGACAATCTGTATGACTATGGCCTCTGGAGTCACTGTGGTTATAATATTTATGACCTCCGGTGTAAATGTGTGTCTACTGTTGCATGAACTCCTTTATATCAAAGGGCATAAGTGATTCTCTGTAGGAGTTCTATTAATGTCTCAAGTATGTGCTGCCTTTTACTTTGGTTAAATTCCTCTGCGATCTCCCGCAGTACTGGGTGCCTGCCTTAAGCCATGCTACGTTGCTTCTAAAGAGACACTTGTTAAAATTTGAATCTGTGTCATCTCACTTTGTAATAATTATAAATATGATCAGCTCCTTTGAGAGAGACACGGGTGATAGTGAAGCCTGTGGTCAGAATATAGGCTCAGCTATTTATCCAGGGCCCTGGAGCAGTTTTTTGTGGGTTAAGGACCATGCTGGAGAGGGCCCAGTAGGCAAATCGTTACACCATCATCCACGGGGTTTGAGCCAGTAACATTCTGGTTATGGGCACACTGCCCCGCAGAGCTGATGCATTTCTCTCTGTTATGTTTCATGTTCTTTTCAGAATTCTGGGGTGATGTTGCCAAAGACTTCTTCTGGAAGTCCAAGCACACTGGCCCCTTCCTGGACTACAACTTTGACGTGACCAAGGGCAAGGTGTACGTGAAGTTCATGGATGGGGCCACCACCAACATCTGCTACAACCTGCTGGACCGAAACGTCCACGAAAAGAAGCTGGGGGACAAAGTGGCTTTTTTCTGGTGAGGCTAGTGACCATATAGAATTGTGCGCTGTGCCTTTACACCTCTCTTTACGGACCAGGCGTTTCTTTCGTTGCTTTATTTGCTCTGATTGGTTGCTAGGTGCAGGCGGCTGTGATTGGCAGAGGCTGATAAACAGGTTAAGGGGCCCAACTCCTGATCCTTTAAAAATAGACGCAGTAAATCTACCAGCCAATTCTTTACTAGGCAGGATACCTATGGGGCATACCGAGCTGACTCACATGTTTTTACTTACAGGTGAGGATCCACCCGTATGTCCTACATGTAAAACTCCTTTTATTTTATTGTGTTGTCTTCCTTTAACTTCCTTAGGTGATGTTCCCAGGAATGTTTTAACTTTTTTTAGTTATTCAAGGTGTTTTAACACCTATATCATATACTCTTGCAATTAATATAGCCCTAGTTGCTGACATGGTGTTGAGAGTTGACACAATTAACTGACTACTAGACAAGATAATGATTAAATTTGACAAACGAGGCTGTACATGGGTGGGGGGGGGAATTGTGGATTCAAGTTATCTTATTTTGTCGGTTGTCTTGTAGGAAATAGTTTCAGAATTTTGTTCTGGACCATTCTTCTGTCCCAGCAAACGTCTGCTGTCAGTTGGTGTCTGGTACATTATTGGGACAAAAAGGTAATGTTGCTCCCTGCAGGTTGTTGGTTCGAGTCCCAGTGGGTTTCACAGCACTTAACCTCACAGCTTAATGTGCTGGTACATGCACCTTAATTGACAATGCTGAAGGTAGCTGATCTTAATTAGGCTTAATTACAATTTTTTTCTTTTAATAATAACAAAAGTAGTTCAGTATAGATTAGTGTTCTTTACCCCGCTGTTCTTGCTCTTAAATGGGATTTTCTGGGCTGGAGTAAAACACCCACGTCTTGCCCGTAAACGCCTTATCTCCAATTCTGGGATAATCACAGATGTCGTCTTTTTCTAATGAAAGCAAACGACCGTTTAGATTACAGCTGGACTCTCGTCACCCCCCGGGGATTTGTTGACCAATCCTTGTCTGTTCCTTCCCCCCCCTTTTTTTTTTTAAATAAAAGCCCCAGTGAAAAGGTGGGGGCACCATTTGAAGGTGTGATCATTTCTGTTTGTGCAACAGCCGTCCAGCATTGGTCTGTAGATGTTTATGCTGTTTCAGTCTGCCGGGAGATACGCAAGCAAATATCTCAATGTACTTGTGGAAATGACAAAGCTTTCGAAACTTTGGATCTCTGGAGAGTCCCCCCCTCCCCCCCTCATTGATTTACTTATTTTTAAGCCCTGAAATAATCTCAGTAATGAATGTCAGCATGTGGCTAGGTGTCCCGATGGCCGTCTCCAAACTGCCCTGCTGCAGGGTATTAATAGCCCCAGACAGAAAAGTGTTGTAGGAATTCGCTCCGGCGTGTGTAACTTGCATGCTTTTTGCCGGGCCCAGGCCACGTCCTTCGCTGAATCCTTTCCTGGTCTAAATCTGGACACCTCCTTCCAGCATGGCTGCATGTTCGCCCCGGGCAGGACTGTCCACCCCCACCCCACCCGATTTGCTGTACATCCTTATATCTGGTTTTCAGTGAAATGGCAGGTGCACATTGGTTGGTCACATGACCCCACAGTTTTCTGTCATGTGCTCAGTAAACAGTCAGTCGCACTATGCAATGAATCTTACTCTGCTTGTACTTCTGCCAATTGGTAAACACTAATTAAATTCTGATAGAAAATTTGAGGTGTAAAATCAGAGCACAATTAATCAGCAAGTTGTTAAGACAATGGGTACAAGTACAGTTATGACAAGTATGTAAACACAGTGCAATGTAAACATTTTAATGTTGTGAGTAGTGCAGAGGTGGGGCTAAGTAAGCATGTAACTGGCCAGTCCTGTGTGCTGGGTTACAGTGTGTGGTGACGATGTTAGCAGTCTGTCCCCCTCTGCTAGCCGAGTGCCGCTGGGGACACGCTGATCTCTCTCCCAGTCAACTTGAGCCCGGTTTGTGGTTTGTGGACAAAGGCCTTCACGCCTCCTTGGCACCTGAACCTGCTAGGAACGGCGCAGCACTCTGGTCATCGAGGAACACCATGGGCGCCATGGCTTTCTGAACGAGATGCCAATGTGATTGCTGGAGTAACATGGGCACAATTCCTTAACCCCCCCCTCCCCAGGTGCCCATTTAAGGGTTAATGTGAGGAAAACAAAATACTTTACATTCTTTTTACGTTATTTACTCTCCATTCCTGTTGTCTATGTTAAGCATGAAGCTCTGATGTATTTTTCATGGTGTGTGGCTCAGTTGGTTAGGATGCAATGCCAGTGAGTGGAAGGTTATTGGTTTTAATCCCAGAACTGGGTCTAACCTGGGCTATAGGTAGCGGGGGGAATGTGTACCCCCCAGTATTTAATTAGGATTTATTTATACCCCCTTTAAATAGATCTTTGTGTTTTAAATTAGGTTGTGTCTGCTCCAGTTGCCCCTAACCCCCAATTATTCCAGGGACTGGCTGACCTAGCTGTCTCTAAAAAAGTACATCGCTTTGGATCAAAGCTTCTGTTAAATAAAATAATATTGCACAATAAAATCCCCATGCTGTAAGTGGCACTGGTACTCTACAGTGCTGAGGTACCAGATGTAGTCGGAACTCGTTCTTTGTTCTGAGGATCACGACTATTAATCGCTTGTCGTTTTGTCACTTCCTGTTATATTTTTATCCACTTGGCAGCACAAAAACAATTTGGGAATCGCTGTGGGCCAAGATGAGCTTATTTTAGAAAGTGAAGCCATGGGGTCACCTTGGTCACTTCAGCCGTGCATGGGGGGGGGGGGGGGGGGGGGGCCCCCCCGCCGAAATATCTTTTTTTTGTTTGTTTTATTGGGGGTTTTTTTTTGTTTTTTTGG
>JAODKM010000037.1:11730744-11742462 GCA_026780845.1 Petrocephalus sullivani | reverse complement strand
TGTTAACTTATGAGTGTCCACATCGTTGTGGTACAGTATGGAGTACAAAATGCCGAAATGTTGGTATACTCAGCTACACAGGACGGTAGCCTAAAATGATCGTTATATGTACATTTTCCTATACACCCACTTTTCTGCGGATACATACACAATGTTCATTAGTTTTCCCCACTCAGCACAGTAATAAGCATCATTGCATAGGCTTTGTGTCATCCTGCCCTCCAGTGACATTGGCTGAGCTGCATAGTGTCTGTTAAATCTGTAGAACTACTTTCATGTAGTTATAGCAGCTGATTCTCCACAGGTCAATCAATATTTTTAGAAACACAAGCAAGGCTAGAGCACTACATAAGGCAGACAAGACGTCGTTCACGAAACGGTGAATGGTGAATTTTGTTGTCACTCGACAATGAGAATAGAGGTTCCTGTAAAACACTCAATCAATAAAGAGGAATCAACAGGGGTCATCACCATGACAAAGTCTGCCGGACATTTTCACTAAAAAAGTATTTTTACTGTGGACATGATATTTAAAGATGCATACCAACAGATATTTCTTTTTAAATCAAAATATTTTGCCACGGACACGTTTGTCCATGTAAAGACAGTATGATGATCTCAGGGAATCAGGCATAGCAGAGAATGATATGCTAAGTAGCTCCTAAGCAGCAGTACATAATAACCAGTTACTTTGTTTACAATCAATAACATTTATATTACTAAGTAATAACCACAGGGGCAGCACAGAGGGTAGCACATTTCTCCTCATATCACCATAGGCTCGTATCTTTGTGTTTGTGTAAAGTTTTCACGTTCTCATAGTACTTGGGGAGTTTTCTCCCTCAGTCCAATAACGTAGTTAGGTGAACGGGTGTCTCCAAATTACTCGTAGTATGTATGATTGTGTGTGTGTGGCCCTGTTAAGGACTGGCATCCTGTTCAGGGTGCTTGTGCCCCATTTGGCCTCAAAAGCCCCTACCCAGGACTCTGTATAGCTTAAGGAGAATTTGGAATATAGGTGAATTAATAAAAAATATCTTATTCATTAACATCATGCATCTGATGGCTTGTTTGTTCTGCGGCTGAGGTAACAGGGATTCCCTGTGGAGATGAATTGCCTTGTGACACTGCGGAACCCCACAGCTCTCAGCCTGGGCCTAGTCAAGGCTGAGCCCTTCTGAACAACAGGCCGGATTGCAGCCTTAGTCTGGCCTAATGAAAACATCACAAACACTCTATTGTCCACACATACCATGTTAAAGTCTGTAGACCAGTTAAACAGTTTCCAGAGAAACTGAACTTTCAGTTAATTCGCTGTTACTTCTGCTAATTTCTATGCAAGGTTTATTTGAAGAATAATTTGTATTTTATGAAAATGAAATTGCAGTTTATTATTGCAGTTTAAGTTCATTACGATACCACCTTAGACAGAGGAAACTAAAAACAAAAGACTGATATTTATTTTTATAACCATGAGGCTTCCCTTATTAACCACACACTTACTCTTAGTTACACTGAACAAAAATATAAACGCAACACTCTTGTTTTTGCTCCCATTTTTCATGAACTGAACTCAAACATCGGAAAATTTTTCTACATACACAAAAGACCCATTTCTCTCAAATATTGTTCACAAATCTGTTTAAATCTGTGTTAGTGAGCACTTCTCCTTTGCCAAGATAATCCGTCCCACCTCACAGGTGTGGCATGTCAAGGTGCTGATTAGACAGCATGAATATTGCACAGGTGTGCCTTAGACTGCCCACACTGACTGCCCAGACTGCTGTCCAATCAGCACCTTGATATGCCACACCTGTGAGGTGGATTATCTTGGCAAAGGAGAAGTGTTCACTAACACAGATTTAGACAGTTTTGTGAACAATATTTGAGAGAAATAAGTCTTTTGTGTATGTAGAAAAAATTTCCGATGTTTGAGTTCAGGAAGTACTAAGGAACTACTGAATGAACTAGTCAAGAATAATACAAGAGAAATACTTTCAACAATTCCATCATGGCGCTGCTGAAGTAGGCTGCCTCGCAGGTTGCTCCGACCCTCCCTCTTCCTCCCCTTATCTTTCCCTGCTTGCTCCTCTCGTATAGTCTACTGTCTTATACTTTAAGAGACACTCTCAGCCCTGCTCTTCAAACTTAAAATCATGGATTTGATCACCTGGTTTCTCAACGCAATTGACACCATCTTCTCGACGAGAAGCGCAGGTTCGGGGGAACCTGACTGTCCTGCAGGAACGTACGTGGCTGGCTACACTATGGACGGATGGGAGAAGTGGAGGGTCGTGTGTCTGGCGGCTCTTTCCGTGGAGGACATCGAAGATATTTACCTATGCAGTAATTTACATGATTACAGGTATTATGCTGATTGGATTAAGCATTGCCGTGGTTTATCAGAAATTGAATAATACGGTGACAGCCGCTCAAAGCCCCACCAGGCTGGCCGGGATGATTGATGGAGTTGGCAGAGCTCTGGGCACTCAGGCTATAGATCGCAGATTGGATACTATGGATCATAAATTGTATAACATCACAGGGACTATTGATCGCAGATTGGATAACATCACGGAGAAGCTCACGGCTTTGCAAAGGATTTTGGATGGCGGAGACCAGCATGGACATTAGAGGAGCTGGAAAATTACAGCTTCTCGCCCGAAAACCCAAACAACCCTATTCTATCTGCCAAGGCCGCTGCTGGATCAACAACTCCCCCGGAAGAACAAGGCAGTGAGACTCTCTTGCATTCCCCCCCCCC
The DNA here is from genome assembly GCA_026780845.1 of Petrocephalus sullivani. Classification (NCBI taxonomy): domain Eukaryota; kingdom Metazoa; phylum Chordata; class Actinopteri; order Osteoglossiformes; family Mormyridae; genus Petrocephalus; species Petrocephalus sullivani. Next base: position 11,739,698 of record JAODKM010000037.1, on the reverse strand, counting down.
CATCCCAAGCCTTCGCCACTTCATACCCTCAGCGGAAACAGACGGGTCTGTGACCAGCACCTCCATGGCTGCAGGACCGGATGGCTGCTTGTCTATGCTGGACTATCTATCTCCACTTCCCCATTCCCCTCCCCTGTTGCAAGTCCTGTACTGACTATGTGCTTATGTTGCAGAGTTGTTTTTTTCTGTTCCCACATTGCACTCCCTACTGGAGTACAGTCTGGGGGCTGTTTTTTTATTCGCCTCCTCTCTCCTCATATCTATAATTCTTAGGTCGGTAACTGCTGCATTTCACTGCACATCGCACTTGTATGACTGTGTATGTGAGAAATAAATTTGACTTTGACTGAATAATGTCGAATCCGTCCTGATTGCAGAAAGATGGACCGACTCTTCACCCACACAAGGATAGGGGAGGTTTCATGGGAGTTTGCCTAACCAGTCTGCATGTGTTTTGTGGAAAAAGCACGCGATAATGTCCCTCTAGGGGTTCTGTGGGGGGTGCTCCAGGCGTATGGGGTGCAGGGGTCGCTGTTATGGGCCATCAGGTCCCTGTACAAACAGAGCAAGCGTTTGGTTCGCATTGCCAACCGTACGTCAGACTTGTCCCCAGTGGCTGCTAGACTCTGCCAGCACAGCCCATTGTGACCAATTCAGTTCATAACTTTTATCGATCTTCTGCATTAAACTACAGATAACACCAGTTAAAATGAATTTCCAGTGAATAGAACCACTTTCCATTGCTTGAAATTACTTTTCAATAAATCAATAGTTACTCTTCAGGCAGAGACATGCATTCCCATCCTGCCTCACCCCAGAGACCTGTTATGCTGACCACACCTACAGAGTCCACGTGATGTCATGTGTTATTTGATTCAATATAAACTACAGCACATGCCACTGCAGAAGTGTCTGAGTCAAGAGCTCAACAGGGGCAGGTAAACAAACACAAATTAATCTTTTACTGTGTCTTTCATTTGTATTAAATAGAGGCCCTTTTTGTCTTCTGAGAAACATATGTTGGTGTCGCTATGACCATGAATTTGTGCTTTAATGTAAACCTGTAATCTTTTTATTTTGTTTCACAGTTGACCTATGGCTGATCAGAATGAATCTTCTCTGGACCTCAGCTTCCCATACCTCCAGTCCATTACAGGGACGATAGACTTCACTACATCTATCGTGCTGTCCACGTCCCTGCTCTTCATCTCTCTGAACCTCATCATGTTCATCGCCGTGTGGAGTAAAACCAGCTTCCGTGAGTCTTCTCGTTATCTTCTCTTTGGCCAAATGCTTCTCAATGACTCTATCCATCTAGGATTCATAACGATCCTCTACGCGTGTAGCGTAACTAACGTCACCCTCGTCAAGATCCTCTGCTCTGTATTAGTTCAGGTAAGCCTCACAACTTTCCGCATCTCCCCCCTGACGCTGGCTGTGATGTGTCTGGAGCGCTATGTAGCCATCTGTTTCCCACTCCGACATGCTGACATCGCCACCCCCAGGAGAACCAGTATTGCCATTGCAGTGGTCTGGTTCCTGAGCTCTGTGAACTCTGTGATTGATTTTATTTTTTCAGCAGCCGCAGATGATCAGTTCTTAACCAAAAACATTTACTGCATACAAGAACGCCTCCCTGTGGCCAATTGGCAGATTGATATGTTCCTGGGCTTCAGTGGTTTATTCTTAGCGGTTGTAGGGGTCACCGTCATTGGCACCTACACAGGCATCATGATGGCAGCCCGGTCCCTCAAGGCCAAAAAGGCCAGCAGAACCATCCTCCTTCACCTGGCCCAGTTGGGCCTCTGCCTCAGCTCCTTCCTGTACAGCAGCATCGAGAGAGCCCTGTCCACAGTCACCTCAGCCCTCTTTATGCATCTCCGCTACGTGAACTTCTGCGTCCTCATCCTCCTGCCTCGCTGCCTGAGCCCCCTCATCTATGGACTGAGGGATGAAGGACTTCGCCCCCTCTTCCTCTGCTACCTCTGCTGCGGTCACTGGCAGATCAAACCAGCCACAAGACAATAACAATTAATTATATCAAGGCCCACAAATATGCAAGGAATAAATACACAGGAAGTTGTATCGAAACTAATTGTAAAGTATTTTAAGTGAATGTAAAGTGTAGAAACTATAGTTGCAGTGCTGTGGTGAGTAGGCGAGGCACCATCTTTTGGGGGCGTGAGGCAGGTGACATCTCTGATGTTGATTTGCTGTTAGTTGTGGTAGGAGTTTGCCCCCTCTTCCTCTTCTACCTCCACTGCGGTCACTGGAGGTTCAGACCAGCCACAAGACAATAAGAAAATATATCATTTATACAAGGAATAAATGCAAAGGATATTTTCTAGGAAATAACTGCATAATATGCAAATTTACAGTAATAGAAACTATAGTTGCAGTGCTGTGGTGAGTAGGTGAGGCACATTCTGTCGGGGGGGGGTGAGGCAGGTGACTGTCTCTGTTGATTAATTTTACTGGGTCTTTGTTCCCCGTGTTTCTTCATGAGTGTGTTTTCTGAATAAATTTGTACCCAGTGAGCAAAGACTGGTAACATTTTTTTTTTGCTTTAGAAACATCACGGCCCGTTATTGTGTTCCTGGCTTGTTTTTCAATTCCAATGCACCATTTGTGACTTTTTTTTAAACTCCTGTATATATGTGTAACTATGTATCTTTACTTGTTTGCTGCTGTGCATTTTGAAGAGAATAAAACCTGACAAACATAAGGCTGATGTCTGGGATGTCAGGGTCTCATTTCCGCAACTGTAACTGGTACTTAGCTGAGACAGTATCTAGGGGGAAAACAAACACTTCTAATAATGGAAAAATATGAATCACATAACGTGCTTGCCTAGGTAGTGACAAGGTGGTGTTTGATGTTAGAACCAATTGGCATGTGACTCCTCTGCCGCTCCCGCAGCGAGGAAAATCTCGGGCGTGACCCCACCTATCCGTTTCCCGGAAGGGATGCTTGCGTCTGGGCCAGTTCCCGTCCGCCTTGCCCTCTGGCTCACCCCCGTGGCTCATGGAGCGCCTGCAGGTCCTCTGGCTCCTTTGGGGGGGGGGGGGTTCTGTGATGATCAGCCACGCCCTGCATGTCTTTTGCCCTGTTTTTCCCTCAGACATGACTCTAAATCTAAAAAAAAAAATTTTAAACTAAAAAAAAGGAAATGTTCCCTAAGGGTTCTCTGAACGTCACATTGTGTGGAACCTTTGGAGAACCTTTTGGGGGATGTTCGCTGAAGGTTCCATTAAGGTTACATTTTTGTATCCTTTTATGAACGTTCTGTGAACGTTCCTTTGAGACTATTTTTATAGAACCATAAAATAACCTTGTTAGGGGCATGTTCCCGGAAGTTTCTCTTAAGGCTACATAATTAACATAAGAACATTAAATATTTAACAAATACTATTTAATATATATTTAATAAATAGAGAATTACATGAAATACCCCGAAATTCTGATGAACTAGGAGCAATGAGCTTCAACATAATGATTTCTGCACTTACATTTAGTGATACATGACCACTGAAAATAAAACTAGGCGATTCCACATTTTAATATACATTTTATATAATTACTGCGAACTTTGGTGAATGTCCTACGAATGTTTAGAGAACCTGCCACGAACCGTACAGTTTCTAAAAAACTTACATTCCGGGAACGTTAAGATAACTTTCCAGAATTACGCTAGTGGAATGTCCGCTTAAGTAAACTTGGGAACATTCCCGCACCGCTCAGCGAGCATTCGGGGAATGTTCGCCAAACCTAAAATTGTTTGCTGGGTACGCTCATCGCCTGACCACCGTTCGTCCCCTGACCACAAGCTGCCCGACTTTTTGCATTAATAATAGACCTGTTTTCTTTCACCTGATTTTGCACAAGTGTCCTCTTTCCCGGTATTGGATCCATGACAATATGATGTTAGAACCAATTAGTAATGCCTTGATGTCAGTCAAAAAAGTGGCAGTTTTGCTCGTCGACTATATAACCGAAGCTACCTGCACATGGTCAATACGTGCACTATGACTGATGTCACGCGAACGAATGCACTCTCCTTTCTGTGTGTCCATTTCTGACTTTCGGCTATTAGTGATTCCGTATTAGAAGCCACCTACATCCATAACAATTTGTTTATTTTTCCCCTTACAGTCCGCTGCCACGGAACATTATGGAAACAGCCCAAAAACCCGCATAGTAAGTGTAACCATTGCTCTTTCAGATGGTATTATGGTTTTGAATGGACATCTAGATGTTGACAAGATAAATTGCTGCAAATATGACAGATCACACATTATGCCTATTTAAGGTAGATAATGCGAATAAGAAACTGGCAAATAAGAAACCAACTTCAGCCTCGTCTGTGAATGTTAACTGTTACTCGATCCAGCTTATCCTTTTAAAACCCCGCCGGCGATCTTGGCTGAAATACTCTATTCTGGAGCAGGGGTGGGCAGTATTAGAATTAAATGAATGTGAAATACGTATTTAAATACTTATAAGTATTTTGTACTTTGTATTTTGTTGGATGGAAAAAATCGGATTATTAATAATAATCAGTCATTTATAACAAAATACTTTGAGAGGTTGTACTTTTTAAAAAATACTTCATAAAAATTTTTCGGTCATTTTAAGAACATTCATCACAATGCTTACAGACTTAAATATAGCCTTTAACTGCTTTTGGCTACATGCTAATAAATCACATGACCCATCTTGCTGGGCCCAGCTTGCTTGTTGTAAACTTTGTTTTCCCATGACCAGTAATCCAAAGAAGCTGCTTTGATGCTCAGTGCAAATTACTGTAAAGTGTGCAGTAAGGTACCATCACGTTCTGCCCGTCCTATCCTCCTGTGTGCCATGCCCCCACATTATCCTCGCGTGGAATCCCTGCGTTTACCAGCTGTTTTTCGTTCATGTCATTAGTTCTGTGTATTTCAGTCCACGTTAGAGTATGTTTCCCCAGTGCGGTCACTGACGTTGTTACGCTATTCTGTGCTGTTCCCTGCTCATGTCCTGAATAAACCCTCGTTATCATTACTGTTTGGATACCCAATTATGTTTCCCTGCTCCGCACCCAGCACAGGTCATAACAGAATGACTCAGCAACGAAACGCCTCAGCTGACCGAGGCTAACTTCCTCGGTCTAGCAAACGAGGCCATATACTAACTGCAGCAGCAGGAAATTAGAAAAGATCCAGTGGCTTATGCGCTAGTGACGCGAACCTGGGATCTCCTGGAGGAGATGGATCCGCTACCGCAACTTGCTACAGCTCAGAAATGGGCTGCAGAGATAATGCTCTGGCGGGTGAGGCTCGACTGCGGGATAGCTATTGATCCGCTGTCGGACCTCCCCGAGCTGCCTCCAGTCCAGCCACCCAAAGCAGGGAGGAAAAAGCGGAAGAGCCAGAGACAGAAGACGCCAGAGGTCTTTTTAGGGGCTGTCTCCCTCTCTACTGCCTGCCCTACTATGAGTCGTGATCTTGAACCCAGCGGTGTTCAGACACCACTCTTGCTCCCCAGCGTTCCCCTCATGCACATCTGCCCGCAGACACCGCAGCTCTCCAGACGCACAAGCGTGCACCTGACACGGCCGCAATGCCGCCACCACCGCTGGCAGCTTAGCCCTTCCGGTGGACATGCCTGGTCCTTAAAGGGGCCAGGTCTGTTGAGGACGCTATCTTGCGGGTCCCCAGAATCCCCTAGAAGGTGGTGCCGACGCCACCTGCTCCAGTTCCCATGAGTCCTGCTCCATGACAATCTTGGGCAGCACAGTATTTCGCCCTTCAGGGCCTTTGGTGGAAGTCCTTGGCTCGCAGGCTTTTGTGGTCGTCACCCCGGCTTACTCCCATAGGGTGTTGGAGCCAATAATGGGAACCCTGAGGGAGCTCTTCAGCTTGCGGAGTGATCGCCCTCTGGAGGTGCCTGCCACGCCCCCATCAAGTTTAGGAGATGGCGCCCCCGCCTGGTCCAGGTGATGGCGCCACCGCGTCCTGTCCACCCCTGAGGTCCCTGTTCCGGTCCCTGACGTTCCTGTCCCTGACGTTCCCGTCCTGGAGGTTCCCATCCTGGAGGTCCCCATCCCGGAGGTCCTTATCCCGGAGATTCCTGTCTCGGATCCCAACCCCGCTTCTTTCCCCTTGGGGGAGGAGGAGCTGGAGGAGGGCACTGGGGGGGCGGGTGCCCCGTTGATGGTCTTTGTTTTGTCTTTGATGTTTGCTGTCTGGTTTGCTTCCGTTGTGTCTGTTTTGCGTGTCTGTCCTGTTCCCGGTGCCCCGTTGATGGTCTTTGTTTTGTCTTTGGGATCCAGTGTCCCCGGTCTCATCCCTCTCTTTAGGCGCGCCCAGACTGGTATCGTGAACATTTGTTCCCCCCTCCAACCCAGATGCACATTACGTTATTGATGTTACAAAAGTCATTTTTCATTTCACCTGTAACACATGTAAATCACAGAATTATTATTCAGTTTAAAGTTAGGGAAAGCTGTACATTTTGTAAATGCTTCACATTACTAGGGTTGTAATGATATACATATACGTCATGTACCATTAACCATTTACATGTATTTTTTGTATTTTCAAATTACAAATAACTTGTATTTTAATTACATACGTTTTCTCATACAGTACCAGCATTTTATATACAACATACGTATACGAATTATGTATTTAGCTCCATAGCAATGTGTTTGCTGAGCCGGCTGAATAACTGAATAATTATTACCTTGATAAATCTACAACTGTTCACTTTTCTTTTCCATTGCACTTTAACCCTAGCACAATTGGATGTCTTTTGTTGTCAGTATTTATTGGACGTTTCTTTCGCACATAGTCTACCTGCACAGTCTAGAAAAGACTGGTTCAGGGGCATTTTGCTGCTTGTTGTACCTTGTATAACCATGTATGTGACAAATAAAGAATCCTGAATCCTTTAATCCTGTTAGGAATTTTACTTCTGATATGCATTTAACTGCAGGGCTAGTTAGATAGACGTGGAAACAATGGCAGCGTAGTAACAAGAAATTGGATCCACAGTTTGTCTGGTTATACTGGTTTGTCATGACAACTACCGGTATTACTGTACCATATACAGGTAATAAATTTCCTTTTTTTCAACAATAAATGTGTACTGTATTCTCCGTCATAGAAAAATAAGACATCCCCTGAAAATAAGACCTAGTGCATATTTTGGAGCTTAGAAAAATATAAGACAGTGTCTTATTTTCGGGGAAACAGGGTATTATTCTGAACTCAATTGTATACAGTCACCCCACAGTAACTGGGGTACCTAATAAGACCCATGAACACACACTCAGACACAAGTGCAGGTGCTTTGCATAACTTATTAGGCAGACAGAGAACACAAATTATCCAAAATTGGAGTACCTGGCTGAATATCCAATTAAGAGCTAGTGGAGATTGCAGCGTTGTAAAAATGTGCCGTAAAGTGTAATGCTGCATATGCGTATATGTGCGAGTTATAAATTGGGGCCTTGCAGCCCCAAAGCCTAACTGTCACGTTGTGAGGAGAGGAACAACCCGATATGCAGGCTGTCAGGGCATTAGTAGGATAAGGAAACCCACGAGGAGAAACACAATGGGCAGCATCTACAATGACCAGACAGGGATCACAAGACTGAGACAAACTAATATAGGAAGCCAATCAAGCAACAGACACAAGGCAGGTGTGCTTGGTTAATAAGGGGATTGGAACACGAGGCAACATTAACAAGACTCAGGTGTGGCTAATTAAATCACACCTGAGGGAAACGCAAGGCAAAAGACATGCAGGGCAGGGCTGATCATGACAATGGCATTACTGGGCCCCAGGACAAAAATGTTTGAGAAATGCTGGTCTAGATGTCACTAATTAGAGCTTTAAGTAACACAGAGGTCTTAAAGAATTTTGAAAAGGTATGAAAAATGGCATTAAAGGGCATTGAAAAAATTACAAATACCTGCAGATACCGTGCTTTGTTACTTCATTGCATTGCATTTTTATTCCATGCTATTTCTTAAAAAAATCTTTTTATTTAAATCTTTTTTATTTGGGTGATATTATGATGAGGCTTCCCTTATGGGACACCAATCAGAAGAAGGTTATCTGCAGTGACTATTTGCAGTGACCTCTAGTGTCAGCTGGGCTCCTATAGGGAGTTAAGTGAATTAGCTGTGTAACATAACATGATGAAGCCTGCTGTTAATGAAGAACAAGGAAGTGGATGATAGTGCTCACAACAGTGCCCATCCTGCCTCACCCCAGAGGCCTATGATGCTGACCACACCTACAGGGTACACGTGATGTCATGTGTCATTGGATTCAATATAAACTACAGCACATGCCACTTCAGAAGTGTTTGAGTCAAGAGCTCAACAGGGGCAGGTAAACAAACATTGCAAATTGATCTTGTATTGCGTCTGTCTTTCATTTGAATTAAATAGGGGACCTTTTTGTCTTCTGAGAAACATATATTGTTGTTACTGACTGTGAACATCAATTTGTGTTTTAGTGTAAATCTATATAATTTTTACTTCCTTTAGGACTTGACCTATGGCTGGCCAGAATGGTTCCTTTCTCAGCTTCCTATCTTACCAGTACATCATACCACAGTTGGATTTGACGGGAATAATAAAATCATCTGTCGTGCTGTCTACCTCCCTGCTCTTCATCTCTCTGAACCTCATCATGTTTTTTGCTATGTGGAGTACACCCAGCTTCCGTGAGTCTTCTCGCTATCTTCTCTTCAGCCAAATGCTCTTCAATGACTCCATCCATCTGGCATTCACCACATCCCTCTACTCATGTATCCTGACTAACATCACCCTCGCCAAGATCCTCTGCTCCATGGTCGTCCTGGTTAGCAGCACAACTTACCGCATCTCCCCCCTGACGCTGGCTGTGATGTGTCTGGAGCGCTATGTAGCCATCTGTTTCCCACTCCGACACGCTGACAT
>JAODKM010000037.1:11709391-11726738 GCA_026780845.1 Petrocephalus sullivani | reverse complement strand
TTCAAAACACTACAACAAACAATCGCTGCAGCTCAACACCACTTTCTCCCAGCAATCCCAGCAGTCAGTGCGCTCAAAATAAATACATTTGTAATAATATTTACCCAATTAAGCTAGCATCCCATACTTTCTTTGAGCATTGTGTATAATACGCCACCTGATGTTTGGAGAATGATAAAACTATAAATTACTGGTTCAAATTATGAAATTTGAATATAATTAAAAATATAATTATAATTACTTGAAGTATAATTAAGAAAGGTATTGAACTTGAATTGCTACAGTAAAATATCAAGCAGTTTATATGTCTAGACACAAATTTTGTTAACGTATATAGCAACACTTCATATATATTTTGTTGTCATTTTGTCCCTATGCATAAGGCTTTCTTCCCAGGAGGTGCAAGGTGACAGACCCCAACCGATCATTCTGTTCGTAATTGCGCACGTACAGTCAGTGTAATACGCTGCGGTGTCCTGTGCGTGATTGCGCATGGCAGTCAAACTCCACCTTGGTTGTAATGACGTCGATTTCCAGTTGAATGAAATTTCTCTTTTTTGCCAGCTTCCGTTCCTCCATGTCGCAAATTCTGTGGGCGCACATAAACCATAAATAAATAGGGGTGCGGCACATGAATTATGCTTGTTCCCAGCCGCCGGATTTATCAATGCAACACTGTGCGTACATCGGAATTAGCCAGATACACCGAGTCATAAATCACATGTGGATTTTGTGCACCCAAATCTACGCTCATTTTGATAAATGAGGGCCCTAATGTAGTTTGTTTAGCAATGTCTAGAAGTTAGATGTTATAGTGTAATTCTTCTGATAAATAGATGTTTGCCCATTCATACATTAAAATTACAATTCTGGATCCTTACATAAACTTCAGCTAGTACAAAATGCAGCAGCCAGAGTTCTCACAAAAACTAAAAAAATTTATCATGTTACCCCTATACTGTCCTCCCTTCACTGGCTACCAGTAAAGTCTAGAATTGACTACAAAATGCTGCTATTAATCTACAAAGCTCTGAATGGCCTTGCACCACAATATCTTAAAGATCTTCTGGTACATTACAACCCTTCTTGTCTGCTTCGATCACAAGGAGCAGGATATCTATTAGTTCCTAGAGTAGACAGAACTACGGCAGGCTGCAGAGCAAGATAGCTAGATAATCTCAACCTAAATTCTGCCATCTGCTGGCAAAACTAGAGTAACGCAATACATAAATACAAACCAATCAAGAGCTACTCTAATGAGTCCCCACTGCTAAGATATCATAAAGGCAGAGAAACAGGCACACCAGGGGCCTCATGTATAAACGATGCGTACGCACAAAAATGTTGCATAGGCCTGTTTCCACGCTCATGTCGAGATGTATAAAAATTAAACTTTCCGTACTGCTATGCACATTTTCACAGCAACCCCAGACAATGTGTCTGCACGTTTCTGCTCGATTTTGTAAACTGGCGGCATCCAATGCCAAAAGAGTGCTACTGCAGTTTCACTGTTTCATACTCGCATTCATAAGGGGTTATCAAATGTGAAATTAATTGTTTATCGTTTATAAATGTACAGCACCTGATCGTAATCAATCTGTATCAATAAAATGGTGCAGAGAAAGTCCAAAATATTTGAACTACCACAGCTGCTCTTGCATTACTAGAAGACATTGCAAATGGAAGAATTAGAAGAGAGCACATATTTCGGGATCATAGTGATTTCTTGGCCCATGATGATGAGTGGCTTTAGATTTTAGATTTCCAATTGCTATCCTCTTGCAGCTGTGTGCCAGCTTTACAAAGGCAGACTTTGAGAAATTGCACTTTACCGGTTCCTTTACGAATTCTCTCCACCCTCGGGTATTTAGCCACAGGAGCTTTTCAACGTGAACTTGCGGAGTAATCGGGTATTTCCTAGTCATCCCGGAGTCGTGCCATGCCAGTTCTATGGGATGATATAAGCTGCTTGTCATCCAGATATATACATTTTCATTACACTGTATTTAAACAGGTAAATATTAAAGGGTAATTTGCAGCGATATCTGGTTTTACAAATATAATCGAAGCGATCGACTGCATGCACATTGCTATAAAGGTGCCTTCAGAGAATGAATTTAATGTGCAAATTATATGTGATGTGAAAATGCATTTCATTGACGTTGCCTCGAGATGGCCTGGCTCAACCCATGATTAATTTATTCTCAGAAATAGTAGTGTTGGGAACAAACTTGAAAATGGTGTGGTGCGTGATGGCTGGCTTCACGGTAAGAAGACATTTTATATTTTAGGAATTGTAGGTTTTGTATGCGATGTCACCATTTGACAGTGGGCCATGGCTTCTCACCCAGCTTGCAAACCCACAGACTGCACAAGAGCGACGTTATAACGACGTTCATTCTCGGGCTTGGGCGGTGGTAGAGCGGCCAGCTTAAGGGCTGTTGGTGCTGCCTGGACAAGACCGGGGGAGTGCTGCTCTATAGTCGACAGGAAGTGTGTCGCATGGTGCATGCATGAAGCGTGCCACATAACATAGTACAAAATCGTGGCTTGTCTGTACTATTGTCTGAAACAATAAACAAAATTAATACCACATATGCTGTCTGTCTGTTCATCTGAAACATTTAACTAATTCCAACGAATATGATACATAAAAACTCACCCGCACTGATGTCAGAGTCCCCCCTCACCCACTGGCAAAATTGCGGTTATGACCATGTCCCCAATAACTGCAGCAACTCGCTGCTCAAAGGGTGTGAGTTCCACAATTCCGTTACTTCCTCCAGAGGTGTTGAGACATTATTTCGGCCACTGTCCGGAATTTAAGTGCCTCCGCCACGCTGTGCCACTCAATCTGTTTTCTCTTGTTGCTGATGCCACTGCTTTAACCACCAAACAACACTTTTTTTCTTGCCTCGATTTCGCTAAGCAAGACCTCTACTTCGCATTCTCTACAATTTCTTTTCTTCCCACGTGCCTTGGCTATTGTTTTTAACAAAACCCCGATCAAAGGGGATCTTTATATTGATTTGCATATTAAAATATGTAGAATTATGGGAGGAGTCGGGCCGTGGTGGTGAGCTTGTGCACTTGCGTAACATTTTGCGCTGATTGGGATGCAAGAAGGGAAAGAGCGTAGAACTTTGCTTAAGCACAGTTTTATGCATCTGGATTTTTTTTTGGTGTACACACATTTCTGGTTTTGTCCGTACGCCATGTTTTAGTGTGAATTCTACACACACCGTTATACATGAGGCCACAGATCTGCAAATAAAACATCACTTTTCATTTATTTCCAGTATTGTTTAGAAACTGAGACCATTCAGGCAAACAAATGAAGATCACAAATGATGGATAAGGCAGCACAGTAAACAAAATAAGGGCTCATAGCACGAAAAATTTACATTCAGTGGAAAAAAACAACAATGACAGAAGGATGAAAACTCTTTTACTATATTATTAAATAAGTCACAACGTAAACAACAAACTAAACATTCCAAACCCATTTCCAGGTCATGAAGTGCTAGGAATAATTCACAGGTAAGACACTGACTTGCATCGGGTCACCTGGGCCTGTGGGTCGGCAAGGTTCCCACGGCCCAGGATTTCTGTTCCTGCGAGCGACCACGACATTTAATGGGACTTTGAGTCAGGATGGTCAGAGAGTCAGAGAGACAGAGATAGATACAGGTTGGGATGGATAGAGAGCAGGTGGGCGACCAAGATGGCTGGTCAACAAACTGGAAACACGCTGCAATGACAAAAAGAATACCGTTAGGGTGTGCCGTGGAAGGGAGCCAGTGAAGTATAGCATTTCACAATGCCACACTTATTTGCCACCTGAGAAAGGAGATACATTTTAACAATTTAGTGGGAGGGAGCAAAAATGTGGACTGTCTGGTAGGGAGCTCAGACGGAGCGAAAACGTGGACCAGCTATGGGTCCCCGAGGACTGGATTGGGAAACACTGGATTAGAAGATGGATGGCAAAGAAAGACCTCATCAGTGAGCGATCTACAATGCTCACAGGAAATCTTGAGATGCTTGCTTAATAAAAAAAAAAAAATTGCAAATGTATTGGTGTAATAACAAAAATGATTACTTTATTATTTGTTTGCAAAAAAATAGATTTCACATTTCACAGTAGTTTTAAGTAATATATTAATTTCAAGTACAATACAATCCCTGGTAACCAGCCCCCACGGGACTGGACCCATGGCCGGTTAATCCGACACAAACCTATTTTCATTTCGGCACAGATTCACCGTTATCCAACCGCTTTAGCGCCTTAAGACATGTATCCATTGAAACTACAATTCGTTAACGTTTTGTACTCATCGTAAAGGGAGGGAAACAATTCGGTAAAAGAAATCAGAAAATACTCCACCCCCCTTCTCCAATTTAAATTCCGAGTATGTTTGCTTCAGCCACACAAAAGCTGCGTTCTTTTAATCGTTCCACGTACTCCAACGTACTCTTTTTAACTCCAAATCGTTGTTTTATTACTCCCTCCACTTGAACTTGCCTTATAACTATTAATGTGACTTGGGTGCGTTCAACAACGATTTTGGCACTCCACCCTACTCCTACAATGAATGAAAGAACTCGGCTATACTCGTTGCAAACTAGCCAGATTAATTTGTGGAAAATTCATAAAGGAATATATAAACAGAAACCACTCTGAGCGTAGGAGGCCGGTTAAGAGGGATTGTATTGTAGTATTAAACTGAAACCCAAATTATACTTCCAAAACAGCTGTTCTCAATTTAAAAGTTCATTGACAAGCCGTCTCATTGGGTGCTATATGGTTAATAAAACATAATAAACACAAATACCTGGTGTTTTATCACTTTGGGGGCCAGTGACTACAATTGCTATTAATAGCAAAATGGCAAGAACAGAACTGAATGAGTCAGTGAAAAAATGATGACACTTAATAAATAGAAAATGTCTGTGTGGAAGATATGCGCAGAAGTGCAAAACGGTGCTTGTCAACTGAGTTTTGTTATGAAACCGATACATTTGAAACATTTTCACATAATTAAGAAACTGTCCCAAGGCTTTCTATGAGGACTGTAATTGCTCATTGTAGACAGGCTTTCGGAACATACCATGTTTCTTCTTCCCAAACTGGTTATACAGCTTTGAAAAAAATTTAAGAGACCACTCTATATTTTTTAAAATTCTGCATTTTTAAATCCTGGTTTAATCCTGGTGCTGCTGGCAGAAGGCTACACTGAGCGGCAGGCTGCTTCCAGGCTCAAAGTTTCTAAGACAGCAGTGCACAAGAACAAGGTGAGGCAGGAGATACTGGGAAGGACCAGAAACCAGTTAGGTAAAGGGTGGAAATGACATTCTAATGCCAGGGATGACCATCAACTTATCTGACAGTTTCTCATTAACTGCAGGATGACCTTGAGTGACCTTCAAAAGGATTGGGAATCATTAAGAGGTGTGAAGTGCACTGCTAGGACAGTTTGTAACAGGCTCCTATGGAAACAGGACTGAAGTTCATCAATGAGAAGCAGAGAAGAGTCAGGCTGCAGTTTGCAAATATATATATATATATATATATATATATATATTATTTACAGACACACACCCAATAATTGAGAAAAGAGTGATATGAACAATGTTGCTGTGGCTTCTTAATTCTTTTCCAGAGCTGTATATTTTGATAGTTGTTATATTATATGAAATTACTATCTCATATAACATTCATTCGTTTTCCTGAGGCGGCTTTTACCACTGGAAGTTGTCCTTCCATTCTGTGAACTTGTGACGAACCATGAAGATCGAAAGAGCTTCAGCTACCTGAGGGGAAAGAGCCAATCCTGTGAGATGGTGGTGGGGGGGGTTCCATGGTAGTGCTTTTGAGAGAAGACTTAGTGATGGAGGGCAGAGATTATTACTTTGTCAGGGGCATCTTCATGGACAGCGTGGCCACACTGTGGCAGCACCTGCATCTGAAACTTCCCTGGAATTAACACACAGATTAACATGCATTAATTATAACTGCTTTTAATTTGTGGTAAATGGACTAAATTGTCCGCGACGTGTTACGGCACTGACGGTGTACCTTGCATCTGTCCGATAGTGAGGTCTTTGTCCAATCTGTCTACACCTGCACCAGAAAAAATATATATAATAATAATAATAATAATAATAATAATATTGGAGATAATGTTACCTAGCTGCCAAGCAACAGCATACGGTGAAGCCCCAGGGTATAATGTCTGGATGGTTTGAGAATAATTAGAAAAATTAGGTACGCCAATCCTAACCATATTCCTACCATGGTTAACATGTCCACGCAGACACCAGCTATAGCACATGCAGACCCTGGAGATGCCATAACCAGCCAAAACCCCAGCCTCAAACCTGCTAACAGCAGCAGCTTTGGCACCGAACAGCTGAGGAAGAGGGAGGACAGGCCACGGAACCAGCCGTCCCAGTAGCGCTCTGTCTTAGCCAGCTCAATGCGCCAGGTGAAAAGGCTCTCCTTCTTTACCTGTGAATGCAAAACAGCGGGGGTCAGAGCAGACCTGACCACAAGTGTAGGCATCACACATCACTAAACAGACTCGCTGCAGCAGGTCAGGGCCCTGCAGCACTGGGAGCCAAGCTTATTCCAGCAAACGCTGGCTATACAGATTTTCTCCCGCGACTGGTGCTTATTCAGACACAATCTGGCCATTGAGAGCAAGAAAAAAAGTGATATCTGTAAGCATTCATGTCTGCACCCATCTACTGACTGATGTCTAGGATGGTGTCTTGATAGAGTCAAATGAAGTCTAATGAATTAAAAGGCTGGTTGGAGCAGAACCAGAACAAACAGGGAGGTTCCCAGTACCAGAGCTGTAAAACTGGCTCTCCTGCACAGAAGAACTTCAACACCACGACCTGGTTTTAACTGTAAAGAGCAGCTTTTAAAATACTGCCACATCTTCCGTCCCAGACATTCTTAAACCAGACTCTTTAACAACCTCTTGGTCATCATCCTTCTTCCTTTTGTGATTGGACTCATCACTGCCTTCATCATCCTCATCCTCCTCCTCTTCCTCAATGATGCCTTCACTGATACCTTTAGGGATGCTGGGGCTGCCCAGAGGTTCCTCACACCTGAGGATGAATCAAGTGAGTTAGGGTTTCACCTGTCCCGGACTGTGCAACATCGCCATCTTCCATCCCTGACTGATTTTACCCACTTGATCAGAGTGCATGAAGGTTTTCCAGGTCTCTACATATCTACAAAAAGTTTATATTTTATTTATGAGAAAGAAGTAAACCCACATGAGCACCAGCGGTTATGTGAAGAAAGCAAATTTCCACAGGAAAAGTACTATCCAGCCCTAGGAGACTGACCTTTTCACTTGGCCCACCATGGAGACTCTCGCAGACTCCACATTTCTGATCTGCCCACTCTTCACACTGTCAGGAGCAGGAGCCACATGATTGGACAGCAAGCTGACACTTCCTGTCATTCTATTAAGCAAACTGCTGAGTTCTTCCCACTCACCTCCACTCTATGGCACTCTCCACTGACTTGAAGGTTCGTGGTCGACTCCGCAGGAAGTTCTGCATGCTGTTCAAGGCATCCATGGCTGTCCCTGGATGTGTGACAAACCAAACGTCAACTGAACAAGTCAATCAAGTGGCCCACTGACAAAAAGTCAACTGAACAAAGTCAATCAAGTGGCCCACTGACCAAAAGTCAACTGAACAAAGTCAATCAAGTGGCCCACTGACCAAAAGTCAACTGAACAAAGTCAATCAAGTGGCCCACTGACCAAAAGTCAACTGAACAAGTCAATCAAGTGGCCCACTGACCAAAAGTCAACTGAACAAAGTCAATCAAGTAGCCAGCTGATCAAACGACAACTGTACAACTCAATTAAGTGGCCAACTCACCAGTGAAACAAGCAGCCACAGACCACATTAGACAACTTTAAGATGTGTGCTGGGTATTAATTCTAAAACTCGAAGAAGAAAAACAAATACATGCAAGTTAAGTCATTCAAAGGAATATGTCTGTAGTTTTCCCTACATACCTTCTACCACGTCAATCACACAAAGGCCCAATAAAGATGGCAAATGATTGGCTGCTGCAGTGTGAACAGCGATGGCTCCACCCATGCTGTGTCCAATTATCAGGATTGGTGGAGGATTTTCACCATAAAGAGCTTCAACAACTTTGCCCACATCCCTAGAGAAGACACCATAAGCAAACAAATCAAGGCGACTGGAACATATTTGAAACATTCCATAGACTCACCACATCTGCAGGTATGTAAATGTAGATAGCTCAGAAATTATTACTAAAAAACACTGCCCTCCAAAGGTTCCCACATCGCTGAACTTACTTGGCCAAAGTCTCTGCTGAAAGATCCTCACTGTTCTTCACTTTTGTGTCACCTGCAGAACAACAAGAGACATGAAAAATCTGAAAAGATGAAAAAACACAACTCTCTGGAGCCTAACGTCATGGCTGTCCTCTCCCGGTGAGCAGCAATATAACCATTAACACCCCTGAGAAGCTGGATATGGTTCCTCACCATGTCCCCTAAGGTCCAAGGCCACCACCCTGCATATGATACGGCTGCAGATTGCGGTCTGAAAAGAAACAAACACGTTATGCATTCGCTTGGCTGAATATCTAGCTGAACTGGTAGAGGGCCTTGTTAAAATCATCTAGTCACATGTCTGGCTCTGTCTATGACAACTAGTGACTACTGACTACATGATTGCTCACCGTGAACACAGCCCAAGAGAGAGCAGAATGTCCCCCGCCATGTAGAAGGAGCAGCACTGGACCCTGGGAGCCACAACTATAGATCCGGAAAGTGTGCAGTGCAGTCAAGGTCACAGACAGAGCAGTGGCACAATGCCCCTTTGATATCAAGAAAATATAACCATGACACCCCCTATGTGGCCATTTACTGTATTAAAAAGGGGAATATTTCAGCTCATTTAAAGGGGCAGCTCACCCTAGAGCTGAGAAAAGTTCAAACTCACATTTAGCACAACTAGCTAGATCTGACAAGATATGTTTTACAGGGCTTTAGTGCTATCTATCCATCTAGGTTGTTCTGCTAGTTTTGGAGATTTTGGCCATATAGATGTCAGGCTTCTTTCAAATATAATGGGACAGAACGGCATTGCTGAGGTAGTTAAAGTGCCAAAAAATACATTTGAAAAATTCACCCCATGTCTCTAACCAGAAATCATGACCTGGTTATTGCATATAATCTACAGACTTTGTATTAAGCAGTTTAATGTATGAATTATGTACTTCTAACGACCTCCACACACCAATCGTATCACTGCGCCGAAAATATGATGACAAGTGCCCTAACCTTTCTGGTGACCTAGATGGATAGACAGAACCAAAGCACCTCTAAAACATATATTTTTTCAGTTTTGGGGGGAACCGCCTCATTAAAAATCCAAAAGCGTAACAATTTATAACCAATGTCAACTCTCAAAGATGCTATCACGGTTCATCCAGAAGCATACATTATTTGTTGCTTTTGTATTAATCACAACAGGAGAAGAGATATAAATGATTCTGTATTCCTGGATGCGACCTCTTTGGAACAGACTGCAATGATCCAGTCCAAGAACAGGACTGACGCAGAACAGGAAATTAACTTACTTGCATGGCAGTCACCGTGCTTTGGCAGATGCATCACCAATAAACCCACAGAGATCCTTAATTTACCACAGCCAGTAAGCCTAGCTCCCAAAAATATCTGATTATTTAAAGAGGAACTTAAAAAAAAGTTTCATAGAATCCAAAGGTGTTAACTGTGTCACAAAACACTACAGGACATTCTGGTAAAAACACTCATGTTTACATGAAGACTTGTTTTGACAAAATAACCCACATTTTTTTTTATTCGTTTGACCAGTAGTCATTTTTGCATCTTGGCAGTTGACAAATGCTTCTCTCCTGATGCACAACTGTTCTTTTCCCTTTAATATTTTGTATTATTTGTTAAGGAGGATCATTAGCGTCGTTAAGGGTAATGGGAGTCTTTACACCAAACAAAAAATATTTGTTCAGGGTTTTGAAATTTTGAATTTGCGCATCACCTGTCGAGGACAGCATGGGCAGACATTAGCAGTAACAACAAAAAAGCATTAATTCCCCCTGCTGCACAGTACCCCCATTCTTTCATGTTAATGTCACAGCTTTAAAGGATATGTCCTTGCCGTTGCCATTCTCAACTTCGACATCCTCCATGGTTTCAAAGTATTGGCTCCAGGGCAAGGGTGAGAAATCACGCTTCCTCCCGGGACTGTCAAAGAGCAGCGCTAGCAAGTTACCCAAAGCTCCTGCATTACCAGCGTCGGCGCCCTTTCATATCCAGTATAATGAATGGACCTACAGCTCGGGCCGCGACATTCCGCCGCGTGTCACGACAGATCGGGCCCGAGTCACGACAAGGCGCGAGCGCGTCCGAAGGGGCGGGGCCGCGCGGCTCGTGCCGAGCAGCAGACGCACGATCCCCCCCCCCCTCCCCGCGCGACGCGCGCGCACGCGAGTCGTGATCAGCCGAAGCGGTGGGCGTGCAGCGTCACCACTCCGGGGTCACCGCCGGCCCGGTCGCCAGCAGAACCACTCCGCTCCAGTATGTCAGCGGATGCTGCCGAGTAACGCGACGCATCGGCGTCGCGTCGAGGGCGGCACTGCATCCCCAATAACGTTAAATAACGATAAAGATCATTCATAGGCAGAAGATATGTGGCTCGTTATTAGACATCCTAACTAGGCAGCAAGTTAACCACCCACCCGATAAACTACTAACAATAGTTTAAAGATATTTAACTGCAAAATTAGCCTGGCGCTCGATTCGTCAGCGACTTAAATCAATATTGTGCATGCTCAGTAATGATACTAAATTGCACGAAGTCATTGGGATGCTACTTTAATTAAATGACAAGACATCATATCTCTTAATTCACTTTGCATCAGAAGGCAGATAATTGCTTCCTATCTGCCAGTCCTAGTCAGAAGCACACAGTGAACTAACTGTATCTGGTCCATACGAAACATACTATTAACTGACATTCTAAAGTGGCTACTTGACCAGTGAGCGACAATCAATATCTATAACTCACCCCATTCTCATTTTTGACCCAGATTGCAAAGCTCCCGGAATCGAAGGTCTGGATGACAGTAAATTAAGGTGTAACTGCTTCTCCATGATGTTAGGTGCAGGTTTCCTGTCTTCTTTTGGGCTCAGGTTCTAGCACGGTGAATTCTCTCACCAGCAGAACCCAGACCAACCTACACTTCTAATCTCAGCCGTGGATTAAAAATGAGTATCCCCTACCGCACTGCCTTTTCTGCCGTGTGGCATTCTGGGAGATGTATGCGCTCATTGCCGTTGCCTCCGTTCGAGTGCATACGCAACACAGATTGTGAGAGACTATACTTCCCAGAGTGCATTGTGAAGCGTCCTGTTAAAACCAAAAAGGTGACGTAATGCTTTACCGGACACAGGAATACCACCAGATAAGTTGCTATTGTATTGAGAAATTTACGTCTCTTTAATATATCTGTGTTTAATAATCTTTGCCTAAACGAATTTTACCAATTTATACATATAATTATGTTATACATCTTTTATTCATGTTAAGCACATTTCTTTGGATAGTAGAGGTGAAGCTTGAAACACGTAGGTGGGCATATGGTCGATTCAATTGTGTTCAAAGATTAATCGACAGTTTTGTCGATGTGTGTACATTGACTGTATTCTGTAGATAATTGCATCAATTGATGAGGGCCCACGCACCTACTTGGGAAAATCCTCGTACCTTTACCGGCGTAACAGCTGAAGTGTCCAGTAGAGGGCAGCATTCTTTGATCACAAATATAGTTGACGAGTTTTCCATGCACCTTTTACACCGTAAAAGTGAATGGACGCACTTAAACCGCGAAAAAATCCGATGATATAATTGATATGGGCTGTGGTACGCTTCACGGGCCCCCAGTAAAATATATATTTTTGGATTCCTGATGGTGATTGGAATTCGAATGAACTGTACCCACGATAGCTAATTTCCAAAGTCAACCATGTTTTATTTACATTTTACAAAATTATTAATTATTTCAAGAACAATACTACCTATGGAGTGAGTGAATAACTACTTAAAGTTCACATCGAGTGCTTCACGGGGAGTATTGTGAAGCATGATGCAGCAGATCTATAGTGGAAATTGCTTTTATCTCCTAGGACCAAAAAATGTTCCTGAATCCTAACACACAGCCTGTCCTTTGGAAGAGCGCCTTTATCGTCGGTGTCTTATGCCTTGCACTGCACTTGTGTTACAGTAGGGGGCAGCAGAGGAAAGAGACACTTCTCAAGTAGATCAAAATTTAGGTTTGAAGGTGAGGCTGGTCCCTGCAGAGAAGACGATTATCTTAATTCTCTCGGAACTAAAGCAAATAAGCAACCAGTAACTAAAACCCTGGTACACATCTGTAGCTCGCATGGGTGTTTGTGTTCAGCTGATGGGAAGATAAACATGTTCAAGAACTCAGAGAGAGAGAGAGTGAAATCGGCAGAGGCCCAGGTAACCGCACCGATGTGTCGGTCTCGTTATCAGATAAACCGCAGAAGCTCAGCTACTGCGATGTCATGCGATGTTTGTAGTCCTAGAGCAGGCTCACATCCGCAGGTAACGTAGCGTTGATCTTGGTGGGGCGTGTATACACAAAATGAGCCAAGCATAATGTAGAACAGCCTGTTCTCATTCCTGCACATGCAAAGACGTAGTTATGCTAGCTACTGGCAGGTAAGTGCACTAACAGGAGGGACGTGTAAAAACCAGCCCAAAGCACTTATTCAGCTTGTCATCCACAAATGTCACATTTAAATTATTCTTCATAAACAGAAGGGATACTTCTTATTCTGCTTTGCCAACCTATGCATTTTCTGTTTCTTTCAATGACCCCACTGAAATTACCCATTAATCAAAGTATTTGTGTGTGCATGTCAACGTCTAAATGATATGCATCACCTTTTTTGTCCCATACATTCAGTTTGGTGAAAGGTGAGAACCTTAGCTGCCACGACAGCTGCTGCCCTAGCCTTCGTGTTACTAGTATCGTTAAGCTTATCTTTTATATGCTGGAGGATCAATATCAGGGAGCAAGCTGTTTTCTGCAGGAGAAGCTGATTGTCTGTTACTGTGGCAACCAGACAGGTACATAGAGGTCGACCTATGAGCCTAATGACCCTAGCATGATTTGGCTGTTTTGCATGGGGTTGGGGTTCAGCTGGTCACCTTTAGCTAGCCCCTGCACCTCCCAGCCCAGACTGGAAAAAGCGTGGTGTACCACCCCAGGCTTGACTAAATGTTTTCCTACCTGTTTGTCTTCATGGTATTACAAGATGCCTTTGGGGCATCCATGTGCTAGACCTACAATCCCTGCTGTCCTCAAGCAGCCAAGGAAGCAACATGGACCCCCAGGATTCTTTGACAACTTGGTTCTGTTAAATTTCTACACAGAATGCCTCCTACTGTTCAGTGTCAGCAATATCATTTGCCGGAATTAATGTAAATATTTCAGCATTTATTTCTCAACACTTGCCCACATATCTGCATGTATTTATCCCTGAATGTGTGTCCAAAGGTTTGAATATGGATTTCTTTTGCAAAATCAATGCAATCCGGTGAAAATCATGCAGACTTCCTCACTAACTAGGCAGATATGCATAATCAAAGCTTTCATAGTTGTATGGTATATAGTCTAAAAATCATTAGCGACTACCGCATTATGAGTCAAATGGTACGTTAAGAAAATATACAAAATATAGCACAATAAATTATATCTGTATCGGTGTAGAAACCTCAGTAAGTGTACATTTCCGCAAACATTTCTGTATATTCATAGAAGTAATTTGAGAAAATGTCCACACACAAAGTAAATCTAACATCAGATATTGCCAGAAAACACCATTTTGTTTAACTTTCTCCTTGAAAAATCTGTTTGTGGAGTTTTGTAGAGGCGTTATGTAATTGAGAGTCAGTGGGAGGTCCTTGCACAGACAAAAATACAACTAGGGCCCTGGTACTGCCATTTTCAAGAACTCTTTGCCATCTTGATGTGTAGTGGCTCCAGCTAAGGGAGCCATAAAAGGGTCTGTTGCTGTTGGGCATGTTGTGATGACCCCTTCCCTGTCTCTGCTCACATCTCCTTAGGTTACTGAAATAAGAGAGCCAGCTTTCCGTGAAGGACAGACGTCACCATCATGCTGCCCTTTGGAGGTGCTCTCTTGGGGATTTGCCATCGTGACATTGCTTCTTTCATGTGATATAGTTTCTTCTTTCATTTTTCGGACCATTTTGATCACACTGTATATATGTAACATTTAAGTCACAGTGTGGGCCCCTGGGTGCCACTGTTTATATTTTCATCATTCAGAAGATGGTTGTAACAACAGAAACATGCAATGAAATATAATTTATTAATCCTAAGGGAAAGTTACTATTTACAATGTAGAATAAACATTCAATATAACTTTTATGGTTGGTTTTATAAAGAGGCAGACAGGAGATGATTAAGCACAGTTCCTGTATCGTTAAATCGATACTGCAGCGTCTGGCAGTAGGGTTATGGGGGGTGAATTTAAAAATAGTGCTGAAAATATTTTTTTTGGATATGACAGAGAGGGAGCGGAAGGTCATAGGCTGGGGAAGGTGAAGGGATGTTCCACCATGTGACATTCTTGCCAAGATTTTCTGGGGAGTGATGTCTGTAGGATGAGGTTAGCAACCTGGCCCAGACTGCAGAGGTGACAGAACTGGCAGAGCTGGGGTCAACAGGTATGACTGACCCACGACAGAGGGGAGTCTGCGTCAGTGCCGTCACGGTGGCCTAACCAAATGGCTCTCAGTCCTTTTCCTGGCAGACCACCCTGCCACGATGTTGCAGTTCTACTGCTTCCAACCTGCCAGGTTCATTATAAACCTGTTAAGGACCAGGAGAGCCAGATTAAGGCCATAAGAACATAGACCCCCATTAACCTGCAAACTAAAACCAGATATAGGAAGATCTACCTTATAGTTTGTTAAAGCATTATTTTGTGCATATTCAGTCAGTGTTCTCTCGAACGCACAGTTATATGCAGCACAATGTGACGTCCATGCAGGTGATGCTTGGTTGTCCAGCCCCAAGACTGTGAAACAGAAGACATAAGCATAAAGAGACAAACCATTAGACAATAATCATAAATAAGCATAACAGCGTGCAATTAGCTGTAAAGTGATAGGAGATGGTGCAAAGACTGTTGGACACAGCACAGGAAAATGTAACGGTGCCTGGGATCTCTGATCATCTTCCTGGTCTTGGACCTACATCATGTGAAATGGATGTTCTCGGGGTCGGGCAGTGCATGTCTGCATGCCCTCAGCAAAGCCTTGTGGTCCTGCCTTTCAACGTATTTCTTTAATGCGCGAGCCTAAATAATTTCTTATTGCATCTGACGGTTCAATTCAATTTCATTTGTATAGCATATTATCACAATATTACATTGTCTCAAAGCACTTTACATTATCTCTGCCTAAAGCCCCCAGTGAGCAAGCCAGAGGTGATGGCATGCAGGTGTTAGTGCTGCTCCTGATGGTACAGCAACAGGGAAGGAAGGAGAGGCATCTCTGGAGCAAAGGGCAGGCAGGCAGGAAGGACGTCACAGACAGCAGGGAAGGCAGAATTTCTTGATATTTTTGAACCTCCAGGCAGCACACCCCAGGAGTGGTAGGGGAAATAAAAAGTACTTTAGCCAAAGTGGGGGGGGGGGGGCTATAGGCAATGCAAACAGTTACATTAGTGCAATATGCAAGCTCCGGCATATATGGCTATGGCAGCATAAATAAGAGAGAGAGGCAAGTGGGAACACAGGCATGGGGAGGCCCTGAACACAGGCATGGGGAGGCCCTGAACGTCAGCCCTCCAATTCTACAATGGGGTGTGAAGATTAACAGCTCATAGTACCTGTGTTCAGGTGTTTATGATTTCGAACTTTAAGAGCTGATGGAGTGGCCTAGTGTCTCAAAGGGTGGCACTGTTCCTTCAACAACTCCAGGGTTCTCCTGGGACTCCAGTTTCCTCTTATCATCCAAAGACACGCAGTTAGACTAAACAGCAGCTTTAAATTGCCTGTAGTGCATGATTGTGTTTGGATGCATCTGCCAGATACTGGGCTGCAAAGTACCAACTCCCCTTAAGCTGATAGGAGATCAACCAGGGCTTGGCTGGTGGGCGTTAAGCATCAGGCGGAGCTGACTGGTCTCGATGAATCTGCAGTGGCTTTGCAGATCCTCGGCAGAATGTTCGCTATCTCATGTAGCTCTGGCGAACAGCTGCTGCCCTGCTCAGTCTTGCCCTGTGACTCCAGTCTGAGCCTGATATGGGTCATACAGGATTACATAACGGGTGCACACACAAAAAAACAACTCTGTCCCCATGAAAAGTCTTGTCAGTGATTTTATGTCAAGTGACCTTTGTGCTTGAATGTAACACAAAGGGAACAAGTAAGGCTCTAAATCACACATCTAGCACAAAAAGTACTGGATACAGGGGACAGGATATCGGAGTTTTGTGTTGCCACAGTGACATTTACCCACAAGCCCGAAGCCGCTTTCTCACAGAGCACTGTTCTGCCTTTTTTCAGTTGAGTCTTTTACTAACTACAAAGGTCCATTTATGTGCTTTGTACATCTAAAATTCACAAATGTAGCCAAATATCCTACAATGGTTTTCAGTTTCAGGGCAGGAGGAACACAGAGAGTCTGGTTCCAACTGGGGAAACTTCAGTCTCATCTGTATTCACAAGCTTGTTGCTGACACTGCTGTTTCACTCGAACATCATTGTGCTCTCGGGGTCTCGGTGCCATCGTGCCACTGGTGAAGTGCTGCTCTCTCTATCCTACCTAGTCTGACATTTGAGGCCTCTCATTCGGACCACACAAAACATATCTAGACACTTTAAAACTGTATCTGGAGGGTTAGGGTTAGTGGCAAGGTGACAATGAAAAATGGGTGAGATCACAGGTAAGCTGCGTTCTGACATATCGTTACATTTAATGCTTTTAACCTTGGTAAACAGTAATGGAATTATTAGAATTTTATTCTTCATTATGAAGGATTATGCCATTTCATAACCTAGGGTCCTAGACTGTGTGCCACAGTAACATTTATTAAGAGAAGCCTGTCCCTATTTATAGCTTTACTGTGCTTTTTTTAATCCATAGACAAGTTTTATGTTGAATGGGGGGAATGCCTGTGCGTCAGCCAGGCTGATCTCTATCCAGTTTCAATCAGGGTGGGAGAGTC
>JAODKM010000037.1:11690234-11701714 GCA_026780845.1 Petrocephalus sullivani | reverse complement strand
CAAGACTTCTGACACATTCTGAAACACTGATGTGGGTGAGCCTGAAAAGCTCTGCATCCTGTTTATAGACTATTTTATTACATTCCAAGACATAAAAGTGCAAGTTGCTGCCCTTCACGGGCAAGCCTGCTCTCACAGCAAGGTTGGAGTAGGTGAGAAGAAGACAATTTCCCCACGGGGATCAATAAGTGATCGCAAAAGAAAAAAAATGTTTTAAATATACACGTTTTCAAATATGCATTTTCACCGTCTACAACAGGAACAGCAGAGTGTTAAGACGGCCGAATGAAGATTACGGCAGAGGATTTTCGACCAATCGTAGACAGTCACGCGTCGTCTTCAAGTAGAAAAAAACCACGATTGGATGGCAACACAGGTCGCGTCTTCCGCAGCACGCGAACAAAAAGTACCTTTGTCCTGTGACGTAGGAGCGCTAATTATGAGTCACTATAAAAAGGCATCCTGTAGGCTGTTGATTATATCAAGCCGGCTTGCTGTTAAAGGCTACGGAAGTATCTCTGAAGCGGCACAAAGCACATTTTCTTTGGTTGTTTCAATTTTAAAGTTACGGTAAATTAAGCTTTACGTTTGAATTTAATTGTGTTACATTAGATGGTTACGTTTTTGGTATTTATTTAATTTTAATCAAGAACTGTGTTTATGAATGCTAATTAAACTTTTTTTTTTCAGAGTTTGGAGCATGTTTTTTGAGTGTTTCGTTTTTCAACGACTTTCTATGGAAGACCAAGTCAACCAAATTATAGTTGAAAGTAATTTCAACGAGAGGGATACTTTTAGAGAATCCTGATCATCGCTTTTCATCTTGGGCATACTTGAAGGTAATATTTCCAACTTAAGAAAAATAAAACTGTTAGCAGTTTCCAAAACCCGGAAAAATGTCAATCGTGCGTGAAGATAATCGGGGGGGAAAAACCGTATGGGTGTGTGTTTTTTTTTTTTTTTTTACATGTTACAAATGTTAACCAGTACAAACAAGTGGGAGTTTAAAAAAAAAAAAAAACTGAATTTGTCTTGTCCTGTTTCCACCGCTCCGCGGAACCGAATAATCGCGAAAAGTGGCTAAATTCGTCATGAATTTTTTCTTTATTAGTTTACTTTTTTGATTTCGACTGGAATGGTGTCATTATGAAATCTTCCTCCAGTTGCACTGGTTCTAGGGGGTTTGCAGAAGCCATTTCCCTTTGTTGAGCAGCTCACAAAAGCATGGTAACAGGCGAAGCCAGTGAGCGCACGATACAGCCACATAGAGTTTCGCTCCCCCACGGGGTTACAAGCGGAACAAGCCGTTTGGTCGCTCCGCCCCTGATGGAACTAGACAGTAACAGTACATTCTGTGGTTTCCGTCACGTGTCTGTTTGTTCCGAAGTGGGGGGTGGGGCTGAAGGGGAGGGGGGGGAGGGTGACTGTGGCTTCTCCTGGCTTGACCTTTAAATCCCTTACTCATGCTTTTCTATGCTTCAAAGATGTGCTCATTTAATCCATTAATTTCTGCTCCATCACAGCATTGGGTGGTGGGGTTCCTGCTCTCCTCCGGTTCAACATTCCACCTTTTTGAGTTGGCATCTGTCATCTGCTGAGAAACGGAAAATGGTTGGATTCGCACCTGTCGACGTCCCACCGACCGCTATGGTGAAGTTTTTTGGTGCTGGAGCTGCTGCCTGCATTGCTGACCTGGTCACTTTTCCTTTGGATACAGCTAAAGTTCGACTCCAGGTGAGGGCTGGCCAGAGGGTGGCAGTGTAGGACGAAAGTGGTAGTCTGACGCTGTGCCTTTAAAACAATGCAAACAATGTTTTTTGTTTTTTTTTTTTTGTAGGTTTAGTTTGTACTTAATACACTTTATTGTGAAACCCCTAACTTCAGATTGATGGGGGGACTAGAACTACTGGCTCATGGCTTTCCTCCCCCCCCCCCGTCCCTCCAACCGCAATGTCACATGTTTCTTGGACAAGTTCTACCCTGTAAGCTAGTGAAACTATTACATGTATATGAAAGGGGTTGAGCATGTAGGTTACAGGGCAAAGCTTCGCACAGGGGCCATATCCATGCTGGTATAGTGGTAATGTTGAGGACTGGCATGGTGATTTCTGTTTTATACTGCAGTTCCTACTCAGGAACTGTTCACTATGCTAGTGAGAGCTTGTCTGCTGAATTTGGAACCATCTATTTCCCAGATGGGTAGGAGCAACCTCATTTCATCAATCTGTAGTCGTTAACATTATGTATGGGTAATTTTTTTGGGGGGGGGGGTCTCACTCATATTTGGACTGACTGCAATCTCCTTGGCTCTCTCCAACCTCCCACACTTCAGCGTAAGCCGTTCCAGGAGCTGATTCCCATGGCCCTAGGAGTATCCAGAGTTGGGATCCGTGGATGCTGTTGACCTGCTACTAGGGGGGGCTTTGTCCCCCCCCCCCTTGCTCCCCCTCAATGGGCCCCTCCCAGTTTCTGTAAAGCCTCTCCTTGCCCCCCGTTTGTCCTGCACAGATCCAGGGAGAGGCCCAGTCATCCGCTGCTGTGGCAGCACGCTACCGCGGTGTTTTTGGCACCATTGCCACCATGGTGCGCACGGAGGGGCCCCGCAGCCTTTACAGCGGCCTGGTGGCTGGGCTCCAGAGGCAGATGAGCTTTGCTTCCGTCCGCATCGGCCTGTATGACTCGGTCAAGCAGTTCTACACCAAAGGGTCTGAGCGTGAGTGGCTCTTGGATCTTGACATTATGAGTTGGCTGGGTAATTGTGAACAAACACTCAAATAATGGGTAATATGGTGCTTTGGAAACCAGGATGCGGGTGTGATGTCTGACATGACCTGCATACCACTTCAAGAAAATGTTATTGATCATTCACAATCCTAAGCTAACATCCGTGTATCTCCCCTAGATGTGGGAATTGGCAGCCGGCTGCTTGCAGGATGCACCACTGGAGCCCTGGCAGTGGCTGTGGCCCAGCCTACTGACGTCGTCAAGGTCCGCTTCCAGGCACAGGCAGGGGCTACTGGAGTCAGCAGGCGTTACCAGGGAACCATGGATGCCTACAAGACCATAGCCAGGGAGGAAGGCATTCGTGGGCTGTGGAGAGGCAAGTCTTGGTTGGAGATGATGGAATCGAAGCTGCCCCTTAAGAAACTGCTTTGAATTCCATAGGGTCCTTGAATTTGTCTTGCAGGTACATCTCCCAATGTCGCCCGCAATGCCATTGTGAACTGCACAGAGCTGGTGACATACGATCTCATCAAAGACCTGCTGCTGAGAACTACTCCGATGACTGGTAAATGCCTCTTTATGCAGAGCTAGCCTGGTATTAAATTTCACTGTGGCAGTCACATGCATGATGACCCAGTTTTTTTGCATAACAGATGACCTCCCCTGCCACTTCACCTCTGCGTTTGGAGCTGGCTTCTGCACCACCGTGATTGCCTCTCCAGTGGATGTGGTGAAGACGAGATACATGAACTCCGCCTGTGGCCAGTATAGCAGTGCCTTAAACTGTGCTCTGACAATGCTGACCAAGGAGGGCCCCCTGGCTTTCTACAAGGGGTAAAGCAACAGCCTAGAATTCAGATGGGTTTTTATACCTTTTTTTTTTCTTCCTGATCCCAGTATGCTATGTAGCTAATTGCTTTTCGTTTCTAGGTTCATGCCATCTTTCCTACGGCTGGGATCCTGGAATGTGGTGATGTTTGTGACCTACGAGCAGCTGAAGCGAGCCATGATGATGGCCCGCAACAACTGGGCGGTGCCTCTCTGAACACCTTGGCAACATCACTTCCGGTTTTCCTTTTGAGACCCGGCTGTGTAGCTTTAATTGGTTTAAGAGGTGCAAGCATGTCGCATTTCAGCTGGTTTTCATGCGACACTCAAAATTCAAGCAGTACCAAAATCACGTTCTTAATCAAAGCACACTTTTTTTATACTTTTTTTTTTTTAATTCTTGTGTTTTGGTGATTCCAAATAAGCTGGTCTTAACCTCAAATAAATGCCTTTTACAAAATCCTGTTTGCTGTAGTTTACTATAAAAGAATGCAGTTTGTTAGTGGTTGGGTGGGTAGTTTACAATGTCATCATGGAATGCAATTGTAGGTGTGTACCCCTTGAACTCATACTCCACTTGCATAAGTGCTATTATGGTGCATGTGAAGTTAATTTCTTCAGAAGTGTCAGCACATGCATTTTGAGTCTTGCAGACTTCCTCCTTGTTACATTGACTGTAAGGAAATTTAATTGCTAGCCATTTCCAGTAGGTGGAATCAAGTGGTCTAGTGCAGAGGTTCCTAACACCTGGTCCATGATACCAGTCCGTATTCCACCAGAACACTAGGGGTAGACTTTTCCACCAATCCTGTATATTATGCGATAATCCCATGATGAAATATAGAATGACTTGATCCATGAAACTGGTTTGTCCCTTATTTTCGTACCCCCACTTGGCATGTTTTAGGGTCTGTACAATTCTTTGGCCATCAAAAGGTCTGCACACTTGAGCATTTGTGGATTTGTAGTATGGAGACAAGTGGCATATGAACTAAATGCATCTAAAGTTTACTTGCACTTTCAGTGGGTGAGGGCTTGCTTGATCAGTTTTTTCTCTTTGAGTGACAGCTTCTCTGGGAACTTGACATGGAACTTAATAATGAGGTCTCCCCTGCAACTGGGGTCAGCTGACTGAGGCATTCCTTCTCCAGGTACCACCTTGGTGTAGCTGGGACTAGAGAAAAACAAGTAGTGTGTAAGACTATCACTGGTGTTTGCTGTGTCACTTTCAGCCCATCTCAACTCTAGCTTTAGTGACTGGCCTCGTATGATTGATGATTTTTTCACATTTCCTTCCCCCTCACTGTGTGGGGGTGGGCCAGTGATAAGTGCTTGGAAGTGCACTAAAGATAACCCATTAACAGCCACATGCTTTAAAAGAACTGGCCCAACCCCCTTAGATTAGAAAGAATTGCAACATTTACAATAAGCAGATGTTTTTATCTAAGGTAATGCACAGTTCAGAAAACAGGGTCAGACAGTTTCTGGAGCAAGGTTCTTGCTTAGAGGTCTAACACCAAAATCATTCTGCTGACCACAAGATTTAAAAAAACAGCCTTCTAATCAAAGGCACCATGCCCAGGCTGTGTGTTGGGTGAACAGGTAATCCATGTTAGGGAGGACAATTTGGGCTTTCAATCAAAAGCACCTGGATTTCATTTACACACCAAGTTCTTGCTGTGTGCTGATTGGTCATTGCCCTATAATACTGTCACTAATGTTAATGTGAAATAGTTGGATGAGTCTTTCATTCAAGAACCAGTCAAAGGACAAGAAGAACGGACCTATTTAGCCGAGCACAGGAGCCTTTCGGTTCTAAAGTAGTCTGTAAAACCTGAAGTAGTTCAAAGTGTCCTCACTGACATGGATTATCTGGTTACCCTAAGAATCTGTGTTTGAAAAGAAATGGAACTTCAGTCGTAACTAGGGTACTTTGTGCTTGAAATTCAGGTTTATGAAAATGTTTTCAGCGGGCCTTCATAAAGAAGGCAAATTATATATTAAACATACTTTAGTCTTCCCTGGTGATTTACAACATATTACATTAATGCAGGGGTGGGCAATCTTATCCGCAAAGGGCCACTGTGTATGCGGGTTTTCGCTGCAACTCCCTAATTAGGTTACTAATTAGAGGAGTGATTGGCAGGCGAAACCTCACACTTGGGTTTGAACAGCTGACCTTCGGGTTATCCAGCGGCCCTTTGCAAGATTGCCCACCTCTGCATTAATGCATTTGCTCAACACTCCAGCAGATCTGAGCGAAGAAAACATTTAAACATATAGATAGAGGCTGAAATATGAAGGAAGTGCTACTCACTGCACTATGTCATTCACGGGAATGCTGAGTAGCCTGCCATCTAGTGTCTCTATCTCCATGGAGAAGCCGGTCAGGGCCTGTGTAATAAAGAAGAATGGTGTTTTTGTTCTATATAAAACAACTCCAGGACCATCCTGATACTACCAATAACATTTTCAAGACAGCATAATAATAATAATAATAATAATAAGAATAATTAATTAATAAGATGATGAAGAAGAATTGATTGTTGAAGTTGAGACAAGTTTTTAATAACTATTAATAAGCATAAAAAAACCTAGGTATACATAACTGGATTTTAGATTCTCCAGAATGGAGGTTATAATGTAAAAGTGTGCATAAATATGCTCTGAAAGAAAAATGCTTGATAGGGGTCTGGTCACAGATACCCTCACCTTCTCCAGGTCAATGTTGGAGGTGTAAATCAGGTTATTTTCCTGTCTGGAGAACCTTGGATGGTTCTTCTCTTGCACAACAAATATGATGTCAGCTGGGATACAGTTGGGTCCCTTCGCATAGTCAATAAAATGAAGAACATAAGGTGAATTAAAGAATTTGATACACATGTTACTGTTGCTTTATTGTGACATGTGAAGTTTTAAGTTGACACATTTTGTTTGTGGTTACCTGGTCACCCTCTTTTGCAAATATTATCCTTGTCCCTTGTCTCCAGCCTGGTTTAATGTTAATACTTAGAATCTTGTCCTTTATGCTAGATGTGTGTCCATCCTCATTCATAACCTGGTCAGAAGAGAAAAAGCAGACTAAAAAAAATCTGCATAGTGCCACACTATTCTTAACGTCCAAATGCGTGTCTTACTCGCCGAGATATTTTCATCTTTTTGGTGCATCCGTGAAACAGGTCCTCTAGGGCCAGGTGTAGGTCTCTCTCAATGGGAGTGTCCTGCTTCCTCACACCCCGCCCACGCAGACCTCCGAACCCCACATCGACCTCACTGCCGTCCTCGGCGTAAAAGTCTGGTGAGCAAAAACACAGGACAAAGATCACCTTTCTTATTCCGTTTTTTATTCAAATCTGTAATATCTGTTCATACGACAACATTTTCTACATTGCATACATTAAAAGCAAAGTTATATATAGAAACACGTTGACAATTGCTATACATAAAGAAATTAATAAAATATGTTCGTATCCTTACTTGCAAATGGGTTGTCTCCTCCAAAAAAACTCCTGAAAGTTTTCTCCGGGTTCCCATGGTATGTGTAACCTTCTGTCCAAG
Source organism: Petrocephalus sullivani (assembly GCA_026780845.1). NCBI lineage: Eukaryota > Metazoa > Chordata > Actinopteri > Osteoglossiformes > Mormyridae > Petrocephalus > Petrocephalus sullivani. The sequence continues at coordinate 11,694,604 of JAODKM010000037.1, read as the reverse complement.
CCCCATTTATACCGAGATCCGATGGAATACCTCGCTTTAAGCCCTCTTCACCAAACTTGTCATAAGTTGCCTTCTTCCTAGCTAGAAATTACAGAAAGAACACGGGGGACATTTACAGTACAGTTTTGTTTGGCTATTTGGCATTTGTCCTGTTTGTGATGTTCCATTGAGCTAAATTACAAATATACATATACCGCAATATAAATATTGAGCACAGGCATCTACGTACGATCACTTAAAACATCATAAGCCTCCGCGATTTCGTTGAATTTCTCAGAGGCACCGGTCTCACTGTTGGTATGAGGGTGGTACTTCAGTGTAAGTCTTCGGTACCTATAAATATATATTTTTAATTGTAGGAACATATAGCCCACATTTATCCGTTGTCACCATTTAACATAATGACTTATGTATAATTATAATTAAGAAGTGCAATAATGCTTACTTACGCCTTTTTGATGTCGGTGTCGGTCGCATTTCTGTTTATTTCCAAAGCGATGTAGTAATCCCTACTCATTGCTAAACTTGTTTATATGTCTTCTGATAAATTCTAGATAGCTACCAATTTACGAACTGATCAGCGGGGTTCGGTTTGCGTGTTTATATGATTTCTCTAAATCACGATCAGTCGCTATAAATGAGCCTTACCGAAATGATCAGGTTTCTGTGTTCGGTTGCCAAGGACGCTCTCTGCTGAATGGGTTTCTGGGTTAACGTCATACCGTCACGTGATTCATCGCATTCTCTCTCCGGAACAAAAATACGCTTCTCATATGAACGACTAAAAAATAACTTTTGGATTTTTGTATGAGACATTTACATTTGAGATTCATATATTACACGCGTGATATGCATTTAATTCATATTTCAGAATTTAGGAGGTGTGTAGGCCTACAGCATGGCAGTCTCAAGTCAGATAGGCCTATTATTAAATATTTTTACAAATCGATTAGGCCTATGTAAAAACGCAGAAGGGCAACAGTTTATGATACAGCTCCGATCACAATGTCATTTTATTCATTTGATAATTTAATCCAAACAAAACTTGCGATGATACACATTTAAACATTTTGCGGTTGGGAAAACACATATTCTGCTTTGAACATTTTAAATTATGGAGCATGCACTTTTAGGGCTGCAGCGTGTGGCTTAACGAGTCTTTTGTTATCGGAAAGTCGCTTGTTCAAATCCCAGGGTCGGCAGAGAGATTTCACCCTTAACCCCCAATTGCTCCAGGGACTGTTTAAAAAAACATGTTGGTCTGCATCGCTCTGAACAAAAAAGTACAGCAATAAGCAAATGTAAAACATGGGCCTATATAATGCATGTGCTTGTATGACAAATAATACCTAGTTAAATCATACACCATATACAATAACACGAGAAACATGTAATCTTGGTATGTAAGTACACCTGGAAAATGACTGATATTTTTCATTTGAAGTCGAGTTCAAGATCAATACCCCTATTACATTCATAAAGCTTCAAAACCAAAGATTTGTAATTTAACAAACCGCCAAAAAGTGGCGCTGTTTGACCTTGGTCTTACATCCTCCCAGTGTTTCATTTATATTATTACAGCCCTGTCATTGTACAGGAAATTATACAGAAACATATACCCAAGAAGGGCACAGGACAAAGCAACACACTTTGACAGTGCGTGGTCTTAAGATTTTTGGGACATGAAACCTATAATATATATATTTATCACTGCAAAGATAAGTACTGCAGTAGCTTTAGCCATATCTACCTCTGGTACCCCAAACGCCTCCCCCACTTCCTCATGTCGGCTTGGCTAAATTCTTGTTGCTACGATTGATTTCACACTTGCATACGTAACGCGGGCTACAGCCATCCGCACGATTCTTGCTGCAGGACGGAAAGCAGCCGTACTGGCGGCAGAGCCCTCGCCGTCCACTCCCCGTCCCCGACAGAAGGCACATGCTGTGAAACAGCGGCGCTGGCGCATTCACGGCACGGACAAAGCAGGGGGCTTACTGCCGCCTGGCCGAGCTCCTTGGGGACGGAGCCGGCAGCTGCGACGTCGGCTGATGGAAAGCCGAATCGGGCGAGCCGTGAAGCGGAACTAAATACGTTAGCAGCCATTTACTGTTTAGTGTTACTGTTCTTTAGCTGGGAACAACGGCGTCCGACAGAAAGAAAAGGTCGGACAAGGCAGGTGGTTAATTCAGCTAACGTTTCAACTGGAAGTTCATAGTAATGAATGGCAGCAGCTTTGTGGGTGGAGACGTGCTGCATTGTGGCGCAATCAGGATAGAGCGACAAAGAAACCCTCAGACATCAGAAGTGTGATGGGATGTCAAATACCATGGTCCATGGACATGGTGCTGCAGGGACTCAACCATGAGCCTGTACACCCATATCATCATAAAGACCTTAACAATTACAAGGTTTAACCTATTTTAGCTTCTTGGAAGTGATCAACGAGGCATTTGTATTGCAAAAAATTTATCTGCTTCTGCATTTTCCATTAACCGCTGTGAATGGGTCCAGTATCCTCCAAAGAAATGAAATGACTGACAAATGTACCCTCTGGTGGTCAGTTACAGCCCATCAACTTGAAAAAGATGATAAAATCGACCAGAGACGCAGATTCTTAATAACATAATTTTTTATTAATGTATTTACTTGCAGGCTTCAGGCTAGGAATACGGGAGACTACAAGAGTGAGCTTCGAGCTGCGGGACGTGACAGTCAGCCGTTCAGCTTTGCCAGGAGCTCCTCCATTTCGGGCCGAGATTTGAAGCGCGCTCTGAAATCAGCCTCTGTGTGCTAGATGACGAAATGGAGATTAATGGAAAAATGACTTCATATTTAACAGCATTCAAACTAATGTACTGTATTAATCACTGTTCTAAGCACTACAAAGTTCAAAGTCTAAATTTAAGCAAAGATAGATCTTATGCTATTTTTCTTAGCCTTATTTCACAAGTCACTTTTCCATGTGCACATTCGTCTCGTGCCGCAAACAGCGCGAGGTGACACGTTTTACCAGGAGTTTGCGTTTGACAGCTCCAGATGGTGTGCAGGTTGCACAGATCTTTTGGCTGCTAGAAATCACGCATGTTGACTGTGCATGTGCAAGATAATCGACCAGGTATTTCCTGTAGGTGGCAGCACCAGCTTTCACAGACCACAGGACAACCAAGAAGGGGCAAGAAAGAATAGTCGTCCTCGTAGTAGTTATGGTAAGCTGCTATATGAGGGGGTGCAGAGGTAACCACTTCTCTAATTCTTTCATACTGTCCAGACATTTTACTGCAGTATTTTCAAAATCAACACTATTCCAGGCATTTTAAAATTTTCGTGAAAAAAATTTGTCAAAAGTGGGACGGGTCCCAAATAATTTTGTTATAAGGATTTTTAGAATTGTTCATAAGAAGTTTAACAGTTTCACTACATTGCTTGTATTTGTTGTAATATATCTGCCCTCTCCCGATTTGGTGGAATATCACTGCTGTATGTACCGACCATGACATGGCATAAACACAAGATTCCGTGTGCACGACCATCTGCAGCCAAAAGTGCATGTGGAAAAGTGAAATATGTACTAGGCTTAAGACTGACACACTAATTATACCGTAGAACCGGGCGCAAATTGGTAAGGGTTCTGGAGGGCAAACTTTACAAAGACTTCATTATGATGACCAGGAATGCAGAGATAATGACTTCACTTAATTTTCATAAATCCAAAATTTCTCTTTTTGATTGCCATCAATTTCTCAAAGCCACCTCTCCTGGACAGGTTTGCTCACCTCCTTCACCAACAGATCAACTCCTTCTGGCTGATTTCTCAGCAGGACTTCAAAAAGAATGGGACACAGGGTGGCGCTCAAGCCCTTGATCTGAAATGCAGCCAATCAGCAATTACCATAGGTAGGCAAGGAGAACTCTGCCAACATCGCAATGACCAGACAACCGGTGGTGTACTGGTTAAGAACCCGATCTGCTCAGTTAAACAGCTCTGTCGTCATTAAACTATAAAAACATGACCTCTGTAAATTTGGACAAAACTGATTACAAATAGGCTTGGGCGATATGTCGATATTATCGTGACGATGTTGACAGGCTTCACTAATGATGTCAACTTTCGCTTTGAAAAAGGTGTTACACCCGCACTGAAAAATACAAAGATGGCTGACCTGCTCATGAAGAAAAATACTAGATGATTTTCTTGCTGCTTGTCGTTAATGCCATGTTCATACATGAACTCCGGACATTTTCCAGAGAATTATTCACGTCCCGACATTTTCTGGAGTTGCGTTTACAACATTTAGGTGGAAATTAGCGGGAGAACATTTTAAACTGGATTTAAGGAAGCACTTCTTTACACAGCGGGTAGTTAGAGT
>JAODKM010000037.1:11673296-11690134 GCA_026780845.1 Petrocephalus sullivani | reverse complement strand
AGTTCTCCCCAAGCGAGCTTGATGGGCCGAATGGCCTCCTCTCGTTTGTATAGTTCTTATGTTCTTATGTTCTTATTTAGAAACATTCCTGTTGGTTCGTGGGGTCACGCTGGAGTAGACCATGCAGCAGGCAGGACATGACACATAAATATATCTTTCTGCAGTGACCACTGTTTTAGCTTTGATATTAATTCTACATTTATTTAGACGTGCCTGCACTATCAGCAAAATAATGGAAAGCCATATATTACGGAAGCGTATTGCATTCGTCTGGGGAAAAAAATCGGTTCCAAATTGATGACAGTCATCCTGTTTGATAAACTAATAATTACTACTTAGTATAAGCACTACTTTGTAACATTAATGTTTCCCAATGTTTCAAACCAAGATTAAAAATAAAAGCGGATTAAACTACGCAGATCACGCATCATGAAAAACAGAAAGGTTGTTACTTAAAAAAAACAGGAAAATAGTACTTGTAAAAACAGAATGACTACGTCATTTATTCATAAAAACAAACCCATTTTTTTCCAGATGAATGCAATATGCTTCCGTAATATACTGGCACGAAGCAACTACATATTCTTCAGTTTTTGCACAATTCGCTCATGCTAAATTCTCCTGCTCCATTCACGCCTCATTCACACCTGAGAATCAATCAGAATTTATCTGGACATTGTATTACGGATCTAGCAGGGTAAAGTCTGTTTCGGACATTTCTGTTCACATATACAGCCCCCCTAGGTAATGCTTAAAAAAGTACCGGGTGGCATGTCTGAAAGGGGCTTAAGAGCGACACCAGCAAAAAAAAAACCCCAAATCCTACAATTTTCTGTTAATGAGTGACGCTTTTTAAAAGTAATGTAGCGCCGGGGGTATTATCATATCCCAGCATGCCCGTGGGCGATGTGTACATAGCCCCTTTTTCTGTTGTTGTTGTAGTAAATAGTTTAATAGTATTTCCCGATTGTGACGCGTATGTTACCCGTGTCATATGTGAACCCTGATTGATCCTCCTGTGTCCCTAGCTTTGTATAAATCCCCCACCGTGTGTGTACCTGACAGTCCGGCATCTGACTTCCTTGTGTTTCCGAAGTTGTAATTGGTTCAGGACTTGTTCAGTTCCTAAATACAGGCTGTTAAGAACTCAATAAAAGAGCTTTGTTTCTAATAATTCGCTACTTTTGTCCGTCTGCTCAGTGCTGCAGTCATGTGAATGCAATATCATATATCGCAATATTATTAAAATACATCGTATCGTGCTTGAAAACTGAAAATCACCCAACCCTAATTACGAAGCGATTAAATGACCAACCCATAACGTGACAAAAACCAGACAGACACCTGTACTCACCTGAATGACACGAAAGTGGGTCTTAAGGACAGCATCCACCACCATCTTTGTACTGTGGTCCTTTGTTAACCAGATCTCTGTGGTCTTTGTTGGCAAAGCATAACTGTACAAAGAAAAAAAAATCCCCAGAAATACACACATTATATCAAGCTTCAAACTATAACGCATCATCCACATGGCAGGAAACGGATAACCATAACGATTCCCACCACCAAAATGAAAAAGACAGTGTGGTTTAACCAAGTTTCAGCAGATTTGCTGTTTAATCAAAGAATTTAACCTGCTCAGGCAATCTGAAGAAAGAGGTGCTGCTGCCAGAACCCCATTTCACCTTTGGCTGACGTGAACCTGGAGACGGTTGCAGAGGTGATGGGCGTACTGGGTGTATCTCGAAACAAGATTCATGTCGTAGCCCGAGACTGTCAAATTCAGCACCCCGTACTCCGTCTCTGTCCCCTCTTCAATTGGCTTCATCTTTAAAGATTTTCTCCTCTTTTTCTTCACCTTCCAGGGTGTGAACTGAAATCGTGCAGAGATATCTGTTATGTAGGCACATCTATATTGGTAGGCCTGTATGCTTGTGCATCTAATTAGTACAAAGGTAGATACAGGCCACATACAGAAAGAATCTACAAAAGTACAACCAAACAAAGCTTGCAGAAAAAAGCAAGTTAATACTCAGAGCTTACTCTGGAGCTTATGTCTGAAAATACACACTTTATGGTACTATAGTAGTACTGTTGAATAGCTGATGGTTCTAACATTGTTGGGAATGATCTCAAGGTCTACAGTATATCCCAATACATATTAGATATGGTAATAATTAGCCTAGCAGATAGAATCCCATGAGAGGATCAGCTGCTGTATCTATAATAAGTTCTCCATATATAGAACGTGTTCTAATGAAATAAACCATGTAAACTGGGCCTTGCCGTATTTCTTAGCATTAGGTGAGAATATCGTCCAATCCCGTGGGTTGGCATGGACTTGTACTCCCTGGCATCACTGGGGAACACACTCCCTGTTGAGGGGAATAGAAAACTTTGATTGATCCTCAAATTCAGAAATAGAAGCTTGCTAATATAAACTCCTGTTTCTGTCCACACTCCAGAACAGTCACATTTATCCATTCACACATTTAAAAATTACACCATGGATTTAATCAGAAAATCTGAATGGGGTAAAGTTCTTACCGAGGAGTGGATGCTGTTTTGAAACCGCAGCCCTTCCAAAACAAAAACATAAGAAAAGAGGCTAAAAGGTGCTGTCTTGAATACAAAGAGACATACCTAACACATTATATAGAGCAGATGGCTTTATCATGAGATAATTCATGCCTCCACAAACTATGACAACCATAAATCCATGTTTACTTTGAACATCTGAGTCATGCGATATGTACCTAGTCTTCCCACCAATATTCCTAACTGCAGGTTGTATATTTTCGCTTACAGACATCCCACCTTAGGGATATTAATTTCAGGGAGGCAGATGCGGGCCATCCAGGCAGGCAGGGGTGCTGGTCATAGCCTGGCTGGTATTGCGGTAATACCGTATATATATTGCCGACTGGAGTCGGACCGATGGGCAGGCAAAATTTGCTAGAGAGTGGTGGTGAAATTCAGGCTGCAGTGGTAAAACTTCTTACTGGCTAATTTTACCACCGCTGAATAGCGGAACCACATATTTCCAGGACATTGCGCATCATTTGCAGGTGTCATGGAGCTGCTGCCAATTTGCGTGACACTCCCAGAATACTCCCAGGCTATTTGATTTGAAATTTGAATTTGTCCAAGTTATACATCTTCTAGAAAAAGAAAGAAGGATCTGCCTATGCTTCAGCCCATCCATTTTTTGCCACAAGCACCTGACCTCCCCAGTGCATTTACATATGAAAATCCCTTTGTGCATTATGATTTCTAATTCAAAGTATGCAAGGTGTTACCTGTGTAGACATGACACTGTGTCTGACAACACTCCTGGATTTCCCACAACAGGTTTTTACAATGTTGCCTTGCAAATAAAGTTTTAAATACATTTTGCATAGCAGTGGAAACATTTATTTACATCATATTTCAGCAATAGTTATTGAAAAGTGACCAAACGTGTATGGGTAAATTATATCATGTTTCAATTAATTCCAGATTAACTTTGGCTAGCAAGCTGGTTAAGTATGCAACTAAATTGGCAGATATAGCATTTCTGATTTCTATTGTTGGTTACCCATATAAGAATCCTTTCCGGCACGTTTGCTGTGAAAATGAAAGTAACTGGAAAGAAAAGGACAAATTACGAATTAGCTTAGTTTAAAAACATTCATTCGTATGTTTAGCTGAAATCGCCTGCATGGTTACCCACTCTACATGTATGACTACATTATATTTAACTCTGCAGGGCGAAATACCCAGCCTGCAAAAACAACGTAAATCTAAGGAACTACAATTTCTGCATTTAATTTCGAGGCATATTAACACATAAATATTACCATGTAGTCCATTTGACCTTTTTCGTTAGTCTCGATTATACGGTATGCTCAGCACATCAATTGAATAAATTTATAATAACAATAAAAAAACATTACCTTTTTGAATAGATGATTCATTGCTCTGTATGTACTGTTCTATGATTCCCAAATTACTACATCAAATCAGAAAATACATTTATGTTACAAGAAACACGATGGACCGGCCATTTCCGTTATGTCCGTCGGTATAAAAAGCAGGTAGAAACTCGGGACGGAATTTTTCGTTCCGGCTGCTATTGCGTACGACATAGTCCTAATTCATTGTATGGGCTGAAACCTTATACATCACTTTTACGTTTATGATTTACTGTATGTATTCCTGTGGAATAAATACTTTCTAAACTATTAATCTAACAATTGTGTGACTTTTGACTTAAAAAAATGTATAGTTTAAAAATCTAATGGGATCGAATCAAGGCCTTCGCCCAGACTGTGTGTGTGTGTGTGTGTGTGTGTGGTGGGGGGAGGGGGGGTGACATTTTGTTCGGGGGTCGAGAATGTCTTCCTACGCCCCTGGATCGAATAATAATGCTTGTATCTGTAAGGTTATGATTGACGTAAATAAATGCAATGTTCGTGTTATTCTGCAAACACTAAATATCCCAAATATTATCAGAATACAGTTTTTTTAAAATAAACCACAAAAATAAATTGGTTTATTCAGTCACTTTGACGTGGTATTGTATGACATCATTGCTTAAAGTTACAGTACAGCGTGGGAATCAAGGGCAACTTTCTTAATACGATATAGTCACAACTGCGTTTCCTCTTTATCTGATTCACGCCGCTAGAAATGACGCCTCCAAGCCCAAAGTCCTCCTGTGAAGCTGCCATGTGATGGTAAAGAGAACAACGTGGCGTCTCTATCCACCAACCTAACCCAGCAGAACGCGAATCCCCGCCTCTCCGACCGGATTAACACTGCTGTGGTCCACCGTGGAAAAAAACAGGCGAATCTGAATCTGGACTGCTCTTTAGTACACTCGTATGTATTAAAACAGTGTGTCATAATGTAGAATGTTGCCGGTTATCAAACTAAACGCTATAAGTAAATATAAGTATAAATAAGAACATATTTTGGACTCACGATGAATTGCTAAACACATCATCCAAAACCTCTAGCGTTTAAATGCCCCTTGCTGATTAATCTGTAATAATACCCTATAATAATATTGATAACTTTAACCAAAGGCGGCTAGACCTATGTGACGCACCATCGCAAATTATTGTTAATATTACAAATGGTAATGATACTGAGTTCATGTGAAAATTAACAGTCAGTGAACTTTTTTTTTTAAGGGGGAGAACGAGTTATGGAATTTTACATTACATCAATACAATCAGTGCGGCCGCAGCGCTGTGCTCTGATTGGCCTAGGCGGCCGTCAATCACGCGGCGGCGGACGAGCAGCCTGGGTTGTGCGCGCTGCTCTCAGTAACGGCACAGCGCCGGAGAGCAGACGGGAGGCTTAGGCGTCCGCATGAGCCAGAGGCAAACCCAGGCGGCAGAGGGGCCACTTTAATGCCGAGGCGACCCGCCTAAGCTACCGGCGATCCCTGCTCGCTCTCCTGCTGGATTAGCGGGTTTCTGCTGCGGCCAAGCGTCGAGTGTGGAGCCGCTCTTCGTCACGACTCGGGCTCGGCGGCTGGAAGGTGGGACGGACGGTGCGCCATGTCTGCGGCTGGGGACTTCGGCAACCCGCTGAGGAAGTTCAAGCTGGTCTTCCTGGGCGAGCAGAGCGGTCAGTGTGCCGGCGTCGCCGCTAGAACGAGTTACCCGCTTAACGCGGCCTTCAGGGGACGCGCCGCGGAACCGGGCCGGAGAACCGACGCGTTTCCACAGACGCCCCTCAGCGAGCCTCCGGACTAACCAACTTAACCTGCTAGTTAGCGACACTACATGTTAACTCACGTAATATATACCACCCCCCTTCAGATCGGATAAAATCCGCACACCCCGATTGTTTACCTGTTTCTATCTACAGCCAGGCTTTCGTCAGTGTCGTCTTGGATAGTTGGCTGATGACTAGTAAAACTAGTAATTAAGTTGTTACTTAAACGTCTCGGCAGCTGGTTGGTGTGGTTGGCAGCCTTGGCATTTGCACCGTTTCTTGTTTTTATTTTTAAAGGTAACAGGGGTTTAACAGTCTAACCTCGAAGGGCTGCTACACCCGCCGAGGTAACGCGTAACGCAGGGGATAAACTACTTGTTAATATCGGGTTTTTGCTGCAACCTGCTAACTCGCTACGATTGCGGGCTCGTCGGGCAGGGATTAGTGTCTGGTTTTACAGGATTACCAGGAAATCCGTTTTGTGGGGTATTTTATAAGCACAGATGAAGGGTTTTGTGTCGTTTAGGCGGAGATTGTGAGACTGCTTAGGAATTACAATTACCTGCTTGAAGACGATGCTCGACGACCAAGCAACGGCTGGGGGTGTCGGGGGGGGGGGGGCACGGTGCCGATTTTCTGCTGTCATTAGCATAACTGACCTTTGATATTGTAGCGGAGTGTTCTTGTGTCTTATCACACATAGATATTCTGTACTAACAACTGGATTTGTCCTGTTTTCCGAAACAAACACCTTTACCCCACCCCCACCCCACCCCCAAATCTTTTGCCTGGGTGGTGGGGGGGGGGGGGTACCTTGCTTTTAGGGACACAAATTAGTGGCATTTGTATGGCGACGGGCAGACTGCTCTAATGGAAAGTGCACATCCACAGTGTGCACAATGCTGGGAGCTGTCCAGTCAGGTCTGCAGCCAGTCCAAGTGACTGTCGAACAGTCAGCCCCGCATTCGGTGTGACGCGTTGCCTGGATTTATATAACATGGGTTGTAATGCATTATGATTAAGCCAGAATTTCACAAACCATCTCTGTATAACCCGTATCTGTAAAGTCCTGGATATGCAGTGATTGTTCATGATTTGTACAAATTGTACAAGGTGTTTTTCCTCTCAGTTTTGTGTACAGTATATACAGGGAAAAACATTCCCTGCGTAAGCTTTCGTTCCCTGTGGATCTCTCTGTACCTGGCACGTATACTGCTAGGAGACCTTCTCCCAATAGTGCAAGTCATGTTCTGGTTTTATTGTTTTTTTATGACAGGACAGCACTGAGTGGTTCTGAGAATGTTGTGTCATATACCATGAATTAACCCACACCTAAGAGTTGTTACTAAGAGAGAGAGAAACCATAATCAAATGTTTAAAAAAAATACTATCCAGCTCTTTTTGAGGTTGCTGATTATGTTATCAGTCTGTTGCACAGCTAATATACGCAGCAGCATGCTCTGAAAATGAAGGTAGCCGTGATTTGGTCCATTGCTATCAGAGATGACATCAGTGCTTAAACTTGCTGAGGTGACATCAGCCTTATTTAAAATAATTTTTCTGCCAAGTGTATAGGTTTATGATACTTGGTAAAATGATGATTTCTGTGCATTTATGATGGTAACGAAATTGCTTAATAATCTGTGTGACTGGGTGTATCACACCTTCCTGTTTGCTAATCGGAGTACACAATTGGTTGTATCATGCTGTGTTAATTCACCACTCTGAAGAAATCAAAAGATGTGCTAAATGTGGTTGATTTTTTCACTGTGCTTTCACCTGGGGTGAAAACCTTGGTCTGTGGTCCAGTCTTAGCTCATAGGTATCAGTTCCTGTTTCGGGTCAGGTGATCTGATGACCTGCTTGTTCATTGGCTGGTTGAAAGAAAGCAACCTATGAAATATGAAGTTTGCTGCTCTTGCCTGTTTATTGTGGAAGGATGAGCCAAATAAATACCCTGGATGTGAAATTTGGTCCTGCAGGAGTATGATGGCGTTCCATCGGCTGGAGCTCAGCATAATGCAGTGGCTGTATCCTTTGTGTTCCTGATACAGACTAGTTACTTGTTGTGATCTCGCCTCCAGACTGAGTTGGATTTTCTCGTCCTCCTCCTTGTCAAAGAACCTGCATAACTCATTTCTCAGTTGGCTAAATGCTGCATTAATAATAAAGGTAAAATGTGATTGAATGGGTTGCTGTTTAATGAATATGATCATTATGCTGTTGATGTATGACCCCTCGGCCATTGGTCTGCAAGAATGAATGTTTATTGGTGAGAATCAAGCTAGCTGCTGTTGAAAATCAACCCAGTTGTTGATGAATATGAACATGCAGCTGGTCATTGGCGGATGTGGCTGATCAATGAAGTATTAAGTGCTGATGGGAGAAGATAAGAGACCCAGTGATAAAAGCCAGCAGGGGGTCTGAAGGTGAAAGAAGAAGATTCAGATTCAGAAGTGGGGTTTCCCCTGAAAGTAGGTCATGCAGCACCTGCTTTATGAGGGAGATTTGTGCTAGTGGACAGGCCCGACTGACTTGTTTTTTTTGTTGTTAGGTGGTCATAAGGTGGGGAATTCAGGTGCTTGTGCTTTTTGTTTTTGGTAGGCATGCCATTTAGGTCTGTTTATTCATACTGTCATTGCTGGCTGTCCACCATCCTGAAAAGCAGGAATTTACAGTCTTAAATGTCAGGCATGCATCTTTGTGGTTCATTTTTCTGTAACCTTTTTAGTAGGTAACCATTGTGGTGGGGTCTGCTGCTTTCAGGCTTGGGCCGTTATGAAGACAGCTCGGCTGAGCAGGATGTGACTTGCTAGTATAAGAGCATACTCATGTGGCAAGCATAGCCTACGTTCTGTAATTAACGCAAGGGTCAATTATAGCGTTTAGCCTGCGGCCTGTCGGCTTTCTGCTGGCTGTGTTGTCTCTGCGAGTATGATTGTTTTCCAGTATCTGACTTTTGCTTAATATTTGGTCTCTCTGGAGATTATGTAGATATAAAGCTGGGCCTCACAGCTTCTCTCTTCTGTTTTGGTGGATAGCATTTAGATATTTCTCCTGAGGTTTATAAATCTGGCTGACAGTGATGGTTTGCCAGGAATGGTGTCCTTCAGAACAGAAATATTGAACTTTTTTTTTCTGGTGCGCTGCTGCAGCGCTTGCAGGTGATCAGCCCGGAGTCTTAGGTGCTAAAGCTCTCTAGCCTTCACGACATTTTGAGCATTGCTTTTTCAAGAACTCCCTCCTCCCCCATTTTTCCCATTATGGTTCTCTGTCCAGTTCCAGCTTGTAGTGATTGCAGAAACCAAACTACTGGCATTTATGGCCTAGAAATAAGTTTTTGAGAGCTGCTGTTGTGGGTGTAGGTGGCGGTATGTACGTGCCTATTTCACTGAGTAATTGCTATCAGGGAGTGCATTTTCATTTGAATTTTCACTGCCTTTTTTCCTTGGTCTGCTTTGAATGCCAATGGTAAGTCAGCAAACCAATGAGCATCTGGGATTGAGGTAAGCTTTTGTAGTTTATGGAGCTATATATGGCCAAAAGATCAGTGAAAGTAAATTGTAAATTAGTAAACTGGTCTTGAACTTTCTTGATTTCCTGATTGTTTTGGGAATTGTGATTCTGCATATCTCAACTTGAACTGAAAATGTAGTTTACTTCTCTTTGTACATTGGGGAAGTAGCAGATGACAAATGTCTGAAAAGGCAGCCAGCTCTCTAATTTGTTAAGGGCCTTCTTGGCCGGGAATTCTGCAGTGTATCCACCTGTCTTCCCCTGTCTGACTCTTGTAAAAGCCTGTGCTCTGCAGGTTTTGCATAGCTTCCTTGCATTCTTCATGCATGTCTGTGTCCACATTATGGAGGTCCTGGTGGAACTGGCGGCAGACCAGGCCTGTTAACAAGACAGCCCTGGCCAAGGCCTCATGCCACCTTTGGTCAAGCTCCAGCCAGAGGTGGTTGGCAGTCAACAATGGACATTCAAACCTGCAATAAAGGATGACAGTATTAAAGAGGGGGCATTGATCTTTTTAAACTTTTTTTTTCCTTTTTAAAATCTTTTAATGAATTTGTGGTCATGTGATTTTAACTTCCAAGCCAGCAGATGCGTACTAGCATTTCCTGTGACATTTTTGTACCTTGAGCATGAATTTTGCACAGCCATGCATACTCCCTTGCTTGTGACATCTCACCGTTAAGCGCTAGGTGCCATTACAGTCCTCCATCTTGGTAAATCCAGCAGGAAGCTGATCCCTGGTATCATGTTCCAGAGCTGTTGCTCCACTGGTATCTGAGAGAATATTTTATATCCCGGTAACCGGGACAGGAACAGAGGGCAGGGAGTGGGATGATTGCCTGAATCTTTGAGTGTAGTTTGTACCTAGTCCGTCCAGTAAAACTGTATGGTTTCCCTGGAGTAGTTTAATTTTGTAACGGCGGCAGTGATTGGTTCTGTAATCTTGTCATATTTTAAAATTAGACACTGCCCATTGTTGTCTGCTTTGTATCCTTGATGGGTTAGCATGTTACTAGTGATATTTTTCTTCACCACAGATATTTTAACATGGCTGAGAGTCACGCAGTGACTGTAGCCATATGTCTCAGCCATTAATTCTCCCCACCTTCATTCTCTCTGGATGCTTGTAGTGCTTGGTTTGCTGGGCCGTGCTTTCCTGGATGGGGATGCCTAGTATGAATGAAAGTGCTTTATTAATTTTATTGTGATACTTTGCTGGAAATCTCTGCTAGAGACAAGTCCTACTGGTTGGGATTGTAGCTTGTTTTCCCCTGTAACGGCTTCACTCCCTATTTTTATGACTTACCCACAATGCACTACTGCTGTAGGTCTACTGGTAAAATAATTGCCAAGTGATATGAATTATCCTGAAAGGCGAACTGTCCCAGTGTATTCCCTCATCCAATTTAGTGTAAATACCTCTAATATCTTCATATTCTTTTTACTGGATCCCCACTGATGTTTGCTATAAGAATCTCACAAGCAACATTCCAGAAAGTTGAGGGTGGGCATTACATTTCAGAGACAGTGTTCTGTGCAGTATGGTAGACCATAAGTAGCTCCTGGATTCTTGGTTTTATGTGTCCTCATAAGGAGGAGGTTATTTGCTGGATCAGTGTATGCTTACACACATCTCTGTGGGAGATGTTTTTAACTAGAGTGCATTATTGGTCCACTCATATGATAAGTGCCCTAAGGGCAGGGCACAGTTTGCTGTGCAGCTGCTGGTTTGCGCTTGTATTTGTGTCCCCGTACATGTACACGCACGTGTGTCTGGGAGGAAGTGGCAGTCTGGGCTAGACTGGACAGGATGGGAAGCCATAAAAGCTTGCAGAAGTAGCACCCCTAAGGAAATGGGAATGGGGGGCACAGGGAAAGGAAATGTTTGCAGCTTAGTGGTTGCTGAGCTGAGGATTTTAGTTGAAGTTGAACCTATTTTGAAAAGACTGGAAAGGATGCCTGCAGACCTCCATGTGTAAAAAAAAAAAAAAAAAAAAAAGACAAAGTGGGCAAACACTGAACTAGGTGTCTATCAATATGCATACTTAACCACTCTTGTGCTCTTATGTACCTGTTTGATGCCAGCTGAAGTACAGTTCTAATACTCAAGAACAGAAGTATGGAGGACGGTTAAAATCCCTGGGTGTAGTTCTTGCCCAGCCTCCAATGAGAGCAATCCCATGATTCATTGCATCCCAAGTTTGTTCTTAGGAAGCAAGTTAGCAAGAAGGTTCCTACCAAGAACACAAGTACATTCTTTGTGTTCTCGGTATTGACAAACGCTATCTGAGACGGTGATTCCCCTACACCCTCAAGGCTGGCCGCTCCGTGTATGACCTTGTGCAGGTCAGATGTCGCGCTGGCCTGCCATCTTATCGGTGTTTGGCTGATGTTAAGCTGTGCCGTGCTTGCTGTCTTCTCACCCATTTGTCAGTCTCAGACCGTACCATCTTAGCTTGCGGACGGGGGTGTTTGAGTATGGACAGCAAGTGCCATTGTGCTTGAGTCTTTCTTTTCTTACATTGTCCGCTTTGTCAGCGTATGGGGTGGGTGCTATACCTTTTGTCACAAGGCCTTTTGTGCATTTTGGGCAGCAGAGGGTGGGGGTGGCAGGAGACTGTCGGCGGCCCCTCCCATAGCACTGTAGTCTAGTCATGACTGAGAATGTTGTATTTTTGGGGCAGATATGGTTTGGTTTCACAGAAGTTTTTTGGAGTTTGGGGTCAAGGCTACAAGACTGGTGTCCCTCTCTGCTGCCCCCCACTCCAGTAAAGCAGAAGAAACCTAGGAATGTTCTGGCGGTTTGTCCTTTGGCCTCCTGGGGTGGGGTCTGTTGGTATTTTTTAGGACCAGGCCTGAGCTCAGGGAAACATTTCATTTCCTGCTGGACATGAAGGAAGGGCCCTGTTAGGCCGGAGGTGGGGGTATGTCGTCTCCCCTCCCGTCTTTCCATTTCCCTTCACCACCCTGTTGGTGTCGACTTTGCTGGCCTCTCTCCATGCTGTCCGAATGGGTATTAGTCATCCATGAGGTTCTCGAAGCAGCTGTTAGGAGTAAGTGCTCATCTTCCCCTGCTGACCTCAGTCTGGGCATGGGGCCTGCAGGGGGGAGCTCTCTGACCTGTGTTATCTAGCTTTTCACAGTGTTTCTGTCCTCCAGAACCATCACTTTTATTTGCATATTAGTCATTATTTATGGCCTTCTTTTACACCACAGAATATGTTATTTAAGGCTGGTCTCTGGCTCAGTGCAGATTTTTATATTTTAAACAGAGAAAGGGACCATGAAGTAAGAGAGAGTGTCACCCTGTTCAAGTTCACCTTCCTCCATCAGCAGTAAATGACTGGGCAGCCTGGCTTCCGGGATGCATTTGGTTGCTTTTATTTCTTGGTACATAAAATGAATGTGCAGAGTGAGTGTCGTAACCCTGGGCTGTGGAGCTTGCTAGGCGACAGGCGCAGCGCTCTTCCCTTCCTTTGTACCTCGGCGGCTCTTCCTCCGCAGTGTTGGCGGTGTCGTGGCAGCGTGGATCTCTGGCCAGAGCTCGCTGACGCACCGCTTTTTTTTTTTTTTCCCCTTTTTGGAGCCATGGGCTAGGTGTCTCTGCCAGCGTAGCCGTGGGTGGGGGTGGGGGGATGCTCGACGGCCGCGAAAAGGCTTTATTAAAAACTGCCAGGCACTGATCTAATTTCTGCAGAGCCTTAAAAAGAACTTTGTGTCATGAAGTTACACACACACAGAGGCACAATCTGGGCCAGACTGTGTGTGTGCGGTCAGGCTCTCACTGACCACACAAAGCCATTTGGCAAGGCACTGCTGAATCCCAGCTGCATCAGTAGGCAGTTTCCTGTCCTAAGGATGTGCTTCCTGCCTGCACCGGTGACGGTACCCTCGTAGCCAGTGGGGGGGCCCCCAGCCCAGCCTGCGGAGGTACTAGCGTAGCCTGTCCTTCCTGCCGAACTTTACCAGAACGCCTCCTCGCGCCATGACAGGAGCCCCGTTTGCTTTTCGGCTGCCTGTGTGGGATTGTGTCAGGTCGAGTAGAATACTGCACTGGCGTGTGGCTTTATACCCACACCCATAGCAGGAGGTGGCATGGTGCTGTAAGCCTGTGTGTGTGTCTGTCCCCACACCCATAGCAGGAGGTGGCATGGTGCTGTAAGCCTGTGTGTGTGTGTGGACATATTTATATTACGTTGTGGGGACCCAATGTCCCCACAGTGTGATAAAAACCAGCTATTTTCTACCTTGTGGGGACATTTCTTGGTCCCCATAAGGATAACCTCAATTTTATAAAAATCTGTGTCTGCAATCAAGAAACTAAAAATGCCAAAAGTCTCATATTTTGTTTGGTCACTTATGGTTAAGGTTAGGGCTGGGTAGGGGTAAAGGGTGTCAGTTTGGATCATGGTTATGCCCATAGGAATGAATGGAGTGTTCCCATACAGAAAGGAATACATGGTGTGTGTGTGTGTGTGTGTGTGTGTGTGTGTGCGCGCGCACGCATGCCTGTTTTTCTAATTATTACGTTGTAGGGACCAGATTTACCCACGGTGTGATAAAAACCTGTAACTTTTTGCCATTTCAGTCCCCACAAAGACAACCTCAATTTTCTAAAAATCATGGTGTTAGTCGCTCACAGAAGCTTAGGTAGGAACAGGTCAGCAGGGTAAATCAGAACTGGATTTAATAAGACACAGGCATGTAGCCACTACATTCCCTTCTGACCATCACTGCCATGCCTGCATCTTGCTGACGCACACATCCTGTCTGTCCTTCTCTTACAGTGGGGAAAACATCGCTCATCACCAGGTTCATGTATGACAGCTTTGACAACACCTACCAGGTAATACCCCCACCTTCATAATGTGACTCAGCGGGTAATTCCGGGTGACTGATGGAAAAATACTAGCCCCACATCTTTTTATCTCCCCATCCCAGATTTTATTAACTGTCATAATTACCCCAGATCCCTTTGAGGAGGTAAATTGCTTAATGCATTACTATACGTCATTTTGCTTGTACAGCCCTGGAAAAAACGCATTTCAGACTGCCGTGCTTGGCTGACCCTTATCCCGATTCTCTTTGTACCGCTTGAAATTTCTAAGACATTATTGAGCTATTCTGCATCACGGTCTCGAACCTTACCCTTGTTAAGTCATTACCCTTAACCACTGTGCCCCCTACTGTATATGTGTAACTCAAGGGAAGACCAGCAAACTGGTGTACAAGAAAGTAGTTGACTGTAGCAATTCTTATTGGTGGTTAAAGTGGTTTGTGGGGCACTGGGCAGCTCTGTCTCGGGGGGGCTGTCTCTGTACCGCACCCAGTCCCCATGCAGAACAATGCAGTTAGCTTCTTCTGCAGTGGAAACCGACTATAGTTCTATTGGGTTGCTGTTGCCAGGGTAACGCTTAAGGGTCTTGGTATTGGGCAAGGTCCCTTCTTCTCCTGGAGAAGCCTTCCTGTTAATGTGATTAAAGGTAGTGGCTATTCTCTCA
The DNA here is from genome assembly GCA_026780845.1 of Petrocephalus sullivani. Classification (NCBI taxonomy): domain Eukaryota; kingdom Metazoa; phylum Chordata; class Actinopteri; order Osteoglossiformes; family Mormyridae; genus Petrocephalus; species Petrocephalus sullivani. The sequence continues at coordinate 11,675,408 of JAODKM010000037.1, read as the reverse complement.
CCTGCTCTCTCCCCATTTTTCTTAGGCCACAATAGGAATCGACTTTTTGTCGAAAACGATGTACCTCGAAGACAGAACAGTAAGTGGCGTTTTCAAATGTTTCCCCCCGAAGAAGCAGTATGATGTGGCGCCGTGGTTTTTTTTTGTGTGTAACCTATTAAAATGATGGAACTGTGCTGGATTGTGGGATTTATTCATCATATAACAGTGGTCGACTTGCAAGAGCAATTCCCCACACAGATTTTTGCAAAATGCACAAAGAATTGCACATGCTTGACCATTTAAAATTGGATTTTAGTGAAATAGGACATGGTAACACCTGTCATGTGACCGATCATGTGACTGATCATATGATACCTGTGTATGAAATGAGTTACCCATCTAGTATCTTTTGCATCTTTTGGACTGTCTGCATCAAGGGTTCAGGCGAAAGCAGCGATAAAATCATTGTGATCTTAATTTCCGGCCAGTGAATGCTAATGAATAGATATTTATTTTCCAAATCAGGCAGACTTGTTGCCGTTATTGACTCAGCTCCTGAGCATGGTCCAGGCCTTCGTAATATGATTGACGTATATTTGTGCGTCCATTAAGACAGAATAATAAACAATGAGTATTTTTATATCAATATTATTCCTGTTTAATGCAGCTTTCCAGCAGAACAGGTTTTCTCAACCCCATCCTCAGTGTTCATCGCCCCCTCCCACGACCCAAGTCAACATGTCTGTTCACTTCTACCACTTAGACATCCAGTTTGATTAGCTGACTCTGTGTTGAGCCCTTGGGTATCTCTGTAAAGTGTGGGCAGGCTGAGGGCGAGGGAGACTTGAGGGCTGGGGTGAGGAGCAATGCAGTTAGAACCCAAGCTCTCGGCAACATTCAGAGGTGAATAGTTTAGGTCCCGAAAGTAAAAAAAAAGTAAAAATCCAGACCAAGATTTTATTTCAACCAATCAGTTGTGTATAATGAGTCACAATTACAGAGTACTCCATTGGTTAGTTGAAGGAAAATCTTGGTCTGGATTTTTACTTTCTGGACTTGAACTATCCACCTCTGGCGGCAGCCCAGGGCCCAGTTGTTCAAAAGTAATCCAAAGGGATTTCGGATAACGGATTCTGAAATCAGATCATCTAATCCAGTCTCGGTTTTGATCAGGATCAAACCTTCCCTTTGTGTTGTTCAAAAGTTTGTGTTTTGGATACATTTGATCCCAAAAATCTGGAGAATCCTGATCCCAACACAAGGGTGGATTCAGTGCAGATTCCTGGCACAAAATTAAATAAAGCTTGAAAATTGATCGCCAAAGCAATGTTTGCTGATCTTTATATACATTTATTCATGTTTTGTACAATTGTTGAACTAGGAGAGTGGCAGTGACAAAGTAGGAAATACGACATAAAGCCTTTCGGTATAGTCAAGGGAAACAATCTCTGTGAGATATCTGTACTCAGAATCTCTGTGAGATATCTGTACTCAGAATCTCTGTGCGATATCTGTACTCAGAATCTCAGAGCTCAAAACAAACAGCTCTACTGTCCATTGTATTTTAATGAAAATGACAATAATTACTATTACTCAGTCCATCAGTCAGAAGTAACGTCTTACAGCTGCATTCCTGACTGCACATCCAGTCTGTGCCTTATTTGGAGAGAACATTTGAGGTTGCTCTGGACTCTGTGTAGGTTCTTCTCGCTCTATTCTTCTGTTCTTTACATAGCCAGTAGGCTACACTGTGGGTTCCATTTAAAGCACTAGTAAACTGGATTTGGTAATCCTGAAAATTCTGTATTTGGATCTAATCCGGTGTTGCTTTGCAAAACCAGCATGAAAGACGTACCCGTGCCTGGGTACGTGGAGTTGTCCCTTTCCCCTGTTACACAGCACTCCCTACAGCCCTTTCCTTCTCCTGGCCTGGAGGTTAGTCCTGTGCCTTAGTAATGATGAAAGGTGTACAGGCCAAATCATTCAGGATGTTCTTCATCCTCTAGCTCCTGGGAAGGGCTATGGTTGCGACACCCCCCCCCCCTTCCCCTGCATGCATTCCTCACTCTCCATCTTTATTCTGTTCATTTGCTTTACTGTATGCTCCATCCTGTTATTTTTCTATATCAC
>JAODKM010000037.1:11662428-11673196 GCA_026780845.1 Petrocephalus sullivani | reverse complement strand
TTCCACTTCCTTTCCTGTTGGCACACCCCTTCTATTTCCCTCCCCCCCTCCCACAGTGAGCGATGCTCGCCCCTACACCCCCCCCCCCCCCCGAAATGCACACGATGCATGCCGTTTTCACATGGTTTTGGTTTTTTTGAGCATTTTGCTGTTTTTTTTTTTGGTTTCCTCATACCATGTTTTATTTGTTTCCCCCTCCTTGTTTTGTTGGGTGTTTCGCGCGCCGTCCTCGCCCCGTCTGTCCCGTACAGATCAGGCTGCAGTTGTGGGACACGGCGGGACAGGAGCGATTCCGCAGCCTCATTCCCAGCTACATCCGCGACTCCGCCGCTGCCGTCGTCGTGTACGACATCACAAGTAGGTCCCCCCCCCAGTCCTCCCCCTCTTGTTCCCTCTCATGACTGCCTCTCTCTCCCCCCCTCCTCTCCTCTTCTCTGCTTTGCGCACCTGTGGCTCACCTGACCGGCCAGGTGCGGCTGCAGCTGTGGGACACGGCCGGACAGGAACGCTTCCGGAGTCTTATCCCTAGCTACATACGGGACTCCACTGTGGCGGTGGTGGTCTATGACATCACAAGTGAGTGCCGGTGGTGGTCTGTGACATCGCAAGTCAGCTGACTTGGTCGCCTATGACATCAGTTTGAGTGCTGGTGCTGGTGGGTCACATTGCTATGGTGCTGCTTGCCTGTGATGTCTCACAGGGGTTGAAGTAATGTTTGTATTTCATGGTCCCAGACGGTTGTCTTTTTTTCTGGTTCAGTGTCTTGTGTTTCCTCTTAATTAAAAAAAAAAAACAGAGACGGTTGACTTGAAAGTGATGAAAGCAATACTTCATAGAGCTGCAGGTACCAAACGCCTCCATTATTCTGGAGGTATGTGTTTGTTTACTGGAAGATTCCATCTTATGTGCATCCCAAAAGAGGGAGCCTGAGATTTCCAATGTCAGTGTGCAGCCCTCGTCAGTGCTAGTGCCACATCCCAAAGGAGACTCTAGCTAGAAGATGCGGAAACCTATACAGTTTCCTGATGCTTGCTGCAAGACCAATAAAATCTTTGTCTGAGGTGCCCCCCCCCCACCACCAGAATACAGCTAGATACTTCTTGTTCGGTAATGGACTAGTAATGTCTGTTCATGAGGGTCCCAACCAATCCGTAATCACATCAGGCTCAGCACGGCTACCTCATGACGACATTCACGTGTGTGTCCCAATGTGTGCTTGTGCAAGGAATTCAGCATTTCATTGTGTGGTTAGGCTCTCACTGAGGAACCATCCCATTGAGAGTTTCATGTCTGTGTGCTCCCATCAGATGTCAACTCCTTCCAGCAGACCACGAAATGGATCGACGACGTCCGAACGGAGAGGGGAAGTGACGTCATCATCATGCTGGTGGGAAACAAGACGGACCTCGCAGACAAAAGGTGTGACGTAGGCGCCTCTAGGCCAGACCGGGCTGTGAACCTGTGTTGTGATGTAACACATTTTTTGGAGAATAAATTCCCGTTACTTTTTATTGTTTTAATTTTAATTTATATATGTTCTGATGTTATATTGTATATATTTTTTTTGTTTTGAGCAAACACTTACTACCCAGATAAATAACTTTAAACGTTTCCTTTGATTATCTAAGACTTTTGCACAGTACTGTACATTTAATGCAGAATGGGTAAGAATGGGCAGAGAGAGTACACATATTGCGAAGAAGTACAAAGAAGTGCAAACATATTGCGAAGAAGTACGAAGAAGTGCACGAAGAAGTCCAAACAAATTTAAGAACTACACATAAAATCCTGAAAAAAAGAACATAATAGAGTAATAGATCATCACTAAAGTAGATCAGCCATTTTTGTTTTGCACTGTTAAAAATCATTCGTGTCAGAATTTTAACTGAATTTTCTGCATGTTTAAAACGCCACCGCATTTACTTGTAGCCCTTGTGATTTTACCTCCACCCCCGTAGGCAAGTATCAATTGAGGAGGGCGAGAAGAAGGCCAAAGAGCTGAACGTAATGTTTATAGAAACTAGCGCTAAGGCAGGATACAACGTGAAGCAGGTGAGTGTGTATGTGGGAAGAGGCACGCTGCTGCGGGCCTGCCTGCTGCTGCTGCTGCCGCCACACGCCGACAGCAGGGGGTGCCACTCGCCAAGGTCAAACTCCCTTTTGTCGGTTACTATAGTGTACCTCCCATTTTTTAATCTATTAATTACTTAATAATTAAACAAAAAAAATACGACAACACAGTGGTTTCTAATGGAGCCCCGTTCGGGTGGTGTGATCTGAAAGATGCTGTGTAGGACGGGAGGTAATTGGACCTGAGATGTGGGTGGAGCCTCAGCTGCAGGCAGGAGGCAGGGCGTGTCCCTATACTGGTCACATGGTCACATTCTGCTGTCTTTTTGTTTCCCATTGCTGGATGCGTGCACATGCGTATATGTGGGCGGCTGTGCGTACGCGTGTCTGTGTGTGTGCGCGTTGGCCCTCCCTATCACAGACACGTCTCCACTGAGGAAGGCGAGCAGAGGGCGCAGGAAATGAACGTTCTCTTTATCGAAACGAGTGCAAAGACGGGCTACGGGGTGAAGCAGGTAGAGAGCGGGCTGGCGTCGGAAGCAGTGTGGGCGGAGCTTTCCCGCCATGACGCTGCGTGTGCATACCTGCGTGTGTCAGCTCCATTACAATTCGTGCCTCACCATGGGTTTCTTTCAAAACTCTGCGCCACCTGGCTGTGGTCCTAAAAACTGGCCCAGGTGTGGACTTCGTTCTCTAGCGGGACACTATTGTCGAGACCTTGAAACATGGAGTGGTATTTGTGCCACGTTACTGCATGATGGTGGCTCAGAGTCTGGATTCAGTCCTGTCTCTGAGCCTGTCTCACTCGTTTTCCCGGAAATCTGCGCATCCTTGGTGCTTGGGGCCTCCCAGGGGTGTGTCACTGAGCAGATGAGTTTGGTATCTGTCTGTGCTGTGTGCTCTTTCTGAGTCGAGAATCATGAACAACACCCACAACGACCTCTCAGCTTTAATCGGGTTTGCACATGTGATGTGATTGGAATTGTGGGTAATGGGGTCTTAAGGTAAGAACAGAGGGACTTTTTCAATACAAACTGAGGTGAACTTGCAGACCTGTAATTAAAAAGATGTTTCAGAACATCATGCAGGGGATTTTAAATTCTTCTCCTCGTCTGATTTTTGCCTGGGGTAAATTTTATAATTGGCCCTTTGGAAACAGAAGGCAAACTGAGTTTAAAGAGAATTTGGTCCTTGTTTTGGCTTTGATATTCATCAAAAATTACAATGGATTTTTTTCCCTTTTCATTTCAACCTCTCTATTCTTATTAAGTACTTTACGTCTATAAGCTTGGAACAAAATCAGCACTGTATTTTTATACGATGCCTGAGCCGTTAATCTTCTAGACCAGTGTTTCCCACCCCGGTCCTCTGGGACCTCCAGCCGGTGCATGTTTTTCCCCCTCTCAGGTCCCAGGCAAAAACATGGACTGTCTGTGGGTCCCTCAAGACCGGACTGGGAAGCACTGTTCTAGACAAAAACTCAAAGGTCAGAGCTTAAGCAGGCCTCCAGGTTCACTGTGGCATTATTTCTGGTTTTTGAGCTTGTCACTTGCAAGTCAGGCATGTGGTTCTCCTCTCCGGAAGCTTGTTGTGTATCCAGACTGTGTGATACCTTGACTTTAGAGGTGTGGGTGGGTGGGGGGCGGGTTTCTGCCCTCCACTACCTGCTGTCTGAAGAAGCAGCCCCCTGGCTTTGGCACTGATTGCTCCTGCACCCCCCCCCCAGCTCTTCCGCCGTGTGGCAGCCGCCTTGCCTGGAATGGAGAGCACACAGGACAAGAGCCGGGAAGACAGTATCCTTTATGGCAGGCCTGCCTAAGACAGTATGCTTTATGGCAGGCCTGCCTAAGACAGTATGCTTTATGGCAGGCCTGCCTTTGGCCTTTGTTCTGATGGCTATTGGAATACTTGGCCTTGTGCCCAGTGTTTCCAGGATAGGCTCCGGACCCCCGCGAGCCTGCATAGGACAAAGGCTGTATAATGTGATGATGAATTTAGGATTGGCCAATTGGAGACTCGGGCGAATTTGTGGTGAGCCGCCTAGCTATTATGCCGGTCAGAAATATTTTTAAAAATTTTAAAACGATGCTTCAGAATGTTAACTAGTCTTCTCACACACAATAGATCACGATTGCTCTGCATAGGAGTAATGCACAAATATTGTCATGTGTATGTGTGATCACTGTAACGGAGTGACTGCCTTAGCAGAGGTACCACCGCTAATCGATTGCTAGTGCTAATCACTGTCTCTCAGCTAAATGCCGCAAATGTAAGTCTCTCAAAGAGTGGGTGTTAGGAAGGTAGTGCTGAAATAGTCAGACTGCTTGAACAGGTCAATATACTATTTATTAATTTTTTTCTTGAAATCCCAATAATATTTTTTGGGGGGGGGGTGATGAGCGTTGGACTGTGTCATCATTTACCCCCAGATCGAAGATAAAATGGGCTAGTCTTGGGGAAAAAAAACTCCTGGGCTGAAAAGTCCCACTCTGTGCCTTTTTGTCTTTTTGGGCCATGTTTTGCACACCTTGTGGAAGAAAAATTGATGCCATTTAGCTGAAACGTGTAGCTGGGGAGGAGTATCGCATCAGCAAAGTTGTGCGTATTACAAAACGGCAACAGGCCGCCGTCTCTGGGAGCCGCGGTCGCATCTCTGATCAGGATACTCAAATTCAGCAGCATTACAGCGCAGCTGCAAACCAGCAGGATTCTTAAAAGATAATGCGTGTGACGCGTACGGCCTCGTTTGATGCGTCGGTCTGCATCTGTGCCTGTTTCCTTGACAACCTGCTTCCAGTGATCGACATAAAACTGGAGAAGCCGCCAGAGCAGCCTGTCAGTGAAGCTGGGTGCTCCTGTTAATGCTGAACGACTCCCCCTGACTCTCCTCCCCCACTTTCATCCAGTGTCTCAGCTTTGTCCCCCCCCCCAAATCAGCTGCAGTATCAGTATCAAGATTGTAACTCCCAGGCAGACTGAAAAAGAACACTACTTGTCGTTGTCGTTTTGCTGACTTACTCAGAACCTTAAGCTTCACGAGCACAAGGTGGACACTAATGGTGTTGTAATATTTTATTATTATTTTTGGATTGCTTGTTGTGGGTTTCACTATTATTCTGTTTATTTTTTCCATTATTTTTGTGCCGATCTTTGTCATTACAGCGGCTGTCAGAGTTGGATATGGAATTCTCAGTCTCGCTGCTACGGTAACCCACGCGAAAAAGTCCCGCATGACTAGAACTCTTAATTCCGTTAATCTCCGATCAGATCAGAACTTGCAGGAATAATGTCGCATTAACTTTTGGGGTGGAAATGTTTGAGTGACCAAGTTCTGATATTCTAAGCCAATATTACGATTTCGAGGTGTGGAGTTGTAGCTATCTTCTCTCATGGTGGAAGGTTTTAAGTGTGTAAAAAGTTCCAAAAGGATGAAGTAAGATGTTTAGATTTCTTCGAAATGATAGTGGCTGTGAAAGGATTTGGAATAAATGAATTTGGGAAAAAATTGCTCCTTCTAATGAAAATGTTCTTATTTTGGCCTCCATCTTCAGTCATCATGTAATATCTTTCGTCTCTAAGAATTGCGTCTGAGCAGATGGTTAAATGATTGCCGTGGATTTTAACACACGTGGGGCTTGTTGAATAAGGGAAGTGTGTTCAATGAATTGAGCTTTGTAAGAGTTTTTTTTTTTTCTTTTTAACATCCATCCATTGGGCTTCCGTTTTTTTTTTTAGCCTTATTAACTTTGGTTGTAATTTCCAACACAGCTTGTCTTTTTGTTAATGTCTATTTAACACAACCCTGAAATCATCTATTTCTTGTAATATTTATTTTTTACCGGATCTTGTGATGATCTCCCACTCGTACGAGTAATTATATTTATCATCTCCTCCATGTGCCGGTATTTTACGCCTGAAGCCTCCAATTTGGTGTTTGGAGTGGGCCTGCTCCTGCTTTATTCCCTTAGGGCGCAATCTTTTTTATTTTTTATTTTGATTTTTAACCGACTAGTGATGAGTTTCTGCTATGTGCTGCTTTGCACAATAGCTCATATTTCTACTGCTAGAATCCATTGTGACACGGTCGTGTCTTTGTCATCCATAATAAAGATCTGTATTTAGTTACTATGGAACAAGCTTTTATTTTATTTATTTTATTTATTTTATTTTGAGTGGGGGTCTGAGGAGGAGATCGGGAGAGGAGGCAGAATCAGGATTGAAAGGGACATTGTTACCAGGGTGACTGGCTTTTTTGTTCCAGTCTGTTTTCTTCCACTGAATCACCTCAGTATTTTTTGTGCATTAAGGAGAAATAGAGGAAGGCATGGTCCTTGGGAGAAAATTGTTTATATAAACATTCGTTACAACACACACGCACACAGAAGTTAAGAATCATAATGTTTTCCTGTGTTTGTCAAATATGACAAATTCAGAAGAGCTGTGCTACCCTGGATCAGTGTTTCCCAAACCAGTCCTTGGGGACCCTGGGAAATTGCGGCAGAGAGAAAACGTGGACCATCGGGGGTCCCCAAGGAGAGAGACGCTTCTCTAGATATACTGCTGTGACACCCAGGGTATTATCTTATTCAGTTTACCCATTTTCCCATGATACAATCTCCCATTTTAACCTGCTAACTTTATGTATGTGTGTTTTATATAGCTCGCTATATACAGCTATATATATTTATGATTAAGAGTAATCATAAAGGCTGTTTGTGCCCAACGATGGGACAAGGCATCCTTTCTTGCGTGTACCCCTAACCTTTCCCTATGTTGCCTGGGATAAGCCCCCACCCCCACCCTGACCAGGATAATCGGTTAGAAGATGGATGGATGGATGGTAAAATTCCTCACAGAAGTGACGGAGCCCGTGCTGGCTCGGTTGGGTCTGAGTGGAAGCTGGCAGTGGTGACGTCCGCGCAGACGCACTTCCGGCAGGGGCTCGGACAGGTCGGCTGCCCCCGCGGCAGCCGCGAGCAGCTCTATGACGGGCGCGCTCCTCGCGCGCCATCTGCCTCGGCTGCTGAGTCACGCGGGCGTGGTGCCTCTGGCCCACGCGCGGCGTGCCAGCGGAGCCTCTGCCCCGTGAACGCGCACCTGCTCTCTGATACACGAACATCGTTAAAATAGACAAAATACAGCTGCATTTCACTGGGTGACAGTGACTGTGGGAGACCCAAATAAAACAGTCGTCATTTAGATTCCGAATGAGTTTAATATGATTTAATGTGGATTTCCACCAACTCATTGACCGATATTTTGTGGCGCCGGCGAGCCTGCGTCAAACAGACGCGTCGCAATATTAATTTAATAAAATTGTATTAATAATTATTTTTGTCCATTAAAACCTAATCTAAATCCTGACAAGTAGCCATAAACAAAAAATATATGCAGTGATTTCAAACCATGGATGTCATTAAAAGAATTTGAGTCAAGTTTAATTCATTAAATTTAATGAATGCTGTAAAAATGGTTTTGCACATTTCGATTAAATAAAAGGGCAAATGGGCACCATATTAAACTTCGGGAAACTGCTATTCCCAATTAACCTTCCCAACCTAATTTCAATTAATAGTCTGCTATTAGTTACTTCACCCGAGGACACACATTTTTCAACAGATTGAAGAAAATGGCGGTTAATTCATACGTCAGTGTGCATTTCCAGCGCAAAATTAAAAACCATTAAATTGAAACCGTACTGGATTAGTGTCCTTGCCTCGCACCTCTAGGGATGCTATTTTCATCCGAAATCAACTGCTCGAAGATCAGTCTGTTTTTATTATATTTAGGTCTGCGTGGGTGAAGTCGCCAACATTCAATTGATTAATGACTAGCCAGTATACATGTCTGTACTACGTACTAGACGGCGATTAAGCTGTCAAAAGGTATAAAGATTCAGTTTTCTACAGAATGAGACCACTAAAGTTATAACGTTACTTATGGTGCGAGGTTATTTTTTATAGATGGTAATAACGTCGTTAATGCCGCGGCAAACTTAACGGCAATCAAAAGCATGTTATTTGTCTCCACCTAGCGGTAATTATAACAAATTGCTGTCCATTTGGAAAATAACTAACGCGGCTGTGCACCTTCGGCTTTACAGCTGTATGTGATCGTGTACAAGGTGCATACCAAAATATACTTTTCCACCAATTTTCTTTTTATTCCGTGTTGCAAAAGTAATTGCATTATGCATCAAAAAAGTCCAGGTTACAATCAATGGAGCAGGTGCATTTAGTGACCAGCTAGTGTCTGCATGAAAATGTGTATCTTTGATAGGACAAAATTTTTGCAAAGGTTTAAGTCAATGGATATCTGTAAACGTCGGGAAAAAGACCACATGAATCCCCCCATTTATTATGTCTCTTCAGTAATAGTATGCACTTTTATAGGATTCATTTAGTGAGGGCTTGGGTTGAATTAAGTTATTGCTGTACTAGTAAACATTCTGACATTACTGTGGTATGACCTATATCAATCTTGGTTTAGTGCATAGACTCCAGATAGTATTATAAAACATTCAAAAATTGTAAACTGGAAGAGCTGATGTTTTTAGTTAAGAAAATAATTCTAGATTCACAAAGATCCTCCACAAATGTCTTGCAGGGTAAATGCTCTTTGCGAGAGTAGATTAAGCCACAGGTCACACTGAAACCCCCAGCCTCTGCTGTTTCTCATCCATCAACATTTTCCAGTAAAGCAAGGCTGACGGCAGTGCTTCAACCTCCCCTAAGTCCCTCAGCAGAACCAGAAGGGCATCCACAAGAAAGAGCGCATTGCTGCCCCTGCGGCCATCCCAGCCAGGAGTCCCAATGCCACCTGCTCCCCTAACCCATCCCGGCGCTGCTGGTGGACCAGTATGTGGTGAACGCCTGTGAGGGACAGGGTGATAAAAAGAGTCGAATCAGCACCACTTGGCACATGGAGGTTTCCTTTCCGCATAATAAATTAGTGCTACACAGTGGCATGCAATATAGCAGGGAGAACTACAGTAAAATGCTACATTCACTGGCTTGGATAAAGTCAAACACGTTGTGTGGATGGATCAGGGGTGTGCTGCAGTGTTACCTCCATTGGCATATTCGGGGTTGATGTAGATAGCGTTGTGACTGTCCACCGTGACATACTGGTATCCATCATCGTAGGGGTTGTACATATATACCTGAGGAACAGAATTAGTGTGTGTCCCTTTCACTGACAGATTTATGTATCTCTCTGGCAAAATAGCTGGTCCAGATGTTGGCTTCTTATAGGAAAACTGCCTTGTTCTGCGTTCAGGTTTTGGCATGTTCACCTTTGAGTGTCTTTAGGTGTAATTGTCCTGTGACCTCAGCAAAGCATTCAGTGATCAATGAAAACACACACCACATTCACAAAGAGTATGGCACCAACCGGACATTCCATCTACATTATAACAATCAGTGTGACTAGCCAGGCAGGAAACGATCATGAAAACAAGCAGATCTTTGTCTACCGTCAGAGCACAGAAGTGTTGTTCTAATAGGCCCTGTTACCTCCATAAAGCACACAGCCTTACACTGACAAACAGCCTCAGTAAATGGAAACTTACTGGGTTTCTTTTGGCCTCCATCATTGTCAGCTTCCATGCCCTGCAAGAACCAATCAGAAATGTCCTGAAGGGTGTTTTTCTAACAGACGAGGAGGAAAAGGTAAAATGTAAATAGATGACTCACAGTGATTCATCCTCACTGCTGGCACACATCGCAATGGAGGATCTGCCTCTTAGAACCAGTACCAGCAAATTCTCCTTTGGGTGTCCCTCTGGAGGAACGATGCCTAAATATGATACATACTAGACCTGTATCAATGCTGCAATTTAATCGATATATCGCCATTCAGTTTGTCACGTTTTTTCATGGATATTTTGGACCTTTGCATCAATTTATTAATTTATTGCAGTACTGTTTGACACCGGCAGTTCGTACAGTCTAATGTGTCATGCCACACATTTTTCAACATTTGTTGATTAAAAATTATTCACACCTGTTCGCTTGTGTCACATCACAACAGAAGTGCACACAGAGGTAAGTAGTCCCATTGCATGAAGTTTTACGCAAATTTGACCACTAGGGGTTCATCCACCTGACATGTGTCTCTCATGCTGTGGTGTGCAGTACTGGTCACCCACCCGTACATTCCAGTCCCACTTTTACATCCACACACTGGCTTTTCAAGCTGGCACGACTCTCGGGGTCCCGTCGGCTCTCCGTTTTGTAAAACACCAAACTGCCGTCGATCCACAGGTCACACCAGTTCATCTTCCAGCGTTTGAGGAAGGAGCCTGAGGGTCATATGGTCAAACTGAGAAATGCTAAAATGTTTAATTCCCAGCTGGCACACCCAGGAATCCAGCCCTCCAGAGTTGGCGCCAGGGGGACTTTCATGGGCTATGCCACCTAACATCTTTTAATTTATTTTATTTTTATTCCTTAATAAATGCATTCATCCTAACGTACATAAACCCTAGCCTGTCCCAGGGGTGTGGCAATAGATCATCAACTTATCTAACTCTCCCCACACCCACCAATCAACAACTCTTCCTGTTGTTCCCCCCCCCCCCCCCCCCCCCCCCCCCCCCCCCCCCCCCCCCTTCCTCCCCCCCCCCCCCCCCCCCCCCCCCCCCCCCCCCCCACTCCCCCCCTCGCTCGCCCCCCTTTCCCTCCTTCCGCTTTACCCC
>JAODKM010000037.1:11633163-11662204 GCA_026780845.1 Petrocephalus sullivani | reverse complement strand
CAGTAGTACAAACAGTCCCAAGGCTGATAGGATTGTTTTACTTCATACCAGCCATTCTTCCACAAGCAACTCCCCCCCCCCCCCCCCCCCACCCAACCACCCCTCCTGTTTGGCCCCCCCCCCCCCCCCCCACCACGTGCCCCTGTCAGATTTGTTCTGCACCCCTCTGTGCATATTCCTCCTATGCCCCTTCCCCAAAGTCTAAAAACAAGTCAGCAACATAAAATTATGACCATTTATGTGCCTTAAAATGGAATACAACATCTTCTAGTGTGTACTCTAGCTAACATCTTAACTCAATAATGTAACAGTTTCGCATTGAAAATAATGATTTAACTATATAAATTAATAGATTAATATCAATTGCATGAGCATATTCACCCTATTTCTAATTCCCATTACATGATATCCCAGATTTCTGACACACCCAGGGAAGTGCTCACATACTCCTGACACCTACATACAGACACAGAATTATAAATGTAAGCCACCAGTCACATTTTAAAGCTTCAAAAGTGATATTGGGCCTGTTTGTGGTCTAAGTGCTTTAAGACAAATGTCTTGCCTATTTCATGGTTCTTGTCTTGTTTTGTTGGCTTAACTGGCAAGCCACGTCTAGAAATTTATTTCTGTGTGTACTTCACACTTCTCCGTGTCTGAAATATAACACTTGGGGCATAGAATTTCTGCTGACAAATTAATTTGCATGTAATGACTCTCCAAAAGTGTGGCTTGATGATGAAGATCTAGTCCTCCCCCACTCACAAGTGTCACCACCATGTAATTGGATTAGAAAGACTTTAAGACAGACACATGCGAGGGGTGGGGAGGTCTGAGGGTGCCAGTCCCCCCTCCCCCTTTGCAATCACTGACAATCACACAAAACGTATCCCTTGAAAAGTCTCAGCACGACACTACTTAAAGGATTCGGGTTTCATAACTGAAGTGCCTCTGGCTATCCAGGGTTCTTTCGACTGCAGAAACAATGGGTCTCATTAAAGGTTTCACAAGCGGCAAAGTTCCTCACATCACCTTAACTGCACCTCAGACGTCATATCCGAAATTGAGACAATTAGAGCCCTGTTAATTGAGGATTCCTGGCCCACACAAGAAAAGCTTCCACTCGGGTCATCTAATGTTGGTAGGAAAGTAGTAGTAGTCCATCACTCTGTTTGGTATTGTCTGTTTCTTTTGTGAATTCATCCTAAATTTAGACCATTCTGCTCCTTAGCCCCATCTCACTTTTCAGTGCTGCCACTGAGTCTGATTTGAAGGGAAATCGGACACCGTACAGCAGCCCGGTGCTCCAGTCAAGTGGCGCGCTATGTCAGGTATGATGTCAAACCAGCAATGAGAACCAAATTCCCCATGAAGCAGAGATTAATTTGCACCTTGTTCTGCTAACACGACTGCCGGTCCGATACGGTTCTGGGGGCTGTTTCTTAGTGCTACATTTGTTATTTGAACCCAGCAGATGGGCTGGGGTATTTCAGCTTTTAATCCAGCCCTTAGTCCACCAGCGGGGCTGCAGATATCCAAACGCTCCAAAGATTCCTGATGGAAAGCAAGGAGAAGAAGCAGAAAGACTCACTTTGCCTCCAGAGCCACCCAGACTTCATCAGGGCCATGCCGCTGGTCTGGTTCCAGTCCACGATATGCAGGAGAATCTGAAGTGGGTTGAGAATGTTGTTGTCCACCGGGAGCCAGTAGCTCTGTGGCTTAAGCTATGACATGTGAGAGTTACTTTACCTTGACCCCACCCACTGCCAACAGACCAGAACTGTGACCTAAATCTGTTCCTGGCAACAGGAGATAATACTCCCTTTGGCCAGTCATCTAGGTCCAGGTGATGCATAGCAAATAGACAGGAGATATGCAATTGTATTTCATATTACAGAATGATGATTAGTGTTTGTTCTTATTAATATTTAGTAGTAGCTAAAACAACAATTTCTGTGTAAGTAAAGTAAATGAATTCACAAGAAACCGGTTTGGACTTGAACAAAAACGTATTCATAACTAACACTAGTCCAACTGATCAACCGAACAATCACCCAGAGAAAAAGAACAGTTTTTCCTCCTTTTCGATTCCCTATTTACAAACTGCCACATCCTAACATCCGACCGAACACCTGGCCGGAGTATCCCTGGTGATCATGGCACGATGTATGTTTTTGTGTTATACTTAACGCGTTTTTATTAGCGTTTGGCTGGGGGATTTAGCACATTTCGAACACGTAAACCCATGAGGTAAAGTAGTAAACAAAAAAAAAATAAAAACGAATCGTGCGGCGAACTGAGGACGATTAATTCCACCAGTGGCATCGAAAATCTGCATATGAGCACATGACCTCATCCTATTACGCCATAGGATTGCGACTCTTTGCGGACCGAATCCGCATATATTTTATTCGTATAATAAGAAACGAAAATATTGTCCTGTATGTATAGCGGCATGTACTGTAATGTTTATATCTGATGCTAATCTGTGCATCTTACATATTATTGAAGATAAACACCCTGCTTTACTGCTCCTATTATCCTCTATCATAATTATCGTTTCACGTATCAGTGAAGATATTGCAATGATAATGGCATGACCTTCAGTAGTCCTTTTCTGTCATAAACACACATTTTATTCGCTAGGTGGCGCCATTGGCCACATTTACATCCGTCTTTCTTTGATACACATTTTAATCTCTAGGGTGCGCCATTGTTCAATGGCAATAGCAAATCCCCCCGTTGCGCGACTGTAGCAAACTGCAATACTATCAACCAATGGCTAAGGAATGCAGAATGAACAAACACAATTCGAATCAAGCTAACAATGGTTGAGGAACTGCTGAGAGGGTTCTGTAAATAAAGGCATGATTTTGTGGGGAGGTAGTCTGCAGAATCGATGAATTTCGATATTTATACCATTCAAACGTATCTTTAGTAATGTGGCAAAAGATTAAAACGATGGGTGTTGTAGTTTTAAGGGACGCTGTGAAAGTGAAACACATACAGACTTTATCCGAAATGAGAAAACTGAACAAAAACACATATCTACTAATATCATGGTGAACATTTGAATTGCTACTTTTCTTAAACTGGGTGTAAGCTTGAATTTGGATTTTAAAGTAGGAATTTGGCGAAAATAAAACGGTAAAAAGTGTCCACTGGCCGCAGACTTCCCCTTAAAATGGAATAATTAAAAAGGAAAGACTGCAAGAAATTGAAATTCCACTCGGATGATGGTATGAACTGTCAAACGAATTGACTAATGAGATACAACCAACAACACAAGTTTATAATGAAATCCGAATGCAGGGCGAGGGAGACTGCGATCCGCAGCGTTTGCACGTTGCCTTTGTGGCAGCGCTGGCCGCATGTAGGCAGGCAGCTTCCTGGCTGCCTAAGAAAGCCCATGTGTGTGCTGCTTGGGACAAGCCACGCCTTTCGCCTGCTCGCCCGAGATAACAGGCTTTTCCTGCCACAGACACTGCTGGCACCAAACAATCGGAGGTATTATGCTGAAACTTAAATTCCAGCTACTTGAGTAACGGATAGCGTCGGAAGCCGCAATCTTTGGGCCAAAGTCAAAGGATGGCAGGCTGCGCTTCTCCAGTGAATCACCTAACATGAGCCTAATTGTTTGCTGATATTATCGGGGCTATTGCGTTTTGTTGTGGTGGGACAGTCTACATTAAACCCCTGACCGAATTCACACCTTAGTCTTAAAAAGCACCATGTGTTATGATAATCCAGCCATCAGTGCTCACTCAGGTGAACGTAGCCTATTTTAGGGCACAAGGCAAGAGACACATTGGATGGGATGTCAGTCCACCGCTAAGCAATTAATTTCAATTTATTAAAACACTGTGATGTAACTTCCACATGGCAGCGCAAAGTCCAAATCCTTCATCCACACCACGAATGAAATATATATATATATATATATATATGTATGCATGCTTGGTTCTTGCTCTTATTCATATGTCTTATTAACTCTTTATTGCATTTATTTGTTCTGTTTTATTGGTACACTCGTGCCACAGCCATATATCTAACATTAGATTGCTTTCGTTTCGTCGATCCAGATGCGATCAAGCAAAGGCGAAGGCTGCGAGCGGAGCCGCGGGATGTAGGCGGTCTGCGGCCGCTCTCCGGCGCGTCAGAGTGAAGGTCCTCCCCCTTCGCTTTTCTGGCCCGCTGGCCCTCTAAAAATCTCCCCCCGCCTCCCTGCATCCCCATCCCCCACCTGAGTGTGTCGATGTTACCGACGTCGCTCTCGAAAAGCTGCGGAGAAGAAACTAGAGGACACGGCGAGTGACTGAAAGCGGATCCAGGGGGAGACGATCGGAGGGGGTCAGCGAGCGCACGGCTTACAGCGAATTCACCGAGAGCAACCTTGGTGAGTCCGGGCGGCCGCGTCGCGCTACAATGTAACCATTCTCCTTCCGAATGACAATCGGGCGGCGCGGTGGGTGCGACGCGGCGTGGAGAGGTGCCGCGGACGGCGCGGATCCCTCTGCCTCCAGATGGCCAAAAGCAGAAGGGTGGCCATGTAAAGAAACGATCAGCGAGAGGAAACGAACGACACGACTCCAGCACAGCGCTCGATCGGGGTCCTTTTTTTTATTAATTTGCATTAAATGAGCCGCAGATAAATATGATAAATATAACGGGCTGCGGCGCGCAGAAGAATGCACAGAAAAGTGAAAAGGCGGCAGGTCGCGTGTCTGGATGCAGCGCGGCTCGTCCCCCCCCCCTACTTTCCCCTGGCTGTAAGCTGCCCCCCCTCCCCCTGCCTCTGTCATACAGCAGTCCAATGAGGAACTGTGCTTCTCAAAATGGTGCCTGGAGTTTGTGTGACCATTTTAAAAAAGCAATGGATTTCCGACTGCAGAAACCCGGTGCATGCATTAAAGCTTAAAAAAACCGAGGAGGGACACAAAAAAAACGTTAACGTTTTAATGTTCTGCAAAGCTATCTGAGGTAGATGCGGATAGTTTGGTGAGGGTGCAATGCTCGGCGGCCATCCGTAGCTGTCCGTGGGGCTGGCAGCGGTGCAGCGCTTAGCTTGTTAGCTGGAGAAGCTGTGCCATTTTCCCCCCAGTTCCTTCGTAATTGTCATTTGACCTCTGTCAGCTTATGTCTGTTTGAACGCAACCGTGTTATGCAGGTTTAGTCGATTTGTTTATTGTTTTTTTTTTTATCAGAAAATGATACAAACCAGATGCGTATTTTAATAATTAATAACACCATTTTATTATATTATTGACATATTGTATGTTATTGTATCTCGACACTCAAAAGCCCTGAAATCCCGTTAATTATATTAAATGTTGCATTATTCGCCTAGTTAACATTAAATTGGCATTTACCCAGTTTTACCCCCGAAAACCGTGGGATGGTCTCTGCCGTGCATGAAATCATTACAGATGGAAATGTAGGGCTCTTTTTTTTTGCATGCGTGGACGACGATTTATATATATTATATAAACCTTACATGCGTGCTCATATGGAAATTGTTTAAGAGCAATTTTCAGATGCTGTTGCGTGTAACGGTGGCGGCCTGGATTGTTCAGTCATGTTTAGATCATAGTTACTTTTTTTGTTCCTTGTGATGTAAAAGCCCCGGTATATCTTGCGGGCTACGCATCTCGCATCCCCTTGCTGCCAGCTGGCCTTTATCGATTACACTCCAGAGAATTCTTCCAGACATGCTGTACCCAAAGTCCCAATATAGCTATAAGATATATGGAAATAAACGAAACGCGGTACTGTATTGCATATATCTCCCCATGTATTTGGTATGAGTCTGCTGGCGAATAGGTAGTTGCAGCTGATTGATTTATTGACTGACTGAGATCGTCAGTAAAAGACGCGCAAGGATCCGATGAGTAACATTTACCCGCCTGCCTCTCTGGTCGTTTTTACGATCATCGTTATATAGCATGACTTGCGGTTTACAAGCAGTAAATTAAACCCAGTTAAATTCTAAAGAATTGCCATAAAAGCTGAAGCTCACAGCTACCCCCTCCGCTGTTTTTGGCAATCCGAGGGCCATTGCCATCATACCCATCAAGGATTTAACGACGCTCGCCCATCACAAAGGATTTCTTATGCCTGCTTTCCCCCTGTTATTTTTCTATATACGACGCGGTTTATTGGGCGTAGTAATTACGGTTTATTCTTACTCCATCCAACACGCTGACCAGGACCTGAACTTGACACGTAGGTGCCTAGACTGAAAGGTCTGTGCCTCGCTTAGCGCGACGCGGAGCCGCTGACCCGTTGGGAACGTGCAGTACTGAGTCACGACCGCTTGGTGGCTCCAGAAAAGCGCGTCTCTTAAGGGGTTTCAGCGCATGCATCGTTCGGCTGATTTGTCGTACCTGTCATGATAGACTGGTTCGCCCATGCTGGAAGGTGCTCTTTGTGTGTGTGTGTTAAAGACGCACTACCATTTTGTGTTCCGTTTCAGCCTGCCACCATGACACTGTGTACATTTTTTAATCTAATACTGATAGATGGTTCTGCACAGCATGATCCAGCCACAAATATATCAGTATTCTTAAATAAGACTTGAGTCATGATAAACATTTCGAAGCATCACCTGAGAGAGATTAAATCAAAGGTTGGTGAAATTGCCTGTGATATTTGCAATGTGTGTAATTAGTAGTCATCTGTTGTGCTGGTGACAGAGATGATGTTAATTTGTGTAGGACTGCTAGTACCCAGGAGACCGGTGTGTATTTTTGGCATTTTCCATTTAACTTATTTATTTAGATTAAGGCTGAGGTAGGTTGAATTTTATTTGTGCCTTATAGTCTTTAACTTTCAGTTACAAGTGACATGGTTAACAAAGGTGACAGTTGCTGGGACACTCTTATTTATGTATTTTTTGTCATGTCTGTTTTATTCCTATCTGCTTTCTGTGTTTTTTCTTTTTTTACCTATTTATTATGTCTTTCTCTATCGTCTACTGTCGGTCTGGGCTTGGTTGTTTGCACTTTTTAATCGTACTTGTGTTGCTCAGTGCTGTGTGACTCTGTCTGGGAAAAGCGATTAGTAAATTTTACTTACTTACTTACTCTTGTAAAAGCTGTCAGATTAAACTTGGCGATAAACAGTTGTAACGAAAGATGATTTTGATGATTTAGAAGTGTGAGCTAAATTTAAAATCAGCATAACGAATGGCAATGGAAATCTTTCATTCCCTTGTAGCTGCAAAATGCAAGGGAAGGCTTTTTGTCCTGGACTGACAGCACTTACTATACAAATTTCAGCTGCAGTGGAAATAAATGATCATTATATATATAAAATACATAATACAAACATTATAACACACACTTCTTTTGGGGGACTGATGGCACAAACTTGCCATCTGCCACGGTCAGAAAAAGGGGGACAGCCCTGGTACCGTTTTGTTCCCCAAGGTACAGACAACATTAATGTACCCCCAATGGTACAAAAATGTTCCTCAGAGTTCATTTCGGTACCTTAAATTAGGCTGAAGGGTACATTTGGCGGCCCCTTGAGGGTACAGCCCCAGTGACAAGTAATTGTATCCTCAGATGTGCAAATTGGTACATTTTTTCTCCTGACAGTGTGAAGGCCTTCCTTGGGCTGAGGAATGGCGCTGTTCACTCGGTCCCACTGGCCGTCCTGTAGCTTCCCAGTGGCTATGACTATAGAGTGGTGCGAGGGTGAAGAGACCACATGCATACCTAACCTTTTTTGGCACATAGGAAGACTGGTTTTGGGTCTACTGAACACACTGGGCAATTGTTATGGTGAGGTTACTGTAAGGTTTGAGCTGCTCAAGGACACAACAGACACCTCTGTAATGTTTGCATCTTCTCCGGAGCACGGAGAGAATTATTGGTGGTGATAGGAAAAAATGACCCTATTGTCTTTAGCAGGGGGGGGCAATTCCGGTCCTGGAGGGCCGTGGTGCAGCACGTTTTGGTGGTTTCTCTGCTCAGAAACACCTGGTTCACCTCACCAGTTAAATGTCAGGGTTCACTTAAAGCTGACAATTAACTGGTGAGGTGAACCAGACTGAACAGACTGGAATGGCCCACCCCTGGTCTATAGGTTGACTGACTCTGCGCTCAGACTTTGCTGTAACATTACAGTAACCTGCAGGGATTTGATTAAACCAGCCAGTAATTGACAGTACAGGGTAATCTTCCAAAATGGCTAACTTCTGTGAGCCCTGATTTAGATTTTAGTTTTAGTTTTAACACCATTGAGTGATTAATAGTGCGTGGCAGTAGGTAGATGAAGGACATGGGTTCTGGAGAACAGACTCTCATGTCTGACGATCTGGCCTCAGTATTTCCTGGGAGTTTTAGCCTGAATACTTCCTCGAGTTATTTTTTGCTTTGCCGCTGCCATTGCTGTGGCCCTCGTGATGAGAGCTTTCTAGCTGAAGTTGGGATATATTAAAGGCCTCTTTTTATGGAGCGCTGGTTTAGCTGTGGCCCACTACATGAGACTTGACATTCTAACCTTGGTGCCCCCTTCTATATGCAGCCTTGCACTTAGTCGCGTGCTACATCAACTGAATGCTAATTCGGAATGAATGTTTGCCGTCTCGCATACTTGTAGTCCTGCACTGCTGAATTCTGGGAAGTCTAATTCGTAGACATGCATCCTCCTCACTCAAGATGAAATGGTCCTGGAAAAAGGATTTAATAGAATGTATGATTGATTAAGTGCATTTAACATTTACCTGAGTGTTATATTCTGTTGTATTTTGACCCTCTATTTGGAAAACCTCTCTCATCAGATCTCGTCTAAAATTGTTTTGTGGTTTTCAAGGGACGATTTAAAATAGATGCTGGCTCTTAATCCACTTTAAAATTTATTGTGCCGAATAATTGGGTTAACTGGTAAATTGTGAGCTATATAAAGTAACAGAATATGCCCAGTGAATAGATTTCCATAAAATAAACTAGAAAAGAAACACAGTTAATGGAACGAAGTAGAATTGTGGTGCCTGCATAAGCAGAAATGGCATCCGGTAGCCTAGGACATGAGACCCCCTCCCCCCAGGAAGGTGTTTGGATCGGGCCACCAGCTCTGTATGAGTGGGGAATCACAGTTGTTCTTAATGTCCACAAATAAGTTCTGAGGGCAGAACGAAAAATGATTGGTTCAGCGAGAGAACCAATCATCTTCATCCGCCTCCTCTAGTTTCTTAGACCCACTTCCTCTACAGTCTGACTGGTTATCTCTCTGAACCAATCATTACTCGTTCTGCCCTCAGAACGTGTTTGTGTAAAACTCCCACGAGCAACTGGCTTCCTTAATAAGCCGCTATGAGCCCCTCCCCTTTTATTTTTATGGGACTAAAATGGGAGGAGCCTCATGGGGATCAATGGGATGCCATGTGAGACCTTCGCAGGAGCCTGTAGTACTTCTCTGATAATTTTCCAGATGAGCAAGTGAGCTGGTGTAGCTCCCTGCCAGGAACCCCAGGTCACATTTAAACCCCCCATCTCTGGCAGAGGGCTGGCCGTGTCCCTCCGCTGTGGCGTTTCTGGATGCCCTCCTCAGGCTGACCTGCAATGACTTGGCATGCGCTGTGTATAAAGACCATTACATCACCGGGGTATTCCCTGGTGTTTGTCCTGCAGTGGTTAGTGCTGCCTGATTGTGGCCAGAATCTACCATAGGTTAGGTAACTGGCGTGATGCAAAACTCTGAAGGTGACATTTCTTTGTTCTTAATAATGTACTGTTATAATTGCAAACCTTTAAAAAGGTATATCACCTGGATATGAGGAATATGAATTATATTAAGGGTTAGGTACTGGTTTATTAGGGCTGCACGATATAGGAAGTCGGTGGTTGCTGAGAATAGTGCCAACTGACACACGCAACTTACTTTTACTCGATATTATCTTTATGGAATCCCAGACATTTCCATTCAGCACAATACTAGATAAGCACATCAATAAAGTTGCTAAGCTTGATCAGTTTTTTGTTTCCTGTGACAGTAAAAATGTTTTCACAGAACTTATAAACGATCTACCCCTTATTGGACAGTCTATACGTTGGTATATTGAGTCTTGGCGACCAAATTATCGGAAGGTGGTCTCTCACAATAAAACGTGCCATTTGGCAGAATTTTATCATAGGGGACCCAACCCCCGCTCATTAAATTTCATCACCGAAATTTCAAACGTAAGATGATGTTGCTTTTGAAAATACCATATACCACGGTATAATGGTATAAAAAATTTAATGGCGCTCAAGCCTGATCTTAACCTGGCTGATTATTGTGATCCTTGTGTAACATCGCACCTCGTCCATGTCTAACATGTATGTTGGGGTTTAGATTTTGAGGGTATACGGTCAGTTCTTAAGAGAGATTTTAATTTACCAGCTGCTAAGTAAATCATTAAAAATAAATTTAAATGAAGTAATCCAAACTTATGACATAATAAGACTGTGTGTGTGTGCGTGTGCGTGTGTGTGCACGCGCGTGTATTCACATGCATAGACTCCATCTGCCTGCATATGGAGACCAGGTCAACATTTGTCATTCTGACGTTAATGTAGTCTTTTGTAAATCATGAATGGTGTGTGTAGGCAGCAGCTTGGCGCATCGAACAATTAACTATTATCATCAGTATTAAAAATATTATCAACATTGTCATAATAATTAATCACAGTAATAATAAGGACGGTGGTTCCTCTATGCTCACTGATTGCTGTTGCTCTTGAGGTCTGTGAATGGTGTGAAATGAACTGCTTCCTCAGTAATAGTTTTCTGCAGCTGGTGTTAAAAACGTGTTATCGACTTGTTTTAGTTATCAGCAGGATTTCCTACACTTGCCAACACACACCCCTAACACTAACCCCAACTCCCCAGGCCCTAAACTACCTGAAATTTGTTTATTTTCGCTAGCAAGCTCCGCATACCTTTCCTGGCTCGCGTTGGAGTCATCTGTCTGTCAGCTCCTGGTTCGTTTGTAGCCTTCGTAAATATTACGTCACTTTATCCTAAAGCTTTTCATTTGACATAACAAAGCGTCTTGTGTCATTTCAGCTGTGATATCCTCAGGCGCTTACGCAACATCTTATCTGCCCTGCACTTCCACGTTTATTATTGATCTGAACGCCTCGCCCGTAAATGCTCTCCTTCTGCCGGGGCATCGATGGCTCCCATCTTTCTTCCTTTTATGCTCACTGTGAGGGGGTGTGCGGTTTCATTGGTCACTGCTTCTACCCAAACCTTCTGCCGTTGGTCTCACATTTATGCAAATGAAATACCAAGCATTCTAAAAGTGAGTCTTATGTCATAGCCCTGGTGGTTTGTCGGTTTTAAACTTGGGGGGGGCAGGGTGTTCTATAGGTTGTGTATGTTATATGGTCTCCATCTAGCTACTTTATAAATAAGTCTTGAGAGAATGAGAGAACGTCTAAGCGTTACGTGTCATCAGTTGATGCATGTGACACTTTGGGCGTTTCCTGCAGAACCTTGATACTCGAGCGCGGTTTTTCGGTTCCGCTCATGTCTCCCCTCTTGTTTTCTGCAGCACAGGCTGACCGTCTTCTGCCATGAACCCTGTTTACAGCCCCGTGCAGGCGGGAGCCCCATATGGAAACGCCAAGAACGTGGCATATGCAGGTGAGCGTCCTTCCCAAATCGCCTCACTTCGTTAAACAATGTGCTCGCTGAGAGGTTTCGTTTGAGAACCTGTGTGTGATGCTGATTTTTATAGGTTCGACCTGAGTCTGCAAGAAAGCCAGATGGCTCGAATCTGACTTGTGCATCTGCCGATTTGTACATCAGCCAACTTGTAAAATGAAAGAGCAGTTCCGAATATGCTGTGGAGATGTATTACGTTCAGTTGGACTCTTGGTGGAAGGTTAAGCGAAGATGGGATGTAAGATGGGTGAAGAAGATTGGATTAAGTATTGGCAGGGTAAATTGACTTTCAAACCAAAGGTTACCATTTTAATTCTCAGGGGAAGCTTTGCTGATGTTCTGAATTTCTGGAAATAACCCGCTGCATAGATGGGTAATGTGATGCCGGATAATGGCATTAAATGTCTTCTCGATTAACATCAGTTGATTTGAAGTACCATGTGGTGAAGTGGAAGGCTTGATGGCAAAATGAAATGGCAATATATAGAAAAGCACAATGTGGCACGGGCCATACCACAAACTGGGGGTTATGCGAGCTGTAACTGAGCCAGCGCCAGTACCTGCCAGATGTGGAGTGAAAAATTAGAGCTCTTCCCTCTGTTACTGCACCCCCAGTGCGATCTGCTATGAGTTTTCGGTCATGGATGCTGGGAAAAAAATTTCTAGGCAACGTGTCCCAAAATTGAATCCTGAAGAGTGGTGTACAACGTGCATTGCTTTGGCATGGAGCTCACCTGTGCTTCATTGTCTCAGATATCACATTTAGTGCTGCCATATAGTCATTTTGGCAATTTGGCAAGTGTGTGTGTGTGTGTGTGTGTGTGGTGGAGCGGCTTGAGGGAAGTTGAAGAGTATCATCCTTGTCTCTGGATTGCATGGAGGAGGCATGCAGCAATGGTAAAGAAGATGAGAAAGACCTGTAGGAAGGAGTAGGCGTGTGTGGGTGCGCAGAAAGTTCCCGCTTGTGGTATGTTGTATGTTAGCAGGATGAAAGCGTCCAGCAGTGCTAAGCTGCGGAGTTTGCCTGGGCCTCATGCCAGAAGTAGATCAATAATAACAACATTACAGTGAGGAGGTGGAGAAGGCACCATAAGCTGGTCTTGTGCACTGTGTGGAACATCTGCGCTGCTAAGCTCGCTCCAATGTGCCGAACCGTCTTTGCTGTGCCTGCTAAAGCCTACGCGGTCGTCCGCTAAGCCGTCCTCACTACGCTAACCCAGCTATGCCGCCCGCTAAGCCGTCCTCGCTACGCTAGCCCAGCTATTCCGCCCGCTAAGCCGTCCTCGCTACGCTAGCCCAGCTATGCCGCCCGCTAAGCCGTCCTCGCTACGCTAGCCCAGCTATGCCGCCCGCTAAGCCGTCCTCGCTACGCTAGCCCAGCTATGCCGCCCGCTAAGCCGGCCTACGCTACGCTATGCCGCCCTGGTCTGCTAAGCTGCACCCACTAGGCTGTCCCCTCATCTGTGCCGTAGCCATTGTGCTAAGCCCACCTGGCTGTCTGCATTACACCACATCAGCTGAGCTCCGTGTGCTAATCTGTGCCAGCTGCACTGCAGTTGCCGTGGATGTGAAGTGGAGCTCCATGAGACCTGCGTTAGATATGCGTAAATATATAAGCTAACCCATACAGTGGGTAGCTGCTTTACAGAGCTGTCCCTTCATGTTAAATCTTTATATTTAAAACAATGAACTGAGTGATGCACTTGTGTTCCCATGAGTCTGAACTGGGTCGTTCTCTCCTATGGTGCCAGTTACTAAGAGCCTTTCTTGATAAAAATGGCAATTGTGGGTGTTTTTGAGTGGACGTTGAAACGCTAACCTCTGTGCTGTGGAGCGTCATTTCACATCGATCTCATCCACATTGGCCTCACAGCTTTCCCGTAGCATCACGGTTAGCATTGGCATTATTAATTCATTGTGCTTTGGGTGGTTTAATTGAAGCAGATTCATTGTTGCGTACAACAGGATATCTCAACATTAAGTATACATAAGCTGGGTCATTCTTGACACCACAGCGAGGAGCATTCACAAATATCGCAAGTCTTAATCCTTAGCCCTGCTGCCCTAGGTGACTACTTTATGCTGTTGACTAACATTTCCCTGCTCTTTTGGGGTTTTTTGTTGTGTGTCTTTAGTTTCTGGGATCTGAAACATAATTTGCCTGTTGTGTTAAATTTAGCCATCTGATATTTTTCATGGGCTGTTACAAATTGGTTGGTAATCTGTACTGTTTATACCTTGTTAGGGCTGGGCGATATGGACCAAAAATTATATCTTGATATATTTTTTTTGATGAATCACGATATATATCTCGATAATTTTTCCCATAAAGTAATAACAAATAGACAGTTCCAAGTCAGAGCCAAATGTCCCCAATGTCAAACAGGCATTTTTATTTACAGACCGCTGCACAAGTACTTGGGAAAAAATGGCTAAAACATAAACTGCCTGTGATGTGTTTAAAACCATCTGTTTCAAGATCGACTCATTCAACCCAAGACCAAGACCCACCCCAACCGAGACCAGAACAGGACCAGGAATTCAGAATCAGAATTTAGATATAACCCCCCTATATTGGGGCTATATACACATTTATGTAATTGCAAAAGACTCTATTATTGGGGGGGAAAAATCACAAACAATCATAAACATATTTATATGAATTTAATGATTTTTTTTTTCTTGGTTCATTTTTATTGTAGTTTTTGCATGTATAACATCCCATGTTCAGTTTCTCAATAACACTTAAGTACAACATATGCATCTAAGAAAAAAATCTATTGAATGCTTTTAAAACTTATCAACCTACATGTAAGTAATGTAAATAAGTAGCAATGTATTTTAAAAAAGCATAATGTTGTATGCAATAGTGCATAATTGGACTTAATGAACACTAAGTTGCTTAACATTTTGGCTCCCATTTGAGCACGGTGTGATCTCAAGATAAGACTCCTACTGCTGAAAACACGCTCAACAGGAACTGAGGTTGCAACATTTAACCAAATTGGATGACGGCAGACGAAGCCCACTTCGCTGCAGTTTCCCCGTTTTAATGCACCTCGTTAATTTTACCGACAGTAACTGCCCTATCTCCGCGTTCCTGCTTTTACTCCTCTGAAGCTGCCCAATAGTGTTATACTACCGGGGCAGCTGGGAGATGTAGTACAATTTAAATAGCTACAAGAGGACAGAGCAGGAAAATTTAATTTCCACATACTGAGGGGAAAGAAGTATATTTGCAAGTTGATTCAGATAGTATGTTTTGTAATATTTTGAGACTTACGGCCAAGACCAAGGCAAGATCAGGACAAAACGGGCTCGAGACCAAGACTGGATCTCAAGAACTACAACTTTGTAAACTACCGAGGTGTCCCCCCTTAGTGCATTTCCACAGATATATCTATCAATCAGTGCTACCGTACCGAAAATGCTACCGTCATTGTTATGAGCTGAAACTGAAAGCAGATAGTCCAAAAAATAAATAACTAATTTAAAAAAACACATACTAGGCATTGTTGCAGTCTGAAATACCGTATCAGATGACGTGTTAAAACTACAGACAGCAGATCTCGATAAACAGAAATACTTTATCAAAGCATCCTACACTTATAAAAATAAATAAAACCTGCATAAATAATTTTACCAACCAGGTCCTCTTTGCTGGCCTGTCTGGTGTGTCTGTCTCTGTGTTTTCGCTGCATGCAGGACTCGAGGCGAGTGAGGGGGGGTGTGTTTGAAGAGGGAGAGGGATGGGACAGGGCACAGTTGTGAGAGAGACAGACAGGGAGAGGAAAAATAAGCGAATTGGAGGCTCTAGGCGTGCAATTTTAAAGGAACATGAACTATATCGATATAAACGATATGGTCTCATCCTATATCTTGTAGGAAAAAAATATCGATACATCGTGAAAACTCGATATATCAGCGAGCTCTACTTATTTTCCTAAATACGCAACTTTGAAATGATGTATGCCTTCATATATGGTGTCTTCAGACGTATGCCAGTATTGGAATACTGAAGGTAATTGTGATTAAAAAATGGAGGCTGGCCAAACATCCACCTGTACCTGAATGGTATTTTCGGAGTCTTTCTTTGAGAGGTTCAGGCTGCTGCTCAGATGTGACGAGCAGGTGGGGCAGGTTTGAGCTCGGTGAGGTGCTGCAGGTGCAACCCAGTCCCTGCCGTTGAGCCGTTGAGCGAGCGACCGGGACAGTGTTAGTGGCGAGGGTTAGCAGCAAGGCACACTTCCTAGTGAAACTTCAATTAATATTACATCAAGGTAGCATTTTCTAACAGTCGTTTAAGGTGGGGGGGGGGACCATTAGAGAATGTACGTGATCTGGCTTGTTTAAGGTATAATTATACAGTAACGATTAATTATTCCCATGTCTGATTGTGGTGATTTTTAATAGCTGCTACCGTTAGCCTTTCCTCCATTCATCGTCTGTCAGTCACCCAGCCAGCAGTGAAATTTGATGATGCCTAAACCATCGGCAATTTCTGCTGCGGTTTCATGGTGCAGTAAGTGCGGCTCACGCTGGTGGTCACCTCAGGGCTGCTTGCACCCACCAGCCCCTTGAGATTATGTTGTGTTCCCTTGTCCCATTCTGCCAGGCCCATGTGGGGAAATCACCCAAGTGTCTTATGGAGACAGCTTGTTTCTACTGAATGCCATCTGTTTGTATTCAGAGTCGGACGATCCCTTCCAACCTTTCCCTGCCCCCCCTGCCTCCCGTGCCCCCCATCTCTCGCTCGGAAACCTTCTGTCAGCTCTGCCATCTGTTGAGGCCCGAGGGTGAGTTTAGTGAGAATGAAGCGAATCTGTGCCTCCTTGGTTTTTTGTGACCCCGCCGTTGGGCTATGCGTGATGGAGCCTAACTGGCAATGTGAGGAAGACCAGGTGATAATAGGCGAGGTAAACAACAATTGGGCCAATAATCGGATGGGTCGTCGTCGTCATCATCATCATTATCATCATTATCATCATCAGAATTATTATCATTATCATAATAAATTATTATTATTATTATTATTATTTATAAATATTTTGTTATTATTATTTATTTTACACATCACATATACTTGTGTTTGTGTGTGTGTGTGTGTGTGTGTGTGTGTTTGGACTTGATTATTGTTAATTAGATTGTATTGCATTGTCAACTAACCGATGTGTAATTTGCTGAGAAGGTACATTGTGGTGTTTTAAAGACTTCTGGATGATTATAAAATTTCAGGTGAGATGTGGCACCAGATTTCTTGCTGTTTGCTGGCCCAAAGGTCCTGCCTTCCACAAGACGCTGTTTCTTCTGGATGGGACTTATGAAAGTCCTGAGTGAGGAAGGCCAGTGTAGGCCATCAAATGATGAAATTTGTGATTCTGTGAGATACGGACTGAAATTCAGATGAAATACCACTCCACTTTCATTGCTTGTAGTGGGAAGCTTCTGTAATATTTCAACACAAAGTCACCTGTAATTTCATGGAGATGAGTATCAGGTTGTGTGTCCTGGGTTATATCTAGATGTTCTGGTTTGCTCCTGAAGTCCACTGATACGTTGTTGGACTAATGGACACCTCTCTGTGGCCCATAGTGTATCTGTTTTAATTCTGTCCAAGGTATACTGCTGGTGGATTAGTAAAATCCTTAAGAGCCAGAACTCCCTAGCCAGTGGTGAACCATTACGCTTTGGATTTGGTTCTAAGTGGTCTTTTGATTCTGTGAACTTGATGGATTCTTTGAGACTAAATCCTCAACCTCAATAGCTGGTACTATTAATGTTGGCAGCTTGCGTGTGTAGGTGCACGTGTGCATGGGAGTTGGTATGATCCCCAGTGCTCAGGGCTGTCTTGGTCATTTGGGTGTTGGTCATGCCGTAATGAGACTTTCACTTGTTACGTCATGTTGAGTAACTAAAACAAGGGCCCTGTGTGTCTCCCAGTACTCGGCCACTCACCATGTGCTGTTGGTTACATACACACTTGCGCACATTTGTATTCTCATTTATGTAGGGGCTTCTCATTGTGTCAAATGATTAAAATCTTGTGTAAGTTAATAGCAGACAACCAGGTTATGGTGGGTTACCTCCTTGAGACCTTCTGACAAAGTCTGCAGCTCCAGGTTACTCGCACACGCACGCACAGCGTTTCCTCCTGATATGGGGTACTTTTCAATTTGTGTACTTCCCTGTACCCATTTGTCACACACCCATTTTATGTCGTCTTCCATTGCCGAAGACCAGCTCCAATACCAAGAACAGAAGTACAGAGGATGGCAAATATCCGTGGATGTTGTTTTTGCCTCTGACCATATATCAAGAATGCATCGGTTGTATGTTCACCAAATGGGAACAATCATGTTTCCATAATACCATGGTTCATCGCATCCTAAGTGTGTTCTTGGGAGGAAAGTTAGCAGGAACGCTCTTGCCAAGACCATCTTTGCTCTCTTGGTATTGAGAATCACCCATAATGTAACTGTACACCTTCTTTTCATGTCAGGGTTCCCTGGAGGATATCCCACCACAGCACCCACCTATACCCCCAATCTCTACCAGACTGGCAGCCCGGGCTACCCCCCAGGTAAGAAGTATCCCTCAGGCAAACTCTATGTTCCCCCAAAACCAGGTTTGGCTCACGCCCCTTTCGCGAAGGGCAAGACGGGACCATTCTCCTGTTCCTGCTTATCTTTACATGATCTTAAGCTGTAGAGAAACATCTCGGAATGTGTTGTGTTGTGTTGTGTTGGACAGTCACATAAGGACCCGGAGAAGCAGTGTGTGTGACCATCCCGTTAAGAACAAGCACAGCTTGGGGATGAGTGGAGTCAGGAGGTGTTAGATTTATGCCCAGAGTGGACTGACTGGTGTTCTGTGAGTGGTGAGGTGGCCACTCTGTGCCTTTTCAAAAGTTGTCGAACCTTAAAATGTGGGTGTATAAGTAGCACAGAAAAATGCCCAATGGTACAGATTCCAATGCCTGTGGGTCCGAATTAGGATTGGAATCTTCCAGTTGGTGACCACTGTCCTAGCTGCTTAAGGCACCTTCTCCCCGCCCTCTGTGAGGTTTGGGTCTGTGGGTATCTTTATGCGTCCCCGGAGCAAGTCGCTCTTCTGCAGCTCTGCACCAGTGCATGCTGCGCGGTGGCTTAAATTGCTGCCCGGGTTCCTGGCAGGAGTACTCAGGTAAACGGGCTAGTTCAGTTCTGTCCACACGTCGGCGCATGCTGCTGGTTTCATTTAACAAGCCTCCTGCCTGCCAGGGCACCAAGAATCTTTGTGTGGCCGACGTACGCGCGGACTCAGGGCGGCAAACTGAGAGATGCGTCACCTTGTAAATGTGTCATTTTCATCTATGACTGAGTCCTTGGTGCGTTTTCTCAGTTCGGCTCATTTTCCAGGTCTCTTCCGCCCCCCCACTGTGCTGCCTTAGGTACGCACCTGTGCTCAGGCTTAGTATGGATGCAAGCAGGGCCTGAGGGATGCAGTTATGCAGGGTATCCATGAGCAAGAGGTACAGGGGTGTTTGGCCTGTAGTATTCACCGGAGTTGTTTTTCTGCCCCTCCCCCGACCCTTCTCGTACTGCAGGATATGCTACAGGGACACCATACAAAGTGCCCCCGACTCAGACTAACGGTGCCCCCCCACCCTACTCCCCATCCCCCAGTCCCTACCAGGCAGCTATGTACCCCATCAGAAGCGCGTACCCCCAGCAAAACCTTTACGCCCAGGTAAGAGGTGGTGTATGGGTGCGTTCGGTGATTTTGGAAATTTTCTATATGGTTTGGTTGAATAAAAGGACAGTTGAGACCTGTGTTGGGGACATTAATGCCAAACTGAAAATGTCTTTCCACTAGGGGGCATACTACGCACAGCCAGTGTATGCTGCTCAGCCCCATGTCATCCACCACACCACAGTGGTGCAGCCTAACAGTATCCCCTCTGCCATCTACCCCTCACCCGTCCCTGCCCCACGGTCCAATGGTGTGGCCGTGGGAATGGTGGCCGGCACCACCATGGCCATGTCTGCAGGTGAGACTTCTCTAGTGGCAACATTGTACTCTCCATTCAGATCACCACATTCCTTCATAATATAATCTATCTTAATATAATCTGTGCTTCACATTTACAAAGGTTTTTATACAAGTACGCTGTTTTAAAACAACGTCAACTGTTAAACTGTAAATTGTTGGTACCATGGCAATAATCAAAGGCCGGCTCTGTCCTCCACCATATTTGTAGGGACCCTGCTGACCACACCTCAGCACACGCAGCACATCGGTGCACATCCCGTCGCCGTGCCAACATACAGGCCTCAAGGGACACCTGGCTATAGCTACGTGCCCCCACACTGGTAGACCTGACTGGACAGCTCCATGTAAGTGCCCTGCCCAGACCTGGCAAATCGTTCACAGGCTCATTTTTCGTAATGTGACATTTTGTCGTGTCTCTGTTGGCCCCGTCCCGACCTCCAGCGCTCCTTTCTGTCCCTTTCAGATCTGGCGTTAAACGTTGTATGCAACTTCTCAAGTCGTTTTTCTGGTGCTGGGTATTCAAGATCAGAGCCTGAAGTGTGTCTGCAAGAACATCGAGGGAGGGGGTCAAAAGTGCAAGTGTCACTTTATGCAGTCATTAGTGTTCTTTGGAGCTGCTTTTTTATTTTTACGCCTGTTTTTAGTTAGTACTCCTCCCTGGTGTCCCTGCCCTCTCACGCCTTCACGCTAGCCGGTATCAGGAAGACTCCGCCAACTCGTCCTGCCCATTACACATAGACGGCCCCTGCTCTCATCCACTCCCACACCTCTCACATTTCTTAGTTTCGCTGGAAAGGTGCACCTGACTCGTGTGTCCCTCTGCCTGCTTTGCCTCTCAGGATTCGTCTTCCAGCTTTTAGCAAAAGCGTTAAAAATAGCCCCCCCCCCCCCCATGTGACAGTGGCTAGATTCTTTAAAAAATCCCATATGTTTACAAATTCTTTACTCATTACTTGGGTCAATCAGTCACTTACAATTGGCTTTTTTATAAAATACACAGTCTTACTCTATGCTGTGAATATATAAATACTCTGAATTTAACATAACAAGGAATTAAAGGGATTTTTATTAATGACATTCACTGGATAGGCAGTTAAAAATAATAATAAACTGGGGCTATGAATAACATAATTATTCTAATATAATTAAGACCCCCACTGATCTTGGCTCCCTGATTTCTGGAATGAGGTCCTTTTTCATGAGGGTGTTTGCGGGGGGGCAAGGAGGCAGAGGTGGCCCTAGGGTCCTGGTGACGGCACCGGCCGGGCCCCCAGGCTGCGTGGCATATCCTCCCATTCACGGCGATTGGTGGGGTGGGTGGTAGGGCCATGTGCTCTGAGTGTGGCGAGGGGGTTGCCATCACCTAGGACGGAGCCCGTTCCCTCCCCCAGAGAACCTCCATATGTATGTACAGATAATGTAGCTACATATCAGCAACGATCCTGGAGCTTTGCACTGAAATATATAAGTAGTATGTCATGAACAGGTACAGGAACATAATCTGCTCTTTATAGGTTATATAAATCCGCAGTATGGTACCCTTCGGTTAACAGCAGAGTTTAAGAATCTAATATGCGTAAATATACCCGAATATACGTAACTTATGCGAGTGCTCTGTCATGTAATCATGCATCTTAAATGACACAATGCCATTCAGTTTAGCAGTGCAGTTTAGCTTGAGCGTTTTTGGGGGGGGTACTCCCTCGACTCCCTGGGACTGATGTGTAGGGGGAACCATTGTGCGTGACCTACCCCCCGCCGCCCCCACCCCGGCCCCCATTGAGATCTATATGCTTGTGGCAGCTCATCTGCATCTCAGCTAGACGATCTTCAGAGTTCGATTCTTGCCGTCTGCGGCGCGTTCTACCTTGTTTTAAACAATTACCGCGGATAGGGCTGCCGGTCCATGTTCTGTATTTATTTTTTATTTTTTTGTTTGGCTTTGCCGTATGTCCTGATAGTGCACGTATCGTCGTCGTTGGAAGTGCTGGCTCTAAATTGGTCCCTTAACGACCCCGACTCTCGGCTCTCGAAGCCGGGACATCGAGGCCTCCCACTCCGATTTAACTTACACCTCCCCTCTCCTTGCCCTCATAAAATTTCAGGAGGGCCAGGAAAAGCCGCTTGTTTGGATGACCTGTGTCTACACGATCGTCCGGGATTTGAGCTGAGCCCGCGACTCGTACCCAGTGACGTCAGCCTTCCTGTCAGATGTGTCACCGTTTTTTGCGCCGAGGTCCTTATTCGTGAAAAAAGCTGTATTTGTGGCCGTATCTGTTAGCGTAGCATTTATATATAGCTGCTTCTCGTGGACAGGAACACACTGCAAGCAAAATTATTCATCAGCATTTCACTCTTTTTCAACATTTTAAGAACAGTTTCCTTTCCAGTTTCACATGGGACATAAGCACAATTATCTTACTTCGTAATAAAAAAAAGAGAAGCCTGTCTGTAATTTCTGACTGGATGAGGCAGATAATGACGCATGACCATCACCAAGTCGCTGGAATGCATTTCTCAAAGCTGTGCAAACGTTTACCATCCAGCGTTTTTTCACGAATCTAAAAGAATGTAGCCATTTCTGCCGGATCCTGAAACAACCAACCAAAAATACATTCAGTTGAGGCCATCATTTCTTTTTATTTTTATTTTTTCTGTTGCTTACATACTTCCTTATAAGGAACTCTAATGAAAATCAGGATTTGCATAAATGGCCCAGTATGGAAGCAGGTAGTGAAGATTATTGCGTGAAAGGCTTGTTAACTACCAGGTGCATTTCTTATACATAATTTAATGTCTTTTTACCATAAGTGTTATTTAAGTTCTATTATAATTATTATTATTTTATTGAATGGAACCTTAATGGTCGAGTTGAAGTATGGTTCTGTTTATTTTGAAGATTCTCTGGGGAAGGGAGAAAGGGAACTTTAGGTTTTGTTTTCACAAGCGCCTTTTGAACTAGGTTCAGAGCAAGGCTTGGTACATTGTATTAACGTGACTTAGCTGAGGACAGCAATTTTTAGGTTTCACCTTTTATCCCACTCACTTATCTTACAGAATTAGTTAAATTCCATTTCCTCATTGTCTCAATGAAGCGTCTTTCAGAACCCAGCTGAATGTGGTGTTGAGTTAATAGCTAAATAAACATCTTTGTCTGATGGGTAGCCGGGAGAAAAAACACAGAGAATTTGGTTCATTCGACAAACAATGCCTGTAACCAGAGTTTGGTAATTCCGGTCCAGAGAGTAAAATTCCAGACCAATATTTTGTTTCAACCAACCAGTTAACCATAAAGAGTCGAAGAGGACTGAATTGGTTGGTTGAAATGAAATCCTGGTCCGGATTTTTATTCTCTGGACCGGAATTACCCACCTCTGCCTGTAACACCGAGAGAGTGTCCTCTTAACGTCTCGCATCCACACACAGGCCCACCTCTTCACGGGGCACGTTACCAGGGCTGCACTTCACTTCTGAAAATTGGCATGAAGAACTGAGGGTGTGAAACGCATTTGTGGGTTTTCACCTGAAGTCAGATGGCGCACTTGCGTGTAGTAAGGTACCCAGCACTAATCCTGACTGTCTCTTTCCCCACACTGATCTATTAACGAGAATTTTGCAGAAACACTTTTTGATATTATAAAGATATATGTTTGTTTGAGGCTAACCCAGAGAGGATGGATCCTACAGACTCCACCATTTCCCCCAATTGAGAAGCACTAGAGCTTTAGTTGATTCCTTAGTGTAGGCAGTCATGTTTAAATTTTGTCCCTTAATTGCAGCACAAATTTATTATAATTTTTTTTTTAAACACTACTTTTGAGACAAGGTATAAGTTCTGTGTCTTCCAAACACATTTTCCAAAGCACGATTTAGGAGTGTAGTACATGCTTTCTGAGGTGGGCTCCTCACCTTCGGGGTTCCAGTGTTTCCCGGCTTGCGTATGCAGCAAACCTTGCAGCTGTTCTGCGATGGGACCGCTGCAAGGGAACCTTTTTTGCGGTGTGTGGTGAAAGGCTTGTGAAAGGAGAGACCCTTGTGAATATGAAGTGTAAATCTGTTATGGGTTTTTTTTTTGGGTTTTTTTTTTGTTGTTCTTGAAGATCAGTCTCTGATCTTGGTGTCAGAATTAAGCCAAGTTTCTAATTGTATAATATTTACTGTAAGATGTAGAACATTCAATAACTATTAAAATCTTTCCCAAAAAACAATTTTTGTTTGTGTTGATCATTGATGTTCAATAATGCATTACACTGAATTGTATATTTTAATATATGTAATTAACCCAAACGTCATTTTGATTGCCTCGCCAGTTTTTCTTTTTGCTATTTGATTTTTTTATGCATTAACATCAAGGCTGCTGACATTTGACTGGACAGTTATTTGCTAAGTAAGGGTTATTGCTTTATGCGTTTCAGACAGGATAAACTTGCTTTCTGCTTGTAGTGTGAATGTTACTGTATCTCACTGGTGGCTACCTTTGGCCCACTGGTACATCCCAGGTCTGCAGGATGCCCGGCAAAAGGATGCCAGTCATTCTGCCAGGAGGGTCAAGGAGAAGGGGCTGGCAGCATAATGCCGGGGGATAAGCTGAGCTTTGTTACGTCCACTTTAACTGGGGTTAGGAATGCTGGTGACATTGGGGACATGGAAGAGCTAGACAGCCATATCAGCGAGAGCAAAAGAGTTGGGAAAGTGGAGACGGGAGAGGAGTGGAAGATTCGCTGACCCACAGAGCCATTCCTGGAGCGTCATCCCATTTACAAGGGCACTGCAGAGACTGTGCTAAGTGCATCTGCAAAATGACATTTGTCAAGTTTACAAGTAGGTGTCAATGTGAAATGGGGCCAGTCAATTATATAAGCAACATAGGGGGCCGCCTTGGGTCCCAACTTTGAAAGTGCACAACACCTAAATGTGTCCTCTGCATTTAACCCATGTGACACTATGATATAGCAGTGGGCAGCTAATTCAGTGCCCGGAGAGCAGTACCTTGCTGGTTGCAAACCAGCAACCTTTCGATCACAAGTACACGTTCCACTGCCAGCCATTATCACTTTGCCTCTGACGGGGGGGTGCCAGAGGTGACTCTTGCCTGGGGCACCACATAGGTTCGGATCAGCCTAGATGTGAACAGCTACATAAGGGAAGAAATCACACAGAGCAATGAAACCTGGACCACAGAACCAAATTGGAGATCGTTTGCAAGTCCGTAGAAAACAACGCTTCTAAAGTTCCGCGTTATTTGGAGGTAGTTTGTATGCGGCATTATCCGGTCGCAAAACCATATCGGCTAGTTTCTTGACGGCACTGTGGCAGATTCCGTTTTCTTTTAGCAGAAAAATGTGCATGTAGGTGTGATAAACAAGGAATGGTCAGCCATCTTGTTTACTGTAGTTTTTTTTAATGCAAAATGATAGATTGGCTAGCCGTCGCGGCTCGCTAAACGATCTCTTACGACTCGCCAAGGCTGTTGTTAACAAACTTGGGTACAAAGAAATTACTATCTGGAATAAATGCACAAAGAATGTGGGGGAAAAAAATGAAAACTAAATTAACATTAAAATATTCCCTTTGAAAACAACAGGAAAGACTATAAAAAGCAATGCAAAGTATTTCACTTTCTTCCTGTGTCTGTGCGTTGGTTGTAAAAAGCAGGACTGTAATTTAAAAACATGACCACAGTAGCTCTGAGCAAGTCTGTATGACTGAGCTGAAGAAGAACCTTCAGTCTGAAAATGTATTTCTTAGGATTTCCTTTACATAGTATGAAGTACACATAATTAAAACCTAGGTAAACCACGTAATAAAAATGTACAATAAAGAATAGTCTGATAGAAATTCACTTCAACTGAAATAATGAAAATTGGGTAGGACAAAATCATCAACGTTTTATTTGTTTTACAGTATATGCTCTGTTTTGTTAGAATGCAGATGACCATCCCAGGATATGTTTGGTTGCCTGTTTAGAAAAAGACAGTCATTTAAGAGGAGCGATGTAGCCAAGGCCACCTAAACCTAGACCAGAGTGTATTAAGACTGAGACGAGACAAGACCAAGACCACGGCAGGGCTGGACCAAGTCAAGATCAGAAACAGACCAATGTTTGAGTCTGAATAACATAACACACCATAAAATGTGGGGCATAGGCACCATCTTAGGGTTGGGCAGCTTGGCTTAAAGATTGTGTCCCAGTACAATTTGAACCATAGATGTTTTTCTTAAAATTTCAAAATGCTTCTGGACAGGTAAAGCACGGGTATGGCTGTAAATGTCCCACTTGTGGGACTAATAAAGGATTATCTTATTTTATCTTATCTTATGGCTACTGCAGGATGCAAGGGCATAGGTTTGGTCTCAGTGTAACAAACAAAGCATGCACATCCAAATGATAACCTCTGGGTGATGGGCAGAGGAAACACTACGTGAAAAAGGATGGAGTCCTCACACCAGATGATGCTCCTGAATTTTTTGACATTTTGATACCTTATTTGACATTTCACAAGTCTTTCATCAGACGTTCCGATGAGTCATCCATCCATCCATCCATTGTCCAACCTGTTTATCCTAACAGGGTCGCGGGGGGCCCAGAGCCTATCCCGAAAGCCACAGGCACAAGGCAGGGAACAACCCAGGATGGGGGGCCAGCCCATCGCTGGGCACACTCACACACCAGTCACACACACAGGCACACCTACGGGCACTCTAGTAACGCCAATCAGCCTCAGCATGTCTTTGGACTGTGGGGGGAAACCGGAGTACCCGGAGGAAACCCCACAACGGCACGGGGAGAACACAATATTATTTCAAATAAGATGCACTTAAGGGGGTGGCATGGTGATGCAGTGGTTAGCACTGCTGCCTCACACATCTGGAACCCAGGTTCAAGTCTCCACCCAGGTTCCATGTGTGTAGAGTTTGCATGTTCTCCCCGTGTTTTCACAGGGTTTCTGCCCTTAATCCAATAACAAGCTGAGGTTAATTGGAGTTACCTGATTGCCCATAAGTGTGCCTGTGTGAGTGTGCCCTGTTATGGGCTGGCCCCCCATCCTGGGTTGTTCTCTGCCTTGTGCCGATAGGCTCCGGACCCCCCCGCGACCCTGAACGGGATATATTACTTGCTGATTGGAAGAGCAGGCTGTTCTCAATGGCGAGTGTGCTTACCAAGTGATCTGGCCACTGACTGTAGATTATCAGTGAGAATCCTTCATTTCATCCTGTGTGGGCCTTAGGCGGACAGCTGTCGATGTGTTTTCCCAGTAGGAGATACAGTGAGGCCTGCATGTAGAAGGTGGTGTGTCTGGAACCCTGCTGGCACTCATGCAGAGTACATCAAGGTGTGCCGCCAACAGTCAACAGTTCTTGGGGACCCACAGGCGGGCCACGTTTTAGCTCCCTCCCGACAGAGCTGGGCGGGAACAAAAACATGGAATGACTGTGGGTCTCCAAGGACCGGATTGGGAAACACTGTGCTACATGGTCTTTCAAGTCACTCTGCCACTCAGGATTAGTGCTAATTCTGCATGATTGCATGAGATCCTGGGTTGCAGTGCTGTGTACTCACTACCCCTCTCTTTACATTCAACTGGTTGGTTGAAACAAGATCTTGATCTGGATTTGTACTTTCTGGACCTGAACTATCCACCTCTGCTTGTACACCATATTCCACCGCACCTTCATCAGAGCCCAGAGCCACTTAGTGGTCTGCCAGATTCTGGCTACCTGGAAGACCTGGTGGTACAGGAGGGCAGACTGGTTTGTGTGGGTCGCTGTGCTTATACTATATGTTGCCTAATGTTTCTTATTGTCAGCTCAGGGATCCAGTACAGTTGGACTATGTGCTTTGTCTAAGTTCCGTCCTTTCCCAATGGCATGAAGATTACATCTTTGGGGTTTGTGGTGTAATTTGCGGCTGCAGTCATATGCTCTTGCCCCATGGCATAGATCCTATGTCTGAGTGGTCGGGCGACAGTAGCCAGGTGGGACAAAAGTCATGACTATCCAGCTGGTGGTGTTCACTGTCAGCCTCCCGCCGTAATGCCCCATGCATTTCCTTGTCACCCAGTCTTCTGGATGCTGCCGGAACGGTAATGCCAAACCAGGCCACCATCCCAGAGAATGGGCCTCAGTCCCAGAAAGCTTTTTCTCACCCATTTGGGTCCAGCAGTAGGTGCAATAATAGTTAGAGATTTCGGAGTGGTGTGCATTGGAAATACAAAAGGGGGAGAGTTAGGATGATCCCAAGAGCCTTTGAGTGACAGAGGCCCCAAAACATTTGAAACATAAGTGGATCAGGCTGGGTTAGGGGCCCCATATGATATGAGCTGTACCCCTGGTGGTAAACATCAGCAGATCCAGAGAGCCACAAGCTTGATTTAATCACAATTTCAATGTTGTTTGACTAAGTAGATATTTTAATTATGCATAATTCCAACAAGAATGGTTAACTTTTAGGAGAAAAGCTGAAAATGTTACTTCATCTCCCGACAGGTCATCCTGATCAGAGTAATATGGTAATTAGTGTTACTTAGCATGTTTATTCACTTACATTTAAGTATATGCTGTCAAGTTTGAAATTAATTACGAGGGAGAAAAGATTTGTTTTGTACATCTTGGTGACAGCATGTCAGCATGGTCTAGTTCTGAGGTTTAGGGGTCTGTGCCTGTCTCGGTGAGGTCACCCATCTGGATCTCGTGAACAAGGCTCTTAATCCAGAAAACTGGCCACTAGAAAGATGGCTAGCCCAGTGTCCGCCATCTCCATGGCCGCTACTGCAGGTGGCTGCCCTTCACTGGCAAGCTTGCTTTCACCTTATTAGAGATGGTAGATAAAAAGTGAATTAATAAAGTATCAATAAAGTATCAGTATCCAATTTAAAAAAAAATCATTATAATGGCATCTGCTTCCATCTAGCGAACATTTTTGGCAACGCATTCGAATATCCATCTAGTCTTATCTAACCGCTTATCTAGTAGGGTTATGTGACGGAGTTTGGAGCGTCTCCCAGACTGCTCAGGGCACAAAGCTGGGGTACATGCTGAAACACAGAGACGCGTA
The DNA here is from genome assembly GCA_026780845.1 of Petrocephalus sullivani. Taxonomy (NCBI): domain Eukaryota; kingdom Metazoa; phylum Chordata; class Actinopteri; order Osteoglossiformes; family Mormyridae; genus Petrocephalus; species Petrocephalus sullivani. Next base: position 11,633,463 of record JAODKM010000037.1, on the reverse strand, counting down.
ACAGTGAGCATGTTTATTGCAGTTATTTTTCCATTTCTATTCCATTACCTTATGATGGTTGCAGAGTATAATAGAAACTGTCACGATGATGGTGCGTTGTTTCAACTACGTCTAGATCCTTCGCAATAGCTAGAACGCCCCCTAGTGTAGGCTATATTTACTTTGCACCTGATGCCCTGTTATGCACTCGCGTTCGGTGCGTGCTGTACTCGTGTTTTGTGCCTTATGCCTCCCTAAAGGATACAGGGCGGGTCGAAGCCCACATAAGCGAGCCCCCCCCCCCCCCCCCCGAAACGCAAT
>JAODKM010000037.1:11613255-11627437 GCA_026780845.1 Petrocephalus sullivani | reverse complement strand
GGGACTAACGAGTGATTCGACATAGGGAGGTTTTCGACTTAAGGAGGTTCGACTTAGCGAGGTCCGACTGTATTATTGTATTTTCATTTTCCACAATATCCACTTGCAGAATTGTGCACAATATCGACAGCAAAATGAACAAATGTAAAACACAAATCCATCCCTTCCTGTTCACTAACAGGTGGGACTTTCTCATTGGCTAGATGCAGAGAATGTGGCCACCAGGGGGCACTGTGCCGCTGCCCAGGCAGAGCTCTACTGCGCTACGAGGTGCAGGAAGGTTGGATGTGTGCAGGTGAGCCTTTGAGCCACACCTGTGACTTCACTTGTGAGATGTTTGTATATGTAGCTGAATGGAGGACCTGATGCTCCTACGTGGACAGCAGGGTGGGAAGATGGCTTGGCTCGGCACACAATTTAGGCCTTGAATTTCCCTGGTTGTGTAACCAATTTTTCTGGTTGTCAGTTCAGTGTTTTATTTACCGTATAAGCAAGTTATACAGCAGGATAGTTTACTGAAGGACTTAAGTACCTTGCTTAACAGACACGGCGACATTTTTGTCTCAATTCCAGGGTGTTTAAAGCTGGTTCTAAACATCGCTGATGTTTTCTGTTGTCAACAGTGTCGGAATTGAACCTGCCAAGTTTTCAAATTGTGCTGGTATACTCAGTACTGTTGGGCATAGCTGCTTCGTACCTGTTGTCCCTTCAATGATGATACGATGACGAGTCAGACCAGGCCACCCCCTGCCTCTGGGGTCCAGGCCCAGGGTCACGTTCTGTGACTCTGTGTCCAGACCCCCAGGGCAGTGTGACCATCACCTGATGATCTTGAGGCATTTGTCTGAGAAGGGGCTTTGCATGAATATCTACTTAAATGGTGGCCATGCTTGAAGCTACAGTATGTTTTCCAGGAGATGTTAAGTGTCCCTTACTTGTCCGCAGGTGTCCTGGGAATCATGGCGATTTCTGTTGCGTTGAGACCCAAGAAGCCCCTCCTAGACCACATGAGCACTGTGGAGCCCAAGAAAGGGACACTGCCCCCCCCCCCCCCCACCTGACCAAAAGGGGCCCAAGTCAGAGGTCCCTGATTACTCAGGTTCCCCCTGTGGCCACTGTCTAAGGGTAAGGACCACCCACAATGCATCATTTGACCCAGCAATAAAATGATTCTGTAAAGCAGTGTTTCCCAGTCTGGGCCTTGGGGACCCACAGGAGAAACACGGACCGTCTGTGGTCCCAGGGGACCCGATTGTAAAAGATTGTGCTGCTGTGAAGGATTCCCAGAAATTCTTAATCCTAATACTGAAATATATGCAGTAATAAAAATACATAAGTTCTGATTATATATAGTGTAAAATGTATTAATTTTTTCTGTGGTTTCACATTATGTATGTTCTGCCCTGGCCCTCTAATATTATTCTGCTTTTTGTTGAGGTGAGAAGCAGGCCAGCAGAAATGGGGAACATGCACGTTTTTGTGAGAAGGTTAGGGAGGCTGCTACTGAATTTTGTTGAACTTGTGTTAATCCTTAAATGGCTGGCAGTCTTCAGATTTTTTTTTATCTATTTGGCATCTTCAAGCAACTGGTTTTAGGTTAGATGACAAAATATCTTAAGACATTCAAAGTAGGTACCGTGGGGATTAAGGCCTTTGAAATGAGAACCTGTGTTATGCTAAGTCAGGAGAGCCAGTGGAATCTTCTGCTGGATCGTAAGCTGCTGACAGTCTGCCTGTTGCTCCTCAGGTCTGGGTGACGTAGAGCTTTCCCAAAAGCAGTGTGGCCTTGTGGGGCTGTTGTACAGTGACTAGATAATTCATGTCAGGGAGGACACTTTGACAAATTCTGGGAGTCTCCTGCAAATTGAGTGGCTCCCTGACACCTGAAAATTATGCACAATGTCCCGGAATTCAGTCATTCCGCTATTTAATGGTGGTAAAATTAGCCGGTAAGAAGTTCTGCAGCCTTGCCCCAGAATTCACCACTATTCTCTAGCCCTGGTCAGCAGATTTTGCCCACCCATTAGCCCCCACCTCAGTCGGAAATGCATATACAGTATTACTGCAATACCAGCCAAGCACTGGTCAGTACCCCCACCCTCCTGGGTGCCCCTCACCTGCCTCCCTGAAGTCCGTATGCCTAAGGTGGGGTGTCTGCTGTGAGCTAGGACAGGCTTTGGGAGCTACCATTATAGTCAAAAGGAGCTGGATTTCACTTAAGCACTGTGTTCTTGGTCACCTTGATTAATCACGCATGTCATGATTAATGAATCAGCTGGATGAGTCTTTCAGTCAATGAAACCAGTCAAAGTACAAGAACTGAACTATTAAGCCAAGCACAAGAGCCTTTTGGTTTTTAAGGTTTTACAGACTACTTTAGCAGCTCAAATTGACCTACCTGACATGGATTATTTGATCACCCTAGGTTGTCCAGTGCCAAATATCCAGCCCAGTATAGTCTTTCATACAACCCCATTTCCAAAAGTTGGGACTCGTGTGTAAAATAACAATGTGGTGATTTTCAAATCCTATAACCCATATTTAATTGAAAATATCAGATGTTAACTGAAATTTTGACACATGATCGAATTTGATGCCAGCAACATATTTCCAGAAAGTTTTACTGGGGCATGTTTATCGCTGTCGTGCATCACCTCTTCTTTTAGGTAACACTACTCTGTAAATGTTTGGGAACCTAGGACCCAAGCTGCTGGGGAAAGTGAAATGTTGTCCCATTCTTGCCTGATATAGGATTAACTGTTGAACAGTACTGGGTCTTTTTTTGTATTTTTCATTTTATGATGTGCCAAATGTTTTCAGTGGGTGACAGGTCTGCAGACAGGCCAGTCTACTACCTGGACTCATCTATGTAGCCATGCTGTTGTAATATGTGCTGAATGCAGTTTGAGACAGACGGATACAGACCTCCGGACAATGTGACCTCATCCCCTGGAGACATGGAGGCATTTGTTGGAAGCTTATGTTTATACCTACCTGGGCTGAAGGTTCATGCACCAGCAACCTTCAGTGTTTACTGAGTTACCCTCCACACACACACACACACACACACACACGTATTCCCTACTCCCTGGTAATGGGTATAAAATAACATCTGCGCATCAAACGTTTTTAATAATTTTATGCGATTTCATAAATGCATACTTTCCAGTTCTTTTAGCCATGCATTAACTTGTACAGACAAATCCTTACACGCTTCTGGTATAGCTTACAAAAAACGTCAGTTTACTGAGTCTCCAATTGTTCATGGTATGTTGACGCATGCTATTTAACATTGTTTTGGATGGGGGAGATGCTGTGAAGCTGATTTGACCTGCGCCGTAAAAAATGCATCTTTAGCTGAGTCTGTAACAGAGTACAGTGTATCATCACTTAATCGCTAAATTAAATGTCTTTTGCCTCGGAAAAAAATGTGTGCCTTTTCGTTCCTTCTCTCGCATGAAATGTTAAATGATACCCAGCAAATTCCGCGCAAGTAATCAAACAGTAAGCACCCGGGACCGCGCGTTTGCTTCGGCTGGCACTGACCCGCACAACCCCGGGCCTGATCGCCGAAGATAACGCCGCGTAACGCACGGCTTTCCGTTCCATATTCCGGCGGCAGATGCGTCCTGTGGCAGTTTAACGTCTCGCCCCTCCTCGGTCACACACGCCAGGAACGCCGCTCCCACCAGCACACGCCCGCGACCCGGTCCACACTGCGGGGGCCGACGCGGCGCTCCAAACGGCGCCCCCGGTGCACTTCCACACCAATCCCAACGTAACCAGTTCCAAAGCTGCTTCGATCCATGCAGTCCCGCCAGATGTGTACATTTTCTCTCTCCCCCCACACATCCATCATCGTGCATCATTCATCGACCAGCCAGCTATAATAAGAATCAACTCGTGCATTTTTTTTTTAATCTTTAAAAAAAAAAAAAAAATTAAAACATTTCAGCCCTAACCTACCTGCGCGCTCGCCCGTAAGTTTAATTACGGCCGCGCACTGCGTACGTCGGCGTCGCGCGCCCCCCCGCGCGCCCTTTTATGAATGGGCGCCGCGCGCGCGTGCCCCGCCAGCGCGCATACCAGCGCGCGATCGCCCTCGCGCATATTCGCTTGTTTACATTAGCGATTTAACTTTTACAGCAGAGGCCCATAGGCCGCCGCGCGGCGCGGCGCGGGGAATTGTGGGCAGCCATTGGTCCTCCGAGCCCACGGGCCGCCAGTCTCCCCCGCTGATAAAATGGCTGCCTCGGCGGCGGCGGGTTCTTGTCCCGATTCGTGCCCGAGCTTCGCCGTCGTCTGTTCCTTCCTGGAGCGCTACGGAGCGCTGCTGGATCTGCCCGAGCTTACGTTCGCGCAGCTGGAGCGATATCTGCAGGAGGGCGCGCAAGGTAAGAAAAAAGGAACAAAAAGGCTGGAGCAGTGGAGGACCTAGGGGAAGGGGGTGTCCACCTCCATTGCTTGTATGTGTTGCTGGTCGTGCAGACATTCGCTGTTATTGTGTGGTAATTGGGCATTTAACGTCGCCCCCTCCTTTGCGGCGCTTATTGCTGCTGTGGCTGTTTCAGAACACGGAGCGACGCCAAAGTATCGTTTGTGCCTTTTTAGCTGCTATTTTTTGGTGCCCAAAGGTTTAGGGCGCTCGAAATGTGTGCTCGGAGTAGGCTGTGTCAAGATGTATTTCCCAGTCTCGGCTGATTCTTTATGGCTCAAATTGTTCCTTACGGTGCGCAGGAAAGGGGGCTAAACTACTTGCAAGTTAAAGAACTGCAGCGGCAGCCCGAGTTCCCTTTCCAGTTAATGATGACGGGCGGAGTTTTAATTTGTAGAAGCATGCACGTATGTGTTTTAAAAGCCTGAAATGCGCTGGCGATATTTACAGTTACATTGTAATTTTTGGCATAGTTTGGTTGTGACAATACTGCGCATGCGCACAACGGGTAAACTTCCTGCCAAATGTAGTTGCTGTTTTTGAGCGCTGGAGATTCCGTTCATTCAAAGTATTTTAGTATAAATACCATTTTTTCTGTACAATGTATGTTTCCTATTAAAACTATAGAATATAAATTGAGTATTTTTGTTGTTTGTGTGCGGTATCACCTATTAAATCTTTTGTTTGGCTCTTTTCACCATTAAAGTGAAAACAGTACTTCGGGGAGCGAGTACGATTTTCCAATAACTGCGGCGCATAAATCACTACCCAGATATGCTGCTCGCGTCAGATAAAGTAATCAAGTTTAATCATTGGTTAATGCTATGGACGTTGCGGGTTTTTGTCAGATTTGCTTTATGTATAGCTATGTACCAACTGAACTTTAGTCACTAAAGGGGTGTTATAGACTGTAATAATGGACCTGCTTGGTTTATTTATACGGTTCTAAAAAGGTTAAATGCGAATCTTTTGAAATGCTGACTTCTGAACACTACTTCGTTCCCTTGTTGGTGTTCGTTTCCACGAGGTTATACCTGAATATTTTGACCCCCACCCACCCCTCAAATCTTACGAGTTACCTTTAAATTCTCATGCGCTGTAAATCGCATGTCCGAATTGTAATGGCGTCGTTTCCATGCACGGAACGCGCCAAATGTGCTCAGTGTTTTGATGTTTCAGTCACACTGTTTTTGGCAAGCATATGTACCGGTTATCACCAGTCTGTTAAAGTGAATCATAATTAACTTCTTCTATGTGTAGATGTGCAACTTCAGTGCTCATTACGAAGAAGATCTCATGTAGGAAATTGTCAGGTGTAAAAATGTCCCAGTGAAAGTGGTTCTGTGCGTCATTTTAACAACTTAATCGACATCACATGTTTAAAAACCATTTCTGTAGGAAAAACTCTTTTTTTTTGTATCAGATCTTTTGATCTAATAAAATTCATAGAAATATGTTGAAGCTAACAGGTATTGTCTAGATAAGAATCATTAGCTGCGCTGACAATAACATTCCACATAAAGTTCTTGTAGATACCTTTAAATACAACAAATATTGCATCTTGCATAATCATAGTCTGTGTGATGATTCCATTTTCTGATATGCAGTAGTTTCCACTCCAACCCTCCATACTGCCTCCCTAGTATGAGGAATACACAGGCTGAGAAGTTGACAGCATCTCCCAGTATAATGCCAAAAACATTACTTGATATCCTACTTTATGGGGCTGTATTTAATACTTTTTATTACTAAAAATTTTGTGTATGAAATTACAAGTGGGAAATGGGTGACCCATGCAAAGGCAAGTCTGCCTATGCAGTAACCTCATATCTATTTTATGCAAGAAAATATTACAGTCCCTGTCTTCTTCTGTCTGCCTTAGTTCCTAAACTCTTGGTGGAGCTTCATGTGAAGCTATTGAGGAAAATTGGCAAGTCAGTGTCTTCAGAAAGATGGGAGAAGTACCTGGTAAAGGTGAGTATGGCTTCAGGTTGTGCCAAGGCTATTGGCTGATTTAATGATGTATCACAACTTTCAGATTTAAAGCGGTAAAAATATTTTACTCTTTTAAAGTGCTTTCAATTATTCTCTCGTCAATTTTTTTTCGATTTTGTAAAGGGGTCCAGTCTTTGTTGTGATGACACGTTAATTGGGAACTGTATTAAGTCTTAACAGTAGATGAATGAGTGACTGAGGAGGGTGAGTCCATTTCTGTCTAGGTTTGCCAAGAGTTCAACAGTACCTGGGCATGGGAACTCGAGAAGAAGGGGTACCTGGAGATGACGGTTGAATGCAAAGCTGGAATTCTCAAAGTAAGACTCTTAACACTGTCAAGGAATCCTTTTCCAGAACTCCACCCTATAGCTCTCGCTAAATTAACAAGATTATTAGAAATTCCTTTCAATAGAACATGATTCAACAGTGGATACTTCGGGGTATATTGAGATTTGTTTGTTTTTCTTTCTCTTTTCAACCACAGTATTTGTGTGAGTGCCAATTTGATGACAATGTGAAATTCAAGACGACGATCAATGAGGAGGACCCGGATAAGATGAGGCTGCAGCCAATTGGCCGAGACAAAGATGGTCTCATGTACTGGTTCCAGCTGGACCAGGATCACAATGTGCGAGTTTATGTAGAGGAACAGGACGACCTGGATGGATCCTCGTGGAAATGTATTGTCAGGTAGGGTGAGGATTTGAAGAATGTCCATAAGAATTGGGAAATTCAGCAATTATACTTGCATGCTAAACTATTAGTTCCTTTTCATCATGATCAGTTTTCATCGATGAGAGATTACACAAAATAACTTCAGAAGGATGCTAATAAAATGTAAGGTTTAAATCAAAATTGATTTGAATACCAGTTGGATAACAATGTCAAATGAATAAAATTCTTTAATTCTCCTGTCCCCTCCCCCCCCATCCTCCCTCCTCCCCCCCCCCCCTACCCCCCCCCCCCACAGGACACGAAATGACCTGGCTCAGGCAGTGGAGCTACTGAAAACCCAGATTGACCCAGCTTTGTTGAGCAAGAAGGAGGTAGAAGAGGGGTCCACCAGTACCAGTCCAAGCCCAGATGATGAGGAGATCAAGGAGGAGCAGGAAAATGGTATACTTGAATATTTTAGTACAATAGTGGTTTTGGCACTGCAATTTCAAATTTAACATGGAGCCGATGCTAAATTGTTCATATATTAAAGTCTTTCTTGCAATGAAGTACTGTGTGCGCAAGAACTTTGCTTAGAAATGTGATTATTAATGGTACTGTTTCTAAATCAGGGAATGTGAAGAAGAAAGAGAATCTAGAAGACTCCTCAGAGGATGAAGATGACAAACCCACCAGGGATGCCACATGTTCCGTTAGCGCAAAAGCTGAAGGCATGGAAAAGTTGTCTAAAGAGGACATTGCAGGTGACACACCAGTTGCAATGGAAAGTGAAGAGAGCACGGGGAACAAGAATAGAGATGTTTCGGGAACGTTGGATGAAATGCCCTCAATGGCTCCTGAAATTCCAGATGGCACTACTGTCATTAAAGAAGAACCAAAAGAGGAGTCTGTCTGCGTTAAGGGTGACACCATCAGGAAAAAATCATCACCAATAACTACGGACAATCTTGATGGTACTGTTAGGGTAACGGGAACTGAGGAAGTGAAGAAGAAAACAACAGAGGATATCCAGAGGGCTATTAAGAATGATCAGCAAGCTAAGATTCCTCTGAAGAAGCGAGAAATGAAACTGAGTGACGATTTTGATAATAATGTAAGTAGCACCATTGTCTTCTGGAATCCTTCTGCCACTCCAGTCAGAGAGCCATCAGGAGAGGCTCCAGAGAAGAGTGCGGATGTGAGCCAGTTATCCCCTTCTGAGGAAGCTGTAAAATCAGCAAAAGAGGACCATATTAATGGAGAGATCCAATCAATCAACAATACAAATGATAATGATGGATGCCAGGAAAGTTTGGTGCCCGTAGAAAGGCCTAAGGACCTGGAAAAGGAGGGAACTGTGAAAACTGTTATTCAGGAAGTGGAAAATGTGTTGGAGGACTGCAAACAGGCAATTCCAGGGTCACCTAAAGGGGATTTTGCAATTGGGAAGCTGCCGACTGAAGAAGATCAAGCTATTGAGGCGATAAGAACCAAGGAAAGTGATCAGCTCAATGACATCAAAGCATTGAAGGAAAGCAAAGCTAATTCCACTGATAACATGTTGGCATTTGACACCAGTGTAGATAAGGAGAAGGCTGCTCAGATCTCTGTAGTAGATGTGATGGGACCCACTTCTGACTCGGACAATGTAGGACAGACGGTGAAAACAGATCTGTGTCTGGAGGCTACTCAGATGCCGATAAAGGAAGTGCCCTCTGGCCCTGAGGAAACCACAGTAAAGACAATGGAAATGACTTTGGATCGCGGAGTCCTACCAGTAGGGAACAATGATCAAGTCTCTGGCTTAGAGGATCCTTCAGTAGAAAAAAAGGAAACGTCTTTGGTTTCTGAAGCTATTCCAGTTGAGGAAATTGAGTCAGGCACTAGCTCTGCGGAGACTGCAGCTGCGACAGTGGAAGTGGCATTTGGTCTTGGGGCTGTTCCAGCAGAGAACAATAAACGGGACTCTCAGGATCCTTCAGAAGAAGCAGTGGAGATGGCTTTGGGTCCTGAGACCATTCCAGTTGGGGAACAGGAATCCGCCTCGAGCTCTGAGAAGGCTGCAGGTGAGACAATGGAAGTGGCATCTGCTCTTGGCGATGTTCCAGTAGGAAAGAATGACCATGTCTGTAGCTCTCAAGATACTTCAAAAGAAGCATCGGAGATTGCTTTGGGTCCTGAAACTATTCCATTTGGGGAAAAGGAATCAATTTCGAGTTCTGAGCAGGCTGTAGTTGAGACCATGGACGTGGCATCTGCTCCTGGTGATGTTCCAGTAGGAGATAATGACCGGGTCGGTAGCTCTCAAGATCCTTCAAAAGAAGCAGTGGAGATGGCTTTGGGTCCTGAAACTATTCCAGTTGAGGAAAGGCAATCGGCCTCAAGGTCTGAAAAGGCTGTAGTTGAGACAATGGAAGTGGCATCTGCTATTGGTGATGTTCCAGTAGGAAATGATGAACAGGTCAGTAGCTCTCAAGACCCATCAAAAGAAGCAGTGCAGATGGATTTGGGTTCTGAAACTGTTCCGTCTAGGGGAAAGGAGTCAGCCTCAAGCTCTGAGAGAGCTGCATTTGAGACAAAGGAAGTGGCCTCTGCTCTTGGTGATGTTCCGGTAGGAAATAATGACCAGGTCTGTTGTTCTCAAGATCCTTCAAAAGAAGCAGTGGAGCTGGCTTTGTGTCCTGAGATCATGCCAGTTGGGGAAAAGGAATCAGTCTCAAGCTCTGAGGAGATAGCAGTTGAGACCACTGAAGCAACATCTGGTCTCGGGGCTGAGGAAATGGCTTTGGTTCCTGAGGCCATTCCAGTTGGGGAAAAGGGGTCAGTCTCTAGCTCTGGGGAGACTGTAGTTGAGACAGTGGAAATGTCTTCTGATCTTGGGGCTGTGCCAGAAGAAGAAGAAGAAAAATCAGCTTCCAGCTCTGAGGAGACTGCAGCAGAACCAATGGAAACTGCTGTCAAAGCCATGCCAGTAGTGGAAAAGGCATTGGCCTCTTGTCCTCAAACCACTGTTACTGAGAAAAAGGAAACTGTTTCTAGCTCAGAAGACACTGCAGTGGAACCAATGCAAATGACACCTGGACCTGAGCTGGTTGCAAAAGAGGAGAAGGAAACCACTACTAGTACAGAGTATCCCCTAGTAGAAAAACCGCAAAGCTCTTCTGGTAGTGAGGACAATCCACTACAAGAAAAAGAAATCAATTCTAGCTGCAATACCATTGTAGTTGAGAAAAATGTTGCCATCTGTCCTGAAAGTCTTTCTGGATTTGAGGCTATTGAAATAGGGGTAAAGAATACTGCATCTACATCTGAGGGCACTGTTTTACAGAAAATGCAAACTCTTCGCTCTGAGGATATTTCAGTAGGACAGAAGGTAAGCTCTCTAAGCTCTGAACCGGCTACAGTAAAAGAAAAGGACACCACCATTACAGATAATACTTCTGGACCTGAGGCCTCTACAGTAGGAGAAATGACAGCCATCTCTGATTCTAATGCAACTACAGTAGAGGAAAAGGAGAACATTTTTGTTAATGTTTCTGGTAGCTCTGACGCTTTCAAAGTAGGAAAGGGCAAAACTGCTAGTGAGGACAGTTCTGCCCCTGAAATGGAAATCGAAATGGGAGCAGAGGAAAAGGAGACCAAATCTGTCTCTGATTCAGCTGTAGAAGGGAAAGATGTAGCGGTTTCTCTTGAAGATGCTTCTGGCTCTACTTCTGTAGCTTCAGAAGAAAAAAGTGGAGCAGCATTTACTGACACCAAGGAGCATCCCTCAAAGGAAGAAGGCCAAGAAGAACCAAGCGAATCCACTGCTGAAACCCCTGTTGACTATAATGAGAATCTGAACAATGATGTGTCTGATAAAAAACAAAGGAAGCTGAACAAGTTCAAGGAAGCAGTTGGAGTTGTAGACCCCTCTTTGGATAGTGGTCCTGTTATGGATGACACTATAGACAAAACTGCAGGGGAAATAAGTCCTGAAAAGGATAAAAAGGAGTTTGAAGAAGAGCAAAGCCAAGAAAAGAAACCAGAGGCAGAAGAGAAAGAGGAAATTGCGGGTCAAACAAAGGAAGCAGATATTCAAGAGAAGGTAGAAGAACAACTAGCTCAGCAAGTTGATGACCCAGAAGAAAACAAGAAAGAGGACCAGGAGGCTGAAGCAGGAAAGGGGAACGGTGAAGTATCATCAGAAATCCAGCAGGAGGGCATTCGTCTGAAGATCAAGATTCCAACCCTCCGTAGGACAGCAGAGATCCAGAAGGACGCAGACCCAGAATTCTCTGATGGAAGGTCTTTGAGGAGGTCGCCACGGATCTGTCGCCCCACTGCCAAACTTGCTGAAATCCAGGACATGAAGCTGGAGAGGAAGCAAGTTGCAGCATCTGTGGCTGAGGAAGATGAGCAGGAAGACGATGGGGAGGATAAGATTAGTCAGAGAAAGCAGAGGGACCGCAAGATTGATCCTGATGGTCAAACTAAGTCTACAAAGGTACATGCCTTTTCAACATGTATTAAATATAAGGTGAATTAATAATAGAGGGTACATGGTTACAAGGGAGATTGTTTTTGCTCTTCCAGGGCCGGAGACGGCAGCGACGAGCTCGGTGGTCCAACACTCGGACTAGGTGGCGCAAAACAAAAGGCTCCAGTGAGGATGATTATGAGGAGGAGGAAGAGGAGACTGAGGAAGATGACAGTGATGAAGATTACAAAGTGGAGAAGAAAAAGAGAAATCGGAACAGACCGAAGAATGATTCCGACACGTCCTCCCCTTCTTCTTCAGGGGAAGAGATGCCAAACGATGATCCTTGCAAACACTGTGGCCTCCCAAACCATCCCGAACTGGTGAGTTGCAGTAGTTTCTCGTTATGTGATCCTAAATCAGAATTTGACTGACTTCAAGAATGGGTGTATTTGTGTAGTAATTCAAGGGACACCATGTAGCTTGACTTTGGATTTGTGTTGAGTCACATGCAATCCATCTAGTAAATAACTTTCATTCAAATAGTAGCTTTAATTTAAGAACTTCATTTTCACCAACGTCCCCACATCACCAACCCACAGATCTTGCTCTGCGACTCATGTGACAGTGGCTACCACACGGCCTGCCTGAGGCCACCCCTCATGATCATCCCCGACGGCGAGTGGTTCTGCCCGCCCTGCCAGCATGTAAGCAGTAAAACTGTCTTCAGGAGGGTTTGCAGTGATTCCCTTTTCTAATATGATAATTATCTGAAGAAATAATGTTATTGCCTTGCCTATTTTGCCGTTAATGCTATATGACTCACAGTCTCCTGTTAGCTACCTTCTGTCTGGCTAAATGGGAATTAGCAAAAATTGCAAACCTACCAAGGACTTAAATAGTTCTTCCTCTGCCTCTGGTGCAGAAACTCCTATGTGAACGATTAGAAGAACAGCTGCAGAACCTGGATGTGGCCCTGAAGAAGAGGGAACGAGCAGAACGAAGGTGAGGAGCTCTTTTATTTATGTCTTCCCCTGAGCCTTTCCACCCTGGGGCCTTCCACTCCTTCAGCTGTTTCTCCAGCCTGTTAATTTTTGTCGGTGGCATCACCCTGCCATGTTTGTGTTTGTGCGTTTAATTTTCCCCCTACTGTCTCAACAGGAAAGAGCGCTTGGTCTATGTAGGGATCAGTGTTGAGAACATCATCCCTCCTACTGTAAGTGTGTCAAAATCCTCTTAATTAGCACCTTTTTAAGATGGATTAAAATTAGTTGCTTCTCTCAATGTATTCTTGCATCCAAACGTGGCTCGCAGCCCATCTTGGCGCTTTTATTTTTCTAAATTACATTTCCTACAGAATCAGGTTTTTTTTGTACTCCTTGGCCAGAAAATCTATCGCTTTGATTCCAGGAGGGGGTGGTATAGTTGGCCCACGTGTTCATTTGTCATACAGTCACTTTGGAGTTGGAATTTGCTCTATCCATGAAGATCTAATGATAGACCTTCCATATGGTTCAACAGCCAGATTTTAACTGCTCTGTCACTATTCCCCTCTTAAGACATTGATTAGGGATCATTTGTCTTCAGTTGAAATTGAGTGAATGTAATGAACCTCCCCATTCGTTTTAGGACATTGTAGTGGAAGAGGAGAAGCAGGAGAAGGAGGAACAGAAAGGGGAGCAGGAGGAGATTAAGAAAGAGACCAAAAAAAGCCGGAATTTTGGACGCCGGTCAACCCGAGCGAGGAAACAAATTAGCTACAGGTCTGTGTGTGTGTGTGACCAGCCAGTAATGCTGTGCACTGTGGATTTGCAGTGGGGAATTCCTGATCTTTGTTGCTTTGGCCCTAGGTTTGATGAGTTTGATGAGGCCATTGAGGAGGCTATTGAGGAGGATATCAAAGAGGCAGAGGGAGGAGGTGAGACTCTATTAATTGATTAATGAGGATTTGAAGGATTTCAGTTTGTACAGTGAACTCTCCTGTCCATCTAGTTACCCAGCTGAGGCCTTATTAAAAGGTGAAATTTGGAGGCTTACGTAAAGGAATTTGTGTTTGATGTAAAAGTGGTGCCCCATGCAGGGGCAGGCCGGGGAAAGGACATGGCCACCATCCTGTCAGAGGAGGGAAAAGAAAATGGCCGGCCTCCCAAGAGCAACTCGGCCCACCGTAGGAAGAAGCGGCGACGTCTCAATGATCTGGACAGCGACAGCACCCTGGACGAGGAGGAGAGTGAGGAGGAATTCCGCCTCAGCAACAGGTAACTGGTGCTTTGGGATCTGGGGAAAGACCCAGTTAGCTCCAGTGAGTTGGCTAATTGTTTTCCCTGGATGGGGAATACATATGGTGCAGGGACCAGTTGGCTACTATGGACAGTTGTTCTTTTTTTTTATTTTTTTATTTATATTTTATTTTTATTTTTCCAAACAGAAGGATAACAACAGAACTTGGAAAACATTTGCGTGATCACCATCACATATTTACAAAAGTCTTAACAGATACATACAGAGGTCAAACTACAAGACATAAACACAATAAATTTTTCCCAATATTGAAAATACGTATCCATCTGTAATTTCAGTGCAAAGGTAATTCTCTCCATATTTTGAACACTGGTTACAATGTCCAACCATTCAGACTT
>JAODKM010000037.1:11586269-11607772 GCA_026780845.1 Petrocephalus sullivani | reverse complement strand
CCACCATGCCCTCAGGCGGGATGCTCAGTGCTTAGCATGAACTGCTTCCATAATGTGGCAGATATGCGCTGGGCCACGTTACTCACTTAGCAGCATATGCTGTGCAGATATGCTCAGATAGGTCATCTAATCAGCATGCTGACAGCTAGTGCTGCCCCCCCCCCCCCCCCCGGTTTAGCTAATATCAGTGAGGGAGTATGGGGCTCCTGCAAACTCACAGGATCAAAGCCCATCCCCCTGAGTGCCTCATAGCCTGCTCATCCCAGCAGGAGCCGGGGTAACCCAACCCACCGAAACGCACATGCCTGATGGCCCTGCGGCCCCTCCTGAGGGCCCCTTCTGAGGGCCCCTCTTGCGACCCCCCCCCGAGGGCCCCTACTGGACTGAGACTGTCACTGTGTAGTCTAAGCAATATGACGCCTCTCCATGTACTATGTGTTCCAATATAACACATATATAGTATTTTCCTTGTTCCTGTTAAGAAACGCGTCGTTCCTCACCATTCACCCCCAGCTGCACATTCTGCCCACTTCCAGGCTATTAAAAAATCACTTTTTCATCCAAACCGCCTTTCTTGGCACCAAATCCGGCCCACTGGCAGGATCCCGCCTGGATCGGAACCCAGCGCTTTGCGAGCGGCTCTGCATTGCCGCCACTAAGCCAGTCCCAGAATAACACCGTGGTTCGTTTCGCGAGAGCGGGTCCCCTCATCCGGGAACGCCATGTGGTCCTCCACACTGCTTCTTGGCTCCCTTCCCACGGCCTGAGCGGTCTGGCCACCGCTTTTGGGGTCTGTGCCATCGCAGCATCCGGAGCTGAGTGTATCGGCGCGTTTCTCACCCTGCGGTGCTGGGCTACGCTGGCTTCTTAGCCTCTTGTCACACGGTGCCGCTCGCATCATGTAACATTTCCCATCAGCCCTCGGTCTGTAGCCTTTCCAGGCCCCTGACATCCGCATCTCTAAACACTAGAAGACCGACCATGTAGACAAGTAATGAGCGGCACACCAACATGCATGTGAGGCGATGCGCACAGGGTCAGATGACAGCATCCCGGGATAAAGTGCAAAGTGACTCTTATTCATGGATGAATGTCATGGAATGAAACAGTCTCTGTTAGCTGAGAGGCTTTTCCATGTATATGATGTAAACCAGCGCCCTCTGTTATTGTGAGTAATTAACTGTGTCAGTCGCTCACTGGATATAAGCTGAGACTGCAGAGAGTTTCTGTTCGGCAACTCTGCATTTCCTGCTTTGCTCCGGCCATTCAGGAGTAACACGGCAATAACAGCCATCTCAAACCCGTGCCCATGGCAAAGTGCAGTCACTCGGCTGACTGGAGAAAGAAGGGCGCGGTGGCGGGTCGAGAGGTCGTGTGTGCCCTGGGCTGTGATGAGACACGGAGCAGCTCTCGCCATGATTTTGGTGGCACGTGTCTGATTTTAGATTCACAGATCTGATGATGAGGACAATGGGGGGAGGGTGTCTTTCATTATAGCCGTATTGCTGGAGGAGCAAACAAATCGAATTTAATCAGCCAGACCCCCTGAAATGTGACATGCATTCAGACAAGACAGGGAAATGAGAGCATTTTCCAGCAAGAGCTTCAACTATAAATCATCACTAATGAGCCACTGAGTAAAACCTGAATGCAGGATCACTGTCACAGCGGATCACCACAAAACCTGAATGCAGGATCACTGTCACTGCGGATCACCACAGAACCTGAATGCAGGATCACTGTCACAGTGGATCACCAGAGAACCTGAATGCAGGATCACCGTCACAGCAGATCACCACAAAACCTGAATGCAGGATCACTGTCACTGCGGATCACCAGAGAACCTGAATGCAGGATCACTGTCACAGCGGATCACCACAGAACCTGAATGTAGGATCACCGTCACAGCAGATCACCACAAAACCTGAATGCAGGATCACCGTCACAGCCGATCACCACAGAACCTGAATGCAGGATCACCGTCACTGCGGATCACCACAGAACCTGAATGCAGGATCACCGTCACAGCGGATCACCACAAAACCTGAATGCAGGATCACTGTCTCTGCGGATCACCACAGAACCTTAATGCAGGATCACTGTCACAGCGGATCACCACAGAACCTGAATGCAGGATCACCGTCACAGCGGATCACCCCAGAACCTTAATGCAGGATCACCGTCACAGCAGATCACCACAGAACCTGAATGCAGGATCACTGTCACAGCGGATCACCACAGAACCTGAATGCAGGATCACCGTCACAGCAGATCACCACAAAACCTGAATGCAGGATCACTGTCACAGTGGATCACTTTGAAACCTGAATATAGGAACAATATCAATAGTGGATCACCACTTTTCCAGTTTGCTTGGGGTTCTCCTGGTACTGTTCTGTTCTCATAAGCAGAGCTTGCCAGCATTTTGTGACAATTATAAAGTTAAAAGTGCCTGCTTAAAATTTCAACTGCAGACACAGTAGAGAGAAGAGGCTTATGTCTGTTTGAGATGGAATATGGGAGCTTTTTAAAAACACATTTAGATGGTTGCTGTGAATCTCCTTTTGGTTAGTGTGTCCCATACAATCCAAGAGTATATTTTCACCAATGACGTTTCAGTTATATATCAAGTTTTTTATGCTAAAAATATTGCATGTGCAACCTAAGGCTGCTTTATTCAGAGGTATACACCTGTCGAGTGGAACCAGAGTGTGTATAAATAAGCACAACACACGCTGCAAGTCATACGCAGTATAACATCTGCATGCATTGAAGAACATGGGGTTGCACGTTTAACAGTCACGGCTGTCAGTCCGGATCCTCGGCGCCGTCTGTCTCAGAGAAGGCGTGAAAAGCGAGCAGTAGGACCGCTGTGAGGTTCAAACCGCGAAGGCAGCCTCCGCCGCAGTCTGTGGGAAACTGCTCCGCAGGCTGTACAAAGAACGCCTCTGTAGAAGCTTCCAGAAGTGCTGCCGTCGACGAATTGCTTTCAGAATGCCAGCAGACTCTATTAGCTCCCTGTTGATGGCGCTGACAGCAGTATTCTTAAGGGCATTTATCTCCAGACCTGTCTGCGAACCTCCCCGGCAAATCGACTGTGAGGAATCATGGACAGAAGATGCAGGTGTGACTTGGTGTCCACCCAGACAGCCCAGTCTAATGCAGTAGGTAGAATCAATGTCGATGGGCAAGGGTCAAAAACCAGTGGGGAGCAGAAGCAGAAGTCAAGGAGATGGGCCAGATCGGGGGGGGGGGGTGTTGGCAATCGGAAGCTCGTCGGAGCTTTACCTAAACAAACATGTTCTTATGGCAGAAAGAAAAATGACTGGTTCAGAGAGATAACCAATAAGATTATAGAAGAGGTGGGACCAAGACATCTGATTGGCCAGGTATCTGACACAAGACCTGATTGGTTTTCTCTCTGGACCAATCATTTTTCTTTCTGCCCTCACAACATCTTTACGTAAGTAAAACTCCCGTGAGCCAATCAGAAAGGCAAGGCAAAACTGTCTAAGGACTGCAACAGGATCAGGAACCCAGACAGCTACATTTTCACAGGGGAAAGCTCTCAAACTGGCTGAAAACGGGACGATCTCACGACCACCCAACACACTACAGACATAAATAAAGTAATCAGGAGAATCAACTACATCTGGACAAAGGGGCGTGGCTGATAACAGGAGATCAGTGATCTAAGGTGCAGCCTGAACAGGGCATCCCCGACTGAGCGTTTCTCACTGGTCGGAATCCCTCGGAGGGCGTGACTGTGAAGTAGGCGGATCCCCGAATGATGTAGACAGGGCCCCCCTGGGCTTGTTCGTCTGTGGCTGTCAGGGTCTTGCCCAACAGGGCAGCCATCGTCCAAACCCTACCTGAGTGGACGACTTCTATCCCTGCTTCCATTTGGTTGGTGTTGAGGTGCGATTGGCTTCTTTTCCTCCATCCGCTGACTTTCTCACTCGTCAGTCACTTTTGGGTTTCCCGAGCCGGGCCACCCAGGCTTCGTGATCAGTCACGAATTCCAGTCAGATGTGGGATTAACACCGGGGGCTGCAGTGAAAGGCGAGGGGAGTAACCGAGGCTCAGCGGGTTCGGCCCCTGTGCCGGGGATCGGAAGGTGCTATCGTAGGGCCCTTGAGCGAGGTCCTTAACCCCCTGAAAAAAATGCTCCAGGGTCGCCATAGAAATGCTTGACACTGCACTCAGACCCCAGGCTTCACTCTCCCCTGTATATCTGGGTGTTTATGTCTCAAAGGAAAGCAGGATTAACATTGACATGTACCTGTGCCTCTACTTGTACAAACGGCTAGTAAGGCATGATTTCTTTTCAAGCCAAAGTTTATAGCAGGTTGTGAGGACGCTGGACGTCTTTCAGTTCCTAGGAGCAGAGTCAGCCCTTAACCTTGCTGAAAAAATATCCATCACTTTGGATAAAAACTTCTGTTTGATAAGTAAGTGTGAGATGTAAAGGATGTGTGCTGTGTCTGTGTGTCTCTAAGCAGCCTCTGGCACCAAATGCGGCCTTTTCTCAGGCAGCAAGCCACCTCAGCACCACATCTAGGCATCTGCTAACTTGCAGGGGTGCCCTTGACACTGCATTTTTCCTTCAAGGTGCATAAATGCCCAGTTTAAGCGGCGTAATCAAAAATTCAAATTCAGCGTGGAGCAAACAGCAGATAAAACATCAGATTGGATAATTTTTTTGCAAACTGGGTCAAACTGGGTCTATACATCAAAAGTAGTCATTAAAACAAAGCACCAAAAAATAATTAGGGCTGTTTAGGGCTGTTTATTTTGCAATTCATGTTTGACTTACATAATGCAACATAGAAAACAGTGACACATTCTATATGAATAATAATCCATGTGAAGACTATAAGGCTTCCTCTGAAAGATGATATTAAAAAAGTATTAAATATTAAACGATTCTCCACACACAGCGCTGCAGCCCAGGGTAACCTTCTCCTCTATGCTTTGAGGGCAACACCAGCACAGCCTGTCAGAGAGATATCTGTGGACCCTGGGTCATCCCTGAAGAGACATGCGGTTTACATTTTATTTTGACAGCAGGCCTGGTGTAAACAGACAGAGGGCGTCTCTGTGATACGCGCAGCGAGAGTCAGCAGCAGCGCCGCGGCTGTTTTCCAATGCCGCCGGCTTGTTCATATTCCACACACGTCAGCTATAAGTTCATCTGTGATTCTCTCATCTGGCAGCAGGTTAGTGCGAAACTGGAGCGGTTTCTGTTCACGGTTGAGCTTTGGCCCTTTTGGAGGGTAGGGGGTGAGGCACAGGGGCCCTCGCATCATTGCCTATGTTCTTCTGAAGCAAAGAGGATGGTCCTCAGAGTAATACCACAGCTACTGCTCTCACAGAAAATTCCGGAACATTTTTCAGAGGCATCCTGTGCCCCAGTCACATGTGATCCTTTGAGCAGTAAGCAGTCAGGAAATGCTAATTGATTTCTGCCATTGATCTCGTCGGACATCGAAGGCAGAGGAAGATGTGAGGTTCCGTTTGTGGGATTGAAGTCATCTCCTACAGCTTAGGGAGGGTGATGGATTTTGATGGATCGGTGCAGTTCTGGAGCCCAGAGACGTTACAGGTGGGGGGGGGGGGTCTCTTGTGTGGGACGACGCGGCTTTTGGTGAGCTCAGTGAGGAACATCTACTCTGCAGAGGAAGTAGTGAAATTACTAGCTGACACACACTCTTAGGTTGTCTGATGCCCAGAGATAATACTGATAAAACTCCAAGCTAAATTCTCTGGAGGAAACAGGACTAACTAATAGGCATTACACCAATTACGGCAGAGTTTTTCATTGTGTTTTGAGACGTAATAAATAGCACGTATTTGTTTTAACAGAGACCTTATCATTTAATGTGCCCAAACGCAGGACTACTCCTTTCACTGACAGCAAATGCTGTTGAGCAGAGGACTGTCTGCTTTTAATCTTTGTTTCTGAGAGCATGTAATTAAAATGGGAAGTCACACTCCCTTCATGTCATCAAGCCTCATAAGGGGAAATTAGGCTCTTTAATGAAGCACTTTGTCAGGCTGAAGAGCTACAAACCGGCCGTCCTGCCAAGATGGAAAAGCACACACACACGCAGAACACACAACAAGCTGCACAGACACTGCAGACTTACTAATGTGTGCCACACTGTGACAGGTGCACCTCTAGTTATTTTATGAACAATGAGTCCTTTGTGGCAAACACCCATATGGGCCCAGAGAAGGCCACGGTTTCAGCCCAGTAATCTAAAGCTCTTTGCCCAATATACCAGTTCCATTCGAAGGTGCAGTGCTGTTGTGGATTTCCTGTAATGCACCACTTCCCCACTGATGACATGATTATATAGTTATATAATAAAAGGAATTTGCCTTTCGTCAGGACGGTTAAAGAAAGAAAAGGAGAGAAAAGGGTCACTGCGAATCCTGGGCCGGCACCACACCGCATGCCCAAGCTCCAAAGCATGTTCTGAAGAGCCAGCTGCGCAGTCATTACAGGGCACTGCAGTACTCTCGAGACACTCTAGGGGGTGATCAAGAGGTGAGTGAGTATGAGACGTCTGCTCGGAGATGGAGGGGGCAAAGCTACAGGACGAGTCACCTGAAGTCCCACGCTTACAACGAGATGCCCCCAGCAGAAAAACTGAATCCCTTCTGCTAGATGTCCCTCAAAGCAAGATTCACCCCAGGGGGTCCTCAGCTTTCAGATCTCCCCCTCCGATAAATTGACAGCGCCACAACCCCCCCCCCCCCCCCCCCCCCGCCAAGTCGCACTTGCAATTCATTAGACAGTGCAGCACTGCACCTTTGCATAAGCGGTTTGTTGGTAACTTAAGTGGTTATTCGTGCATCAGATACGCGAATTAGCACATCGGATAAGCAAGATGCAATTTTGGATAAACATCAAACTCATATGTTTCTTCAAGTTTTATTATCAACTGAATGACTGGTGCGGACAGCCTAAGCGAGTCTTGGTAACGTATTGATTACATATAGTTAGAGAAGAGGGTTAAGGTATTATTATAAATTAGGTATTAATAAGTATTTTGAACCCATGCACCTAAACTATTTCTTCGGAAGCGATGAGCAGAAGCTCGATGCGCACCTCGAACAGCGTCCGGAAGCTCCAGGCTTCAGATGAATATGCATCACCGGTGCTGTAGATGGCGACTGAAGGCGAGAGCTGACGTCACTGGCGGGAGCACCGCGTCCAGGTCGCTTATGACGTCGTAGGGAGAATCCTCGGTGCCTCCCGGTAACTGGTTGACGTCTATCTGTTAGGAATCGTTTGCATGTCATTAACCAAACTCTCCAGGAAGGTTTTCCGCCTGCTGCCCGAGTTGCCAAGTACTCCTGGCGACTTTTGGAGGAGCAATCGGGAATCGCCCTGGTCAGATATTCAAAAAGATGGTTTTACTGACAAATGTTGCACCTCCGAGCGAAGGCGTTCGGCACGAAGAGCCCGAAACGACAGTATTTTTGGACGGAAAGGGACTTGGATCTGGGACACTCTACGTAGCAGAAACGTAAGATTTGTGATGTACATTTATGGTATTCAGTGTGTATAATGCATGGTTTTAAATGAATATTTTTTAGGATTGCTAACCATTTGTTATATTTTAAAACTAGTCTATCTCTTTTCATAAAAACGCGGTACATAATTCTGAGCTGCAAGAATAAAGTGAACTGAATTGGAAATGGCAATGTGGTCAAGTTTATGTACAAACCAAGCAATAATTTTTAATTGCTATTTCTGCTTGACGATCCTTCTCTGTACTTGACCTCCGTTTGTTTATCATTTTTAAAAAGCATTTTCTGCGCGAGCCCTGACGAAATGTACCCTACACTTATATAGTGTCTTGTCTGTATCTTGTCTTGGCCGATATAATGATGTGGACCAGCCGCCTGTGGTGGTCTGACGGCTCCGGAATGGGCTTCTCCTTGGAGTACCCGTCCATCAGCTTGCACGCCATCTCGCAGGACCTGAGCGCGCACCCGCAGGAGCACCTCTACCTGGTGGTGAACTCCGGAGTGAACGGTGAGGCGCCTGCTCACTACTAACGTCTGACGAGCTTGCGGCATTTTCAGAAAGGCATCCGCAAAGCCAAAACAATCGAATGGATTTGTTTTAACAACAAGCAGTTTAGAATACGCTGCGAGCTTTGCTCTGATAATTAACGACGTGAATATGGTGCTCCAACTAGAGACAGAAATGCAGACTTCGCGTCTGTGACCGATGCCTTTAATAATAGTAGTTGGTAGTCAAACCACGCTGGATGGAGTAGTTTCTTGGCTTTTAGAGTGGTTTCCCATCATGGCATTGGAAAGGAAAACGCTGTCTCCCTGGGAGTGCCTGTAAGACGGTCCAAATCGCGTTCCAACTGGCTTTTCACCCGTAGAGAGCCGCACTGTTAAAAACGTGCTTCTTTGCCAAGCCCTTCCCTGACAAAGATATTTTACAATAAGACGCTGACTTCAGACTAGCTGTCAGACATTGTAAGTGGTCTTTTTATGTGTTCCATTAACATTTATTTAATGAGTGCAGTCTTTAGTTGTGGAAGGGCTGGAAAAGTCAGTCATGGGATCCGTTTAACTTGTGTAGTCTACAGTAGAAAAAAGTTTTCGTGCTTGTTGTCGACAGACCAGCTTAATATTTTTGGACTGAAATTGGAGATATTGCAAATAAGGTGTGACCCCTTTTAATTCTATTTACGAAGGTATTGTTTATGTGTGGTTTGGATATGTGCCAGAGTGATGTAACCAGGGCAATTTTGTAGAAGAATTCTCTTCTGACCTTTGTTATGGGTGCCAAAATGGGGGAGGGGGGGGGGCTGAAAAATTTGAAGCATAATTGAATTGGTCTGGGTTGAGGGCCCAACATCTCTAACGGCACCCCTGCGAATCACAAAGAAATAAGCCAAATGAATGGAATTGGCTCCATCCTATTTTGGAATTGGCAGAATTAATATCGCATGTATCTGTTTATGGAGGAAAGCCAAGATGTCTGGTTTGAGGAGAATGAAACCTGTTTAACTTCACTATTAGCAGTTCTAATTAAAGATCCTTGGGCCACCTGTTTTCAATGCACGCATTTTAAAAAGTGCTTAAAGTTCCATTCTTTCTCCCGAGATGTCTCTAAAAAGCACAGTAAAGCTGAGGAAGAGGATGAGGAGGAAGGCGATGGCAGCAGTGATAGTGAACACTCCTCCTGCCCCGTGACGGAGATTCGGTTTGTGCCCAGTAACAAAGCTTCATGTGAGTCTGAGCCTCACAGATGAGAAGGTGACGCAGGTTTAGGTTCCCGTGCTGTCCGTACGCAGCGGATTCCGACTCCTGTCTCTGTACAGGTTTTCAAGGGAACCAGTGATCTGTTTTGTTCTTTGTGACATCCAAGTCTCCCCCCCCCCCGTCTCTCTCTGCTGTCTCTGTTGTTGTGGATCTTGGATGAATGTCTGTGTTCTGGATGAATACATGACCTATCTGTCTTGTTAGTGAAATCCATGTTTTCCGCCATGTCCGAGTGTCAGTCTCTTCACCCCGACTCCGAGGATACAGACTCAGACTTTGAAGGTGACGAGTATGACGTGGAGGAAGCAGGCAAGTGTACTGAGCTACTGCAGACCAGCTTCAATCCTTGGGGTGTTCAGTGGGGAAACTGGGTCCTGATGAAGGACATGTTGCAGGTGGTGATTGCACTTTGTCAATCCCCACCTGAATTTCCCTACAAAATTCATTACTTTATTTCTGGGTTTTCGTAGGTTAATCCATAGAGCGACTGATGCTCATAGAATGGCCCCTTCATCAGCATTGTCTAGATTTATGATCTTGCTTGGCAGGATTTTGACTCTTCTTCCTCCTTCCCAAACTGCGGAACAGAGCAGGGCCAAGAACATCTCTTTGATATCTATGAAGAAGGCATGTCTTACTTAAGTCTGGAAGGTCAGGACACGGTAGAGTCTTTGGAGGACGTGCAGGAGAAGTCTGCAGCACAACAGTTCCACGTTGATGGCGTCAAGACTGACAGTGACACCATAGGACTGGAGGGTAAGATTCTGGTGTCACATTTCATATCTATAGAGGTACAGGAGATGAGTGGGGTCCTAGACAGGGCCCTTGTGTTCATCTTTAGAAAGGCTGAATGCAAATAAGCAGAGACTCCCTATCTAGCTTTGGCACATTATAGACTAGAACTTGGGCTAAAATATCTGGTAAAATCCTGGACTGTACATAACATTTTGTTGTAGTTTTGGTGAAACCTAGACTTCCATAATCTAAATTCTAGAATTCAATATCACATGCAGCGATAACTATTCCCTTAGAACAGTAATAAAGACAAATGACTTGATTATCAAAGGACTTTAAATATTTGCAGCTCCAGATTTTGGATTATGGATGCCAGCACTCTGCATGCCGGGCCCCGAGAATGTGCTGGGCTCCCCAAGTCTGCTTGGCACCCATGTCCCTCCGACACCCCTGCCCCTCTAGCCCTAACCATGCTACTGTATGTTCTTCTAAAGACTTTTGGACATGTTCTCATTAATGTGTACCTCTCTTCTGCTCATAATCACAGGCGAAATCAAGAAAGACTTGGGCCACCCTGCAGAGAGAGGACCATTTGTGGAAGCTGATGTTGATCACTGGTAAGAGTTCTACAATCCCATGCAGTGGCTGAGGAACTATATCTCAACTAACACATCTGAAATCTGAAATAATTTCTTTCTTTATTTTTTTGGGTAAGTATAGATCCTGATGGCAAGTTTCAGATGGACCTAAGCACTCCAGCAGAATGGAAATCGGAAGCCTCAAGACTGTTATGACTCAAGAACATGCTAGGGCCATCGATGTTAATGATGTTGTTTGATTTTGTTCACCTGTAAAGTTCTTTTCCGATACTAATGTGCACAAATCACTGTCAGGCTACTGTTATTAACGTAAAAGCACAGTGTCTGATGCACTGCCTTTGTACGAAGTCCAGTTTTCAAAAAATTAAGATTTGTATTAACTAAACATTTGGTGAAAACAAGTATCTGTAATTGAAGGGAAATGGCCTTGATTGGTAGCTTTTGTGTAAAAGCAAACCTTCTACTTAATACTCTGCGGCTGTTGCCCAATTACCTCGTTAACCAAATAACCATGCTCTTTCCTGACTGCTTCTGTTTACAGCAGGATTTTTTCTGTTTCTGGTGCCCTTGCACCAGTTATGACTGGGCTTTGCTGAAGCTCACCCATAAAAGACTACCAAGAAGTGATTAGATCCCGAAAACTACAGTGGTGGGTGTGCGTCTGTGCTTGTGCATTCGTGTGACTGTACGTACGTGCGCGCGCGCAGGCATGCGTCTGCTCAGAATGATCCTTGGAAACATGTCTCCCCATTATCATG
Organism: Petrocephalus sullivani; assembly: GCA_026780845.1. Taxonomy (NCBI): domain Eukaryota; kingdom Metazoa; phylum Chordata; class Actinopteri; order Osteoglossiformes; family Mormyridae; genus Petrocephalus; species Petrocephalus sullivani. Next base: position 11,596,380 of record JAODKM010000037.1, on the reverse strand, counting down.
TGTAAGCAATAAAGGGACAGAATATGTTTGGGTGTCGTGCATCTCGCTACACATACTTACATTTTTATATGTTTGTCCATTCAACTACGACCTTGTAGCGCACAGAAAGCCGCAAGTACCAAAGTACCAAAGCCTCCAGGAGAGGGCGCATTATATCAATACATACATAAATACATCAATCCATCAATTTTCCATGCTCTTTTTCTGGTCTGGGTGCAGCATATTAATAACAGAAGTCGGCTTGAACGGACTGAATAGACGTCGGGTTCGGGATGCATAGATATATTTTTTTTCTTTCACTAATCTGCTTCCATGGCGCTTTTGCAAGAACTTCCGAGCCGAGGGACTGCAGTAGCTGTTCTTGGAAAGACCAGGAGGTGTCACTAGCTTTGAACGAATATTTTAAACCAAACTTAATTCAGACAGCTGATCTTGCTGTAAATAAATTACGATGCGTTCATCGTCTTTTATTTACAGTAGTTAAAACACGACTGTTTAATTTATGACCATGGTAGGATGACTATCTCCTTTTACTTGCGTTACTCTGCTATATACGTACTTATAAATTGACTTTCGTTCGCATAACATAATACGGGTCAAAATTATAAAGCACAATATCTGAACCGATATTTGCTGTCTTTATTATCAAATTAGAAATGGCATGTAACACTGGTTAAATAGGCAACTTAGAGATGCGCATCTCACTAAACAACCTTCTCCTCTCACTAAACTCAGGTAATTTAACTCGGTTAAATCGGTAAGGTGACGTCACATGAGATTTCGCTAAGTGCTATAAAAAAGACACAAAGACATAACGTCACCTTCTGCCGGTTACATCTCCTCCCTGAATGGACTGACTGTTCCACGCAGATCCGCCTTCCCGGCATATTGGCAGCGTGCATGGTGGGCGGGTGTTGCTATGTAGCGGTTTTGCAGGAGCCTAACAATGCTATCTGGGAGGCATGCTCATCGGCAAGTTGTTTATACCGGAGGAAAAAGAAGCCGTGAGCAGGTAGACTGGACGTGCATGCTTTAGGGAAAGGCGGAGAAGGGACTGGACTGCAGCGTGACACCCTGAGACCGCTGCAGGTAAGTTTCAACACAGGTGATTGTCATAGTCCTGTTATATCTTCCGCGGTGCTCACGAGGTGCGTCGTCCGGGCCCCTGGGATGGAGCGCTCCTCCGGGGTCTTTCGCGAGCGGTGCAGGCGCGCGTGCGCATCCCTGCAAGCGAAGGGCGTGCGGCGATGGATGGAGTAACAGTCGGCGGAGGTTTTAATTAGGTCTAGCCTCTTCTGACTTAGTCACCCCGATAAACTTGCATCGACGATGTTGTGCATCGTCCCAGAGATGCGCTACAAAGCGTTATGTATATTTCCCAGATACATGGATACGCCGTGGTGAGACTGATCTCAGAGATGATGCGTGTTTCTATGACGTTTACAGTTATTTTGGCACATTAATGCATAAGATAGATGTTCCTCGTTGTTTTGTGGAATGGTAACGTCCGCTTGATCGGAATGCAAAGTTAATAAACATGGGCAAAACATGTAATGTAAATGTAAAGTTCGTTTTAATACTCCGGATTGTTAGTTCCATATGCAGCCTTATGTTGCACATCAGACTGTGTTGTCTTTATTGAATATTGTTGTCCTGGTGGGCTGCAATGAACGCAGCTTTCTGTAAATCACTAGAAACGTACTCACCGAGAAAAGGGTAAATCAGGGTAAGAGCTGGTTCAGTCGGTCGCTGGGGTAGGCTGAAAACCCGAGTATCCTGCGCCAGGACGGGACCATAACTCAGGACCACTAATATTATGGAACGGAAAAATACATTCTCGCCAGAACTTTGCTTTCTGCATGACAGACCCAGAATAAATAAAATATTTCCGTGAATCTGTAATTCCTCAGAATTTCCATTAAAATACCCACCCCAGCAAATTGGGTTTAATGGGTAATTTTAGTTACAATTCCGCAGCATCATTAACCTCTGGAACCGGGTGCTCATAAGATCGTTTCCTCATTATATAGTAACACCTCTACGCAATTTAGCTCCATGTGCGTGAATAATTATGCGGATGCAGTATAAGTTATACTGTCGGGATGTTTTAAGTGTTCTGGGTGTTTTCCAGTGGGATGCAGCTTATTTGCGGACAGAAATAAGTGATGTGTCTACCTATAGGACCCCTCATTCTATTTGTAAGCAGATACTCGGGATATATACTAATTGTGGTAAAAAAACGATTATATACAGGGAACCATCTTATGTGTAGCGTAACTGTAAATGGGATCAGCATCACGTGACTCCAGGGGAAAGCACGGACCGTAGACTAATAAATACTGGTCTCCACATTAGGGTGTGTGTCAGTGTGTGTGGATCGAGGCTGAGACCGTGATCCGGTAGCATGAGACACCTGCCTCTTCCTATAACACTGTTCCGTGCTGTAATCACGCTGCCCTCACCACCCTTGGCTGCTCCTGTGAGTGCACTAAAACCCCATAATTTGCCCCGCAGGGACTGGTGCTCCATAAACGAACTCAGTCCGCGGTGCCTCATGGATTATGCACCATAGCCGAAGTCTTTCAGAAAAGCTGGAATTAAATCAGTGCCACCATGCTTCCCCTTTCCCTCTCTCTCTCTGTTTTACAGTACGCCGGGAAAGAGAGGACTCTGTTTGTCTGATCAAATTAGCCGTTTAAAGCTATTGTCACCGGGAGAACATGAGAGTGAGATAGGGATAAATAGGGATGAAAGGTCACTGTCACCATCTCTTCAGCGTATGTGGGGCCCTCTGTGTTTTTTTTCTGTCTGTAGTTAACTCCATCATTTATTGTCCTGTAACTTAAAGAACATGGAATCCCTGGAAACTTCAGGCGTGGAGCGGGACTGCCAGCCCCTCCGAGGTGGGATATTCCTCAGCGGACAGTGAGCTTATTTTCGCTGAAAGACAGACCACCACCCTCCCCCCCACATCTCCCTCAACCCGGAGGTTTGGGAACAGCAGGTGTACATTGTCCCGGACCACAAGGCTTTCTGTTGGATCCATTTAAATGCAAATTGGCCTGCCTCCTTTAATGCCATCTGCTGCTCACAGTAGGGCCAGGATGTCTGTACCCCTCCCAGCCTGCACCTAGTCATATTCGTGTGGGACAGTCACAGTTCAGTTTGGGGGATAACTGTGGCTATAACAGATAACTGCTGAATCTGAACAAGCCAAAAAAAAAAACACAGTCATGTGGCAGTGTGTGTGTATGTGTGTGTGTGGAGCAGTCACCTCACAGCATGGGCCCGAGTCTCCTGGTCTCTCTGTACACTCCTCTCTTCCGGCTGACAGCCCCTGTGGAGGGACCTTCTGCGCCCGTGGTTTTTTTCGTCCGTGACGGTGTGGATTCTGGCGTGGGCGGCAGGTTGCTGGGCGTGCTCAGTAGCCGGTGCGAAGGCCCGGCCGAGCGGACATGGGAGCTCGCTCCTGATTCACCGGGACATTAGTGCACGTTCACAAAAACAGATTATCGGGAAGAAACAGCGTCTGAAGGGATGTTATATGTATTACAGACTTATTTTTCTGTTTCAGTAAAACTAAGGGTAAATAAGGTTTAAATGGAATTAGACCAATGAGCATCTACAGGCTTTATTAACAGGCTTTGACTTACGTCCATAAACACGTCACGGAAAACCACTTAAGTTTTATTTAGATTCAAAATTAAATACCTGGGTACCTGTCGCTGAAGGACCAAGTTACTGTGAGATGGAAAAAAAGTGAAATTTCTCAAATCCGCTATTAGCATCCGTCAGACTGCAATGTTACAAAAAAAGAGTAATTTCCTCGATCAGCCCCAAAGCAGCAGATCTTTAATTCGTGCCATGAGGATAAAAAGTAACTTTCTGTGGTTTGGTTGCTTCAGGTCGGTCCGAGCAACTGGAGACGCAGGAAGGAGTTTGTGGGCGAAGTTAATGGTGGAACTTATCTGACGTTCATCATTTCTGTCTTGGCCCAGCAGCTCCTTCTCCGCCACTGGGGTCTGTCCAGACCCCATCGGCATTTATCGCTATCACTTTTGCATAAAGAACAATAACTGTGAGGAAATAGCTCGAATGACCCTCCCCCCATTCATATTCTTGTTTGGCAGGGGACATGAAAAACCAGGGACTCGGTAACAAGGTAATAGGATTTCACAGAGCCAGAGACACCTACTGCAAATGCTTGAGGGCAGGGGAATGCTTGCTGGCTCATATTTAAGTAACATAATGCAATAAGTGTGTCTCTCAGTTTCCACTTCCTGACTTACACAGTGGTTTGAAAGGAGATAGTTATACTTATTGGTGTTTAATCGCATATACTTTGTTGAGTTTTGGGGGATGTGGAGGAATTTTAGCAGCCTTCCCGAGAACTGGCTTTTTAAATTCTGTTTTTCTGAAGAAACTCAGGGAAATTGACTTTTAATTGACACAACATTTAACCCATATGTGACATAGCAGTGGGCAGCTAACTCAGTGCCCAGGGAGCAGTACCTTGCTCAAGATACCTTAGTGGTACTTACTGGTCAGGGATTGAACCAGCAACCTTTTGATTACGAGGTAACATCCTTAACCATTAGGCCAGCACTGCCACTAAGAAGGAAAAAGATGGGACACAAACCTTAGGAAATGCTTTGAGCACCACTCAGCCACCCTAATAAGTGTCTATTGATGATCTGATTGTTCTTCTACCACCATAGTGGATGGTTTACTCATCACTTTTTTCCACAGTCAAATTGAATGTAGCTGGCAGGGTGAAATAAGATCACAGGATAATCCATCTGTATCACAGGTGGCGTCACACGCACTCCAAATTCCTGCCATGAGGCTGTATCATTGCTCCTGGGAAATGGATTCGGCTTGAATCAGCTTCGGAATCCCGTTGAGTGTCGTCCGTGTTGTTGCAGGATTTTCCACTAGCCGCACGGTAACGATGGAATGTAGTGAGACAGCCTTTTCTCTGTTTTTTTCTCCCAAGTTTTCCCGTCTCAAATTGGATTCCAGGTTGTATCCTTAGTCATCGGAACATTGGCTTCATGATGGTAATAGCTTTCCACAAAATCCTGAAATTTTGGCTAGACTTGAGTTTTAGGAAATTCGTGCCACTGGAAAACTACATGCACAGCAGTCTGTCTAGGCTTGAGAGTTATTTTCTCATTGTCATACCATCCAGACATTGTACCACCATAAATGGTATTTGATGATATTTTCAAAAACAACAGCATTCAAGATGAAGCTCCAGTTTATCACGTGAACCTCATGGGTCTTGCTGGATCCCATTCACAGGGGCATGATCCCTATTAGTGATCTGCTCTACATGCGAGTCTTAGCAAGCTCCTCTATTTGGCATTAATATAGATTGATAATAACAGGAAAAGAATGGATTTTGTTCCAGCTTGCCATGTCAAAGAAATGCAGTTTAACCCAGAATACATATAGAGACATGCACATTACTGTCCGGGTCCCTACTCCCTGGCGTGCACATTACTGTCTGGGTCCCTACTCCCTGGCGTGCACATTACTGTCCAGGTCTCTACTCCCTGGCGTGCACATTACTGTCCGGGTCCGTACTTCCTGGCGTGCACATTACTGTCCGAGTCCCTACTCCCTGGCGTGCACATTACTGTCCGGGTCCCTACTCCCTGGCGTGCACATTACTGTCTAGGTCTCTACTCCCTGGCGTGCACATTACTGTCCAGGTCCGTACTTCCTGGCATGCACATTACTGTCCGAGTCCCTACTCCCTGGCGTGCACATTACTGTCCGGGTCCCTACTCCCTGGCACTGCAATATGAATTTTATACCTGCCGCACCACGGTACACATGCAGCAATTTGTGTATCGGCATGAGAAACGACAATCGGGATTGAGGAATGATAACGAGACAAGGCTGATTTTTTTAAATAATACCGGTGACCTTATATTGATTTCGATTTGACTTGGACATTCTTGACAGTATGGCAGTGTCTGTAATAGTGGACTATGCAAGGGAAGTTCAAATAGCACATCGTATAGCACGTTTCTGAAACACAGTAAGCTTCTATGTTGGGTTCAACGTTGTATAGGCCAGTCTAAACCAGTATCTTACTGGTGATTTTTATGATGATGACTGGCAGCTTGCTGTTGTTCTCCTGATTCCTCTCTGACTTGTTTTTATTCTCACCCTCCAAAATCATCAGTCACGGTGGAAATAACTGAGTTTATTCTCCCCTCGTGGTATGACTTCTTGGCACAGAGCCTCTCGACAAACAAAAGCAGTGAACTTAAATTCCTGAAGCAGAAATAGAGCTGCAGAAATCTCGGACACCAACACCGGTGTTATCGCGCCAGATTCGGGTGTGCGCCTCTCCGTCCAGGATTCTTGGTGTAGAAACACCTTTGCAAACCGGCTTCTCTTAACCACTGCTTCCAGTCAAACCGTCTGGTCAGGCTGTGGAAGCTGACCGGCTGACTGACCGTGCACGTCCGTACGAAGATGGCCGACGGTGGTGAGGTGGACGATAGGCCTCCAGCACCCCCCCTGCGGAACACCAGCGCCATGATCGGAACCTGCGTCAAGGACTCCACCCCACTCGGCCACGGCATCAGACCTTTGCCCCCAAACCCCGAGGATAAGAAGAGGAAGGATCGGTCGATCCGCTCCATTCTCACTGGAGGGGGTGACAAGAGTGAGTTCCGCGAGCTTCTGATTGGGTCTCCTGGACTGTGAGAAAGGTCATGCCCTCGATCCTTACTGAGTTTCCATTGGGCCTTTAACACTGAACATTTATTCGATGTATTTCCAATTAACCAGTTATATACGTGGTGGAAACACCTATCCAGAGAATGTAATATACTTGCTCTATGAAGAAGATGTGTGCTTTTATTCTCTTCTGATAATTTGTCAGTTGCGTTAAATGACTTCTTAGTTAAACCTGTAGGTCCAGGTTGAACCCTAAATATTAAATAAACTATAACTTAATTTTTTTGCATAATGTTTTCCATTCTTGCTTTTCATTATATTGAAGCGATATTGAAGTAATCCTTACAGCTTTACTAAACTCACAGCACACCTCACAGCATGTCACTCGCTGCTTGTTTCATCCACATTGGACTGCTTTTCTTGCAGCAGTTTTAATTGGCTGTCCCAAGTTATGTATGCACTTTACCAGCCAATAGGAAGAAGGAGAGGCCTGAGATCTCGCTGCCTTCAGACTTTGAGCACACCATTCACGTGGGCTTCGATGCCGTCACTGGAGAGTTCACCGTGAGTGGCTGCTTGGTTTCCTTTGTGCGTTTCTATGATTCTGTGTGCGCGACTGTAAGTACTCTAAGTACATGTAAATGTGCGCGCGGCCTTCCCTCCATCTTAAGCCACTGATTTCTTCCTGAAAAAGCCAAGAGGAAATCAGAAGGCCTTAAATTGTCCCCATTATGTCAAATATGAAGAAGTAATAATGCATTTTTAGCTCAATTCAAAAACCCTAATTTCCCCAGATATCACCAGAACAATGAAAACAGCTTATATAAGTAACAGTCAACAACACTCACTTACTGTGCCGAGGAAAGTGGTGCATAATAGGTTGTTTTTACACATAGTGTTTGGCTGAAACCGTATTGTCGAAAAATCACAGCTTGTAGCATGTTTTTTTTAGTATATTCGGTAACACTTTTCATTAACTGCACCTTCATATAATACATTCAATATGCATTCATAGAATATTAAGTGCACACAGCATGTATATACCTGTACATATCTTAAAGCTTTGCATTCATAATATTTTCCATGAACAAGATATGGCAGTTGTAATATATATTAATGACAAACATCATAATCTTAGTTGTATAAAGTTTGTTATTCATGTATATTAAAGCTAAAGTATACTAAAGATGTTAAGGTACATTTATATGCCACTTATGAACGTTCTGTGAATACATTAGGAATGCATTATTAAGGTACACTGAAGGTTATATGAATGTATTATAAGGTATTCTGAAGGTGCAGTTAATGTAAAGTCTTACTGTATATTCTTTGGCTGAGAAATGTTATGTCAGTGAATTGGCCAATGAATTGAAATTCTGGTATTAGACTTCAAGATTCGTTCAGCTGTGGTGAAAAAGGAATATCTGAATTACCATAAATCAAGTTGTACATGTACCCAGGGAATGCCAGAGCAGTGGGCCCGCCTCCTCCAGACCTCCAACATCACAAAACTAGAGCAGAAGAAGAACCCGCAGGCTGTGTTAGATGTGCTCAAGTTCTATGACTCCAAGGAGACCACCAACAGCCAGAAGTACATGAGCTTCACAGGCGAGTATTACAACAGTGTTTCCCAACCCGGTCCTCTGGACCTCCCAGAGGGTTCACGTTTTTGCTCCCTGCCAGACAGTCCCACATTTTGCTCCCTCTAGCTCCCGATAGGCAAAACCTGGACTGTCCGGCGGTCCCCAAGGGCCAGGTTGGGAAACATTGTGTTACAAGTTGGGGACATTTAGAACTTAGTCAGGAGTCTGGCCACAAAGGATGTGTATCTGAGGCATACTGCTGTGGCAGCATGTATGGATTAGCAGTAAAGTATTAATTGATTGCTATTTAAATTTGTATTTTTTCAGAATCTTAAAATGATCTTAGAAGCATTATGGGATACACTCCCGTCTGAATTACTCCTCTCTGTTGCCGTGGTTTAGTGAATTCTAATGCTGGGTTCTGTTTTCCTTGTACAGATAAAATGCTGGACAACTGCACTTCTTTAAATGTTCTGGTAAGTTCTGAGTTGAAGAGGTGATGTAAAGCGGCTGATAGAATGGTGAAAGATCTGGGAGGAGATGAATTCTGGCTACACTGTTGCAGACATCTATGACAAGTTCCCTCCCCAAAACTGGTCATTTCTCCACTCCACCTCCAACTCTGCGTAGACGGCCAAGGCCACATCTGAGAACCTTTCCATCAGCACGTTCTCAGAGGACGAGGAGGATGATGACGAAGAAACCATGCCGCCGCCGGTGATTGCGCCTCGCCCGGAGCACACCAAATCGGTGGGTGCCACATCAGCCCTTTCACCCCCTAACCTACACAGCCACCTTGCTTTCATAACCTGCTTTTGCCAGTCGCTCAATGAATCTCCATTCCTGAAGCTGCGAACCGAGCGGCTTGGGTTAATGTCTTAGTCTTAATCTTAGCATTGATTAAAAACTAAAGGGGGTGCAAATCTGTCACCATGGTTTTGATGAAGAACAGCCTCCCCTGATTTGAGGCCCCAGTGTCTACAGGTCTGGAGGTTTGGAGGGTCTGAACGTGACAGTATAGGCTGTAACGGAAGGGTAAAGAAAGATTTCATTTTTGGCGTCTCCCACCCCCTTAGAAGGAGGCCATTAAGAGCACCTACATAAACCCCCCAGTAGTTATACCTATTTTGACCCCTAAGCTCTCCGTCCTCTGCCACCCCTGCAAATGCACATAGACAGACACACACACATTTGGAAGCAGCGAGGATGAGATTCGTCGAATATACACTACATTCAAAAGAGATTTGTAGAATGGACACGAGAAGAAAAACTTTTCTATTTACATCAGGTTAATCAGAAGCACAATGCACACATTGTCAATGTTGTAAATGACTACTGTAGCTGGAAATGGCAGATTTACAGGCCATCAGATGATGAATGGACAGCTATCGGTCCTGTGTTCCGCATTGTCTGCTAATCCAACTTTATCATTTTATAAGGCAAATTTGATCATTAGAATTCCCTTTTGAAATTATGCTAGCACAGCTGAAAACTGTTGTGCTGATTAAAGAAGCAATACACCTGGCCTTCTTTAGATTAGTGGAGTGTCTGGTGCATCAACAATTGTAGGTTCGATTGAAGACTCAAAATGGCCAGAAACAAGGAACGTTCTTCTGAAACTCATCAGTCTCTTCTTATTCTGAGAAAGGAAGGCTATCCCGTGGGAAAATTGTAATCAATTGTAATCATTTTGTAAGTGACCCCAAACTTTTGAACTGTAAGGTATTATGTTTTACTTCAGCATTAGTTCAGATGCAAGAACTCGTGGCCATAGGTGGAAATTAGTGGGAGAACATTTCAAACTGGATTTAAGGAAGCACTTCTTTACA
>JAODKM010000037.1:11566975-11580971 GCA_026780845.1 Petrocephalus sullivani | reverse complement strand
AACCCCGCCCCCCCAGGAAACATCTTGCCCTTGTTATACTTTTGGGACATTTTTTGTCCTTTTTTTTTTCAGTCCCCCCCCCCCCCCCCCCCCAATATCCACTCCGTAGGCGCTGTACCTCATCGCCACCAATGGCACGCCAGAGCTGCAGAACCCAGAGAGGCTGTCCAGTGTCTTCCGAGACTTTCTAAAACGATGTCTGGAGATGGATGTGGAGAGGAGGGGCTCGGCCAAGGAGCTCTTGCAGGTGAATTTGCCAGGACTTGAAGGACGCTGGGAAAACATGAACCGACTGACATGGACATAGCCTTCCTCCAAGTTCATCCGTAACATTGTTTCATGTGAAAACAAGAAGTGGGGTGTGTTAATTAGAGTGTGTTAACCCCTTTCTGAATAAAGATGCACGTTCATTACTAAAGTAATTACTAAACATCATAGACCATGCATTGTATTCCCTGGACATGGAATATATAAGATTTGACAACCTGTCATCACCACAGGTACACAATTCCTCAAAAAGTGATTTGATGGATCTTTTTCAAGATGAGACATATTATATTATATCTCAATCTGGAACTGAGAATTGAGACAAATCATACCAGAATTGAAGTAATGCTACTTAGTGACAACAATAAAAACGGTGACCACAAAAGAGGCTTGACCTTGTGAACATGATAACTCAAAAAGTATTTCATGGATCTTATTACGATTATACATATAATTCTGGGACAAATCACAGGAAAACTGAAGCAGTGCTGCTTAGTGGCAGCAAAAAGAAGGGTGACTGTTGGAGAAAGTGTCTAGGGAGGCAACGGATTGTAGAGGTTAGGGTTATGGAAGGAGTAAAGATTGGATGGGGGTGTGGTTGATGGGGCCCTCCGGGGAATACATAGTTGTCATTCCGACAAGGTGTAGTTAACTTGTGTGGTAATACTAAGCTGTCAACTTCGTAATAAATTTATGACACATTTTCCAGATGTAGGCATGTGCTGGTACTCCCAGAATCAGACCTCAGACAATTCCCAAAGCATGTTGACCATTAGGGTGTTCCTAGGGTGTTCTTAGGCTGTGTCAGCCAGATATTGCTGCCAATTAGACTTTAGATGTCCAATGAGAAGGCAGCAAGGAGAAACTGTAAGCTCAAAGTACCAGAGTAGGCTTGTCAGGCCTGCTGTGGATTCCAGGGGGTATTGTCAGTCTAGGTCTATTTCTGATCTACATCAGAGGATCTCAGTCAGTCATCTTTGCTCGTAACCTGTACACATTGCCCTACATTATGTGTGCCTGAATCCTGACCCTTGAGCATGCATTACATGTGTAGGCATTTAATGTGATTTCCTTCACAGATTCACATACATAATGCTGCCTGGTTGATAAATTTACACGAACCATCTCACACAGATTTTAGTTTTACTTAAATGTAAAGCTGAAGTGGTGTCTTACAGAATTAAAGAAGAATCCTGCATCTCATCCTGCAGTTCCTGTAGTGCAACCATTAAAGCATTGTGCTCAATATGCAAAGGTCTTGGGGTCGGATCCCAGGGCACAGACGTAGATTAATAACCTTTGCTTGTACAATAATTTGCTTAAAAGGGTGTCAGGTAAATGAATAAGATTTCTGGAGTCATGCCCACAGTGCTCTCTGCTCCCATGTGATAGGACACACTCTGGTACCTATTAGTGACTTTTGCCCATCTACCCCTCTGTCCCCAGCACCGGTTCCTGAAGGGGGCAAAACCCCTGTCCAGCCTCACCCCCCTCATCCTGGCCGCCAAGGAAGCAACCAAGAACAGCCGGTAGACGTATCTTCCCCTGATTGCCTGTCCTGTCTTAACCCCCCTCCCCCTCTGCGGGCCTCCCCCATTCGCAGACTTCCTGGTATGCACCCAGTTGCCAAACAGCAGACGAAAGCAAGTCACCGATCTTCGAATGGACCTCGTTGCCATGGGAACCCCCTCACGTTTCCTCTTTGGGGTCTTGAGCTTGGATGATATATTTTAATATTGAGCTGTTATTTAGCAGTTGTTCCTACAGTAGCTCTGCAATTTCACAGGTACAAACGAATAGGTTTTCTTTTGCTAGATTCAGGGTTTTTTTTGTCCTCTTGCTATTTTTACATCTGGTTTGCAACAAAATTAAAAATATCAGAACTAGGACTTTATATTTATAGGACATTCACTATATAAATCCTATTTAAAATTGATTTTATTTTACATAAGGTGTATTAGTCTGTGTTGGATGTGTGTTAATGGATTTGACTTCTTTGAGGGTTCATTATATCAATGGTTCTCAAACTTTTTGTCTGGAAACTCGCCCCCCGAAAAGCATTTCACTGATCCAGCAGTAGATACTCTATGCCACGATTTTTCGTCAAGGTCCGCACAGCAACATAGAGCCAAGGTCCAGGGGTGGGGGTCCCACGATAAAATTCGCCAGCGCTAAAATCTCCAGATTGCTTACCATAACATTTTATTGGGTTGGGGGGGGGGGGTTGGACAGACAAAAAACTTGGAACTTTTGGCATAATCCAAAAATCATCTCATAACCCCTCCCAATTATCCGCCGACCCCCCCCCCCCGGCCTGCCACACCATGGCTTGCGACCCACAGTTTGAGAACCGCTGGATTATACTGTCTGATTCTCTTTGGCTATATTGATACTCCCAGCAGAATTCTAAATAATAATGTCCTGGGTGGTGATTCACTTTTGGAGGTAGGAATGTCATTACCTTTTCAAAATAAAATTTAAATGAAAGTGCTGAGATGCAGAACTCCCACCATCGTATTTATTCAGTGGACATTGCTGCTTTGGTCGAACTGTTTCCGTTTGTAGTTGGGATTTGACGGTAGAAAGTCAAATTTCATGTATATCAATTCCAAATTGTTTATTCCTAATAATACTCCTTTACAGACATAAGACACAGAATAAACATCCCTGACTTTTCCTGTGTAACTGATTATGAATGTATTTGTATTGTGTTTTTCGGTTTTTCTTTTTATTCTGCTAGGAACCTACATTCTCCAGCTGGCCTTTCCTACTGATGCGTTGTTTTCCATGTCAGAGGTTGATGAAGGTGATAACATTTAAATTCGGATATGAAAGTCAGGAACCAGAGGCTTGGCTCAGATTTACTCTGTGATCTTTGGGGGGGGGGAGATTAACCCCCCCACCCCAGTCGTCCCAGGGATACCCACTTGCAGCTGGACTGCATGCCTCTGCAAGCGATTCCCTTCATGGGAGCTGCTGTCTCTCAAAGCCAGGGTCTCCGTGTTCAGCTTGCTGGAAGCGCTCTGCTTAGCACGCCAGTGGGGGCAACGTGCGCCAAATGGCAAATAAAACTGCAGCTCAGCAAAAACACCTCACTGGGGAAAAAAGTAATTTTCTATTGTTTTTTTTTTCCATTTCGTTAGCAAACACACTTAATTAGCAGGACAGAGAAGTTTCACACCGATGTGAATTCCTGTGTTCTTTACCTGCTCCCTGAGCATCATATTCTGTATCAGGAGGACACAGCTCCGACAGACTTGATCACTTGTATCCATACCTGCTTGTCCTATGCTGGGTCACAGGAACTCAGAATGTATCTCCGAAGCTATGGGCACAAGATAACCCAGAATGGGGTGCCAACCTATGTAACACGTATACCTACAATTTAGCAATTCCAGTTCTGCACAGCATGTTTTTGGACTGTGGAAACCCTATGATGACACAGGGAGAACATGCAAATGCCACACACTTAGAGTCAGGGCGCAGACTCGAGCCCTGGTCTTAGCAGTGTGATGTAACAGCACCAACCACTGTGCCACCGCGCCATCCAACCACATATCTATTTAATGATATCTCAGGTTAAATGTCAAGGCGAACTCTTTAAAAAGGAGGAGCCCCACTTTTCCAGATGCTTGATGTATCACACAGCTTCCTGTTTCATGTATTTGACACATAAAGAGAGACTCAATCATTTGCCTCATCCAGTAAAATGAATGAAAAGACGTTAGCTGTAATTTTATCTGAACAGAACTCTTCCTCTGCGCTCATTGCATAACTTTTTTTTTCCAAGGTTGTTGAAAAGTACAGCTAGTATCCTCAGGAACACACTGTTCCAACACCTACATAGATATCTAGACCATTTAGCCGTGACTTTCTGGGCAGAGAACAGTGAAGGGTTGGGTTGTAGGAGCATCAGATTATTATTTCAGTGTTACTTATCTGCTTTTACAGGTTTTCAGACAGACCTAATTGAAGTCACACATTATTATTAGACCCATACAGGGTAGTAGGGTATTGTTATCATCTATTATTATTATATAATTATTATAATAAATATATTTAAGGACTTATGTTGCATTACTTTATAAAGGATTTTACATGTGGCATTTATTCAGCGAAAAGCAGGTTATGTTGTTCTGTCCTGTTAGCGGTTTGTTTGCCGCCGGAGATCAAGCCCCGCAGTCCAACTTCGAGGCTTTAGGCTATTTATAAATACCCTGTGGTGGACGGGGAGTGTGTTCTCGCCATTTATTCCAAGACACAGGTGGATTTAAGCTGATGTAGCAGTAATTTTTCCCCAAGATTAGTTTGGAAATATAGAGCAAAGTCCCAAGACTTTCTATGCGTTCTGTTTTTCAAAAAGTCTTGTGAATTGCGCAAACTGAACGGCTAGCTGGACTGATACAACATCTTGCAGCTCTCGTTGCTATTTAAAAAAATTGCACCAACCACTTAATATAGGCTATAGTGAAATCTGTAATGTCTTTAATTAGATACAACGATGATCATTCTGGGTAGGGTATACTGAACGAAATCTGCTGTCAAAAAGTTTCTATTTCAAATCAGCCGGAACTTTTCCTTACGACAATACCTTTTAAAATTCATGGACTACTTAACTAATGATTCTAAGTCTCTTTTATGAATCCGACTAAGGTCCAAGCCTCCCGCTCCTAGCTCCCAGAGTTACCCATTCATAAAACACCCTACGAGGCATGATGCGACCGACGGTCCAAAGGGGGATAACTTGGGGAAATGCCACCCAGCTTGGATGGGGTGAGGGTTCATTTGCACATCGAGGGGAGTCAGCAGGAAATCAGGCGGAGGAAGACCCGAGTGATCAACAGGTTGCCGTTCAGTTCTGCGGGTATTTTTTTTGTACCAGCGATCCACGGCGCGCGGCTCGCCTCCGACCGCGAGCGGGGACCGCGCGACGCACTGCGGACTGGCGGAGCCGGCGCCGGGCGCGTGAAGCTCGGCTCCCGGGAACTTACACGCATCGCTTACGCATGTAAGTAGGGCACCGCTGGTCACGCATACCCCCGCACGGACGCGCTTCGCCGTTACATGGGGGAAGGAAACAAATAATCCGAGGCGAAAGGCGAAGCACTTGGCTGCGGCATTTCGACGGGCGCAGCTCTCGGTGAAATGATCAATGGTCCGGATTTGTTATTGCAAGGCTATCCGTGCAACATAATCGAAGGCATTCAGTTGCAAGCCTAGTTACCCGCGCATGTGTAGGATACCGAGATGTTTTGCAGCCTATCTTCTGTACCCCTAACGCGTTAATATCGAATGAGGAAGAAACATTAAAATATTGATGTGCATATTTATATCGTATCATTTAAACTGAACGACGTAAGCATCTTTGTAATAATCTGAGTTTATAAACGATTCATTCTGTACACCTGGAATTTGTAAGGGCGATTTGAGCATGTTTAAAGTGATGTGTGTACCACCAGTAAACCCAAGGAAAACTATAGCTGGCTGCAGGTCTGGGGGGGGGGGTAGGGGGCTGGGGTTCTGGACCGCTTATTTCGTACAAATGACGTAATATATCTCCACGGTGCATGACTGATTATTTCTCTCCAGGTTTCCAATCCCAAAAGGGTCGCAGACTCAGTATAATGCGATTTGTTTGTGTTCTTTCCATTATTTGTTGCAAAATAGTCTTGTAGTTGGGTAACAAAGGAGGTAAGCGGTTATAAAGCAATTCAGCATAAAACCGAGCACGAAACAGTTTGTGGCATACGAGTCTAAGTTGTTATTCTCTTCCGCTAAATAGTTTTCATAAGGAAGTATGTATTGTTTTTTCTTAGTGCCATGTTAATTGCAACATATATTACAGAAGCTGTAGTACCCGAGTGTGGTTGGGCCCTGCTCACCACATTTAATCTGCAAAAAGAATACCACAGCTCACAACAAAGTTCTCCAAGTGTCATTTCCAGCAGGGAGTCTTGCCAGGACCGGCAAAGAAAATTCTGCACCAACTTGAACCTAAATTGTGTAAACCTTGGCGCACCTTCACAGAATGATCAAGCGCTTCTGCCAACCTACCTACAAGAAAAATCCCTGGCAGCACCTCTGCATCCAGGTGATCACCCTGATCTTCACCACTGAGTATCTCTTTTAGTCTCCTTGGCGATGAGCTTCCAGCCATCTGGCACAGGAGAATCCAAGCTGGATGGATACTCCCCTTTCCTTAGAGGGGAGCTCCAGATTCTCTGGCTTACAGCATGCCCCTGGTTTCCATGGCGATGGCTATTTGTTAATTAGTCTAAGTTTGACCTTAATGCCATTCTCGTTAACCACGAGCAGCGTCAGTGTTTCCGTCCTTGTCACACGGATATTGTCCTTGAGAATCCTCTCCAGAAGCTGGGGGGGTGTATTTTTCTTGTTTGTCTGTGTTTTTATCCCAGGCTGTGCTTCCTCTGTTTAGCTGTGAGACGGTGACGGGATGATTCACGTTTGTGAAAGTGAAGCACGCAGCAAGGAAATTAAGAAACTCTTTCTCTTGCATTGCTGGCTGTGTGATATCAATTGCATTTGTTTTTACTGCTCTAAGAGGCAACCTGTGTTCAGCCGCTTTGTGGGCTCTGGAGAGTGCGTCTTATCACCTGATAGGCAGCTAGAGTATCAGACATATATAATATATAAAGCAATTAAGAGCTTAGCTTCAGCAAAACCCAAAATATCCTGTATCCCACAAGGATAACATATTGTTCTCAAATATCAAGCTTGAAGACGTTGGATGCTGATATTTTCATTGCATTGTTTAGTTTAGTTTAGTTTTTTTTTTGATTGTTTGTTTCTGGAACCAAAATACAATTTTAAGTCAAAAATGCCGGCTGAAAGTGGGATTCTCGGAGAGGAGATGCCCGGCCCTAAATTCCGATGTGGGCCAGCAGTCTCTGGGAACGTCCACCCGGGGTTGCCATGGCAACAGTCGCTGGGCAGAGACCGCGGCTTACTCGGCGCTCGCTCTCTCCAGAGGAGCGTGGCAGTGGCGTCGTGGAGCATGCACCTCATCACTGAGAAACGACTGCGTATCCTCCAGTGTGGGACGCGGTCCCCAGAGCTGTGCCTGTATTTTGGGAACGCGCCAGATGATTTTTTTGGGGTCCCAATATCCGCACATTTCTAGGCGAACAAAGGAGAATAATAGTGTTGGAGCAGCATTTGGGTCAGGCCCGCTGGGTCTGTTGAATTCGCTCCGTCCCGCTGGCACTGCATTAGCACGTCTCTCAGACTGACAGCCCTGGTTTCAGCCACTTGCCGGTACTGCCGATTCTGATGGTCGTTTAAGGGGACTTCATCCCCTCTTCCCCTACACCTATCCCTTTTGCCCTCCAGCTCAAATTCTCTCTTCTCCTTGTCCGCAGCTGGAACCTCCTTTCCTTCTCCGATGGCTTGGGCCGTGTGAGCCATGGGTCCAACACCGGTGACCCTATCCAGGTTAAGGCTGGGCAGGCTCAGGGTGGTGCGCCGGAGACTCCTACAGCGATATGAGCACCAGCCGCTGGTGTCATGCCTCGCGGGGCTTTACGGCTGCCAATGGCGGCGATACCAGCGAGCACGTGCGCCTCCTGGTGGCAGCTGCTGTAACAAGGTCAGGGGTCGTTGTTGGCAAGCAACTGCTCAAATCAAAAGCATGCATGCATCTTAGATTTTGCATCCGTGTTTCCGGCAGGTGGAGTGTGCCAGCGTGGCTCTCCTGGTGGTTACGTTTGGCTTAACCCTGGTGTTTCTATACTTCTGGAGTGAAGCTCAGAATGATTACAATGACTTTGACTGGTGGGTCTGTCTCTCATGCATTTACGGGTGGCCTTGGGAAGGTGGTAAAGCCCCTTAACCAACAACTGTAGCATTTCTACACTGTGATGCAAAGTGAAATCCTGAGAATAGCAGGATAACGTATTTACACACTGTTATAATTTGGTATAATACCTTGGTGTGTTAACTGTGTTAAGGTGAAACTCTTTAAATAATAGGATTAAATACCTGATGTTGTTACACTGCGTTACAAAGCTGACTGATGCTCACAATTGCAGAATTTATTCACGTAATAATTAGGTTAATAATTGCAATGCTAAAATAGTGCTGGTAACAAGAAAAAAAAACATTCTGCGGATACTATCAGTCCTGCTAAGACGCGTGATAACAATGCAGATCTCCTCTAATGGGCTGGATGTATCAGCACCCAAGTCCAATACAACGCGGAATCACATGTCTATCTGTGTGATTTTCAGTCACAGAGCCAAGCACTACGTGATCTACAATGCGATACGGCGTTAGCGAGAAACACTACTTGCATGCAAACACATCTATCCTAGTGAATTATAGTGATTTCCAATTTGTGAACGAATCATTCTTTTGAACCACTTCTTTTCAGTGAATCGTCAAACTGGTTTTCAAACTAAAAGAATCACAGTTTTTGTACATCCACAGAAACACATTTGTTGCAGCAGGACTGTATTTAATTCTTTAAATGATGAACAAGTGGGTTCCCCTTTAGAGGACCCAAATGGACAACAAATACTTTATTGATACCAAGGGAGAAATTCATTACTGATTTAACAGCAGTGGATTTCAAACCCATGCCTCCAAAGAGACTGGAGCCTAAAGCCAACACCTTAGGTCAGCTGGCCACACTGCCAAGATTGCATACTCACATGCTGAGATATATTAAGGAATTTTACAGTGTTTTCAATTCATATTTTTTTCAGATATGAAATAGTTAAAATGTTTTGTGGGGAAGTAAGAATGAAAGAATCTTTACAGTACTTTGTAAGCCTATAATATAACTTAAGGGGTGTGAAGGTGGTACTGGCCTACTCTGAAGGTCCTGTGTGATTCTGTTACTCTGGATCTTCCAGGTTCAACTTTGGGAACACGGGCTTCTGGTTCCCCTGGTCGGTGGTGCTGCTGGTCATTGCTGCGGTGCTTTTCGCTTACGTCTCCATGCTGCTGGTGAGTGCGTGGACCTCTGGATCAAAGACCTTATCATCTTCTCAGCTTCTCAAAAGCAGTCTGTAACCTGTCTGGGAAGATTTATTTTTCACCTTTACACAGTTTAGGTAGGACAGCATCTCACTCGGGGCCAAGGCATTGTTTCTGCCTTGTGATTGATATCGCCTCTGTCCACACAGTGATGGCTGGGCCACAGTCACTGTATGATGAATTGTTGACATCCTTGCTCACAGATGCTTGCTGTATGTCTGCTCTCTGAGGGTCAGAGGTTGTATCTACACTGGGGTCACAAGGTAGGGCACGCTGACTGTCTCACCACTTCCTGTCCCTCCCTCGCGGTCTGTTCACCATCACTCCCGTCCATCACTGACCTGCACCCCCCCCTTTCATGGGTTGGGAGTATTAACCGGAAGTGTGTTTTTACTTTGGTGCGGTGTTTTTGTTTCTGAAAAGATTGGTGTCCTGGTGACACTGACGTTTGCCGTTGTGGCCACAGCTGTGTTGTCTGACCTGTGGAGTAGAGAGTGGAGCACCCTGCTGCTCTCCTTCCAGGTAGGCTGGCTGCGTGCTCTGGTCGCACCTCTGCACCTGAGGAATTTTATGTCAGCTACGTCACCTACAACAAAAAAACAACCAAACAAAACAAAAAATAGTGCCAGTTTTGCATGTTTTGTTTGGCTGGATTATGGATTGGGCCAGCTGGGCCAATGCCCCGGCCTCAGACAGGAGTGAGCCCTGGAGCACTAGTCGCCGTGAGTCTCAACATTCATAGTGCAAGATAAACACTCCCTGTTGCCATAGTTTCGTTGCTAATCCAAAATATGCCTTTAGTAAAATGACCTCCTTGTCTCACTTAGAAATAATGGCCAATAATGCTAGCTCGGTGACTCCACAGATAAAGATAGCCACAACATAGCAAGCTAGCCTAAACATAAGGCCTTGGTAGTTCAGCAGAATCCAGACCCTTTGCGTGGTATGTGCTCTGAACCTGTATGTGCGCCCCACTGCCGTGACGGGGGCCTTCAAAAGTCAGGTGCCCAGGGACCGCACAGGGCCATGATCTGGCCCTGGGTGGCTCAAAAGGAGTGGAACTGCCTTTAGTTTAGTCCAGCCCATGGCAGGTGTTGGCCTAGACTGATATTTAGTGTAGCAGAAGAAGGGAACATCCTAATCTTAATATTGTAAGCCACTTCAGTTCAGTAGAGGCTCCTAATGAAATTAGAATCCTTAACATTATCTGTGAATTACACTGAACACCTGCTCACATTCTGTGATGTTTCTATGCTCGTCTCTTCTGACTGGCTAGGTCACAGCACCCTACCTCCATGTGGGTGGAGTCTTAATGATGACAGCTCTGTCCTGGCCAATAGCGTTGCATTTCTTCCGCATGACAGGTAGAGGTAAGTATATTGGTGGACATAAATCTGGCAAACAGAAACACATCGCATAAAGAGTTGACTGTAGACTGTATTAAACATGAATCGACCAATCTCCTTTTGCACGTCAACTGCTATTGTTGAATAACAAAGCTGTTAGTGAATCTTTTCAATGTCCTTGGTGTTGCATTGTACGAGAGGATAGTGTTACGCTTTCTGAAAAAGACATTTTTGTCTCCTCCCTGAGTACAATCGGCAAGGCCCTGCTCTGTGCTCATAACCCCTGTGCTACAGTGAGAAGGGCTGCTGTCTTGGGCTTGTTCGTGGCTCTCCTCCTTGCTCTCTACCTGGTGCCCCTGGGGATGTACTCACCCTGCATTAAGAAGAAGGGCACCCTGGGTCCCGCTCCTGCTCTCATTGGCCACAGAGGGGCCCCCATGGTAGGTCATGCTAGCCTGGAAAATGATCACTTCGCTGGTGCTGTTCCGTGGAAGGTGGCACCATTCTTGGGTGTGTCTCAGTTACTTACAGTGAGCTGGAGAATGCCACTGCCCACTGGCACACCGTGCCAGTGAAAGCGAGTCACTCCTCATGTTACAGAAAGGGCACTGCATGCACATTTCACCGGAAGTCCAAAATAAAGTAGTAGGCGACAACATAATTCCCTTTTAGGGGTGACCAGGGAAGCCGTGTCCGTGGGGACATTTGGAACTACTTCAAGTTTTACAAACTACTTTAAAACTGGCTCCGGTGCTTGGCTAAGTAGTTCTTCTTGCGCTTTGATTGGTTTGTTTCCTTGATTGAACGACACATCCACACATGTGAATTGCTAAGGGACTAGCCTAGCTAATTTTCTGTCTTTCCATGCTATGATTTCTGGTCCGGCTATTGCACTGTCTGATGTATCTGGTTAGCTGTGCTTGGTGGAAAGGACCACTTCATTCTTAGCAGATCCGGATTGGCTATTGAATCTGTCAGTGAAATGCCCGCTTTAAGATGAGCCCACTTCAAATGGCCACTGTTTGTTGGTCCAGGTCCACTGGAACCAGTATTTAAGAGAAGGCTGTTGGCACAGGTTAGTGCTTGATACCATCTCAAAAGATGGTGATGTGGAATGTGTTTTTTAGGTTCATGGATGTGACCAGCTACTCAGATGCTTTTCCTTTTTGAATTAAGTGGGATTATAGCTACTTATTTTCCTCCCACTCTGTTTTTGAGCCTGTCTGGAAACAGAAATTCCGCTTGAATGTTCAAAGCTCAGAAGTCTGGTTTCAGATATCACGATATTATAATTAAAATGTTTGAAGAATGTTACCTTGTGGTCTGCTAAATAAGATCACCTCTAGTGCCGTCTTAATTTGCTTTCCTGTTTCAGATTTAGGCTCATATTTAGCATTAGATTTCTTTCAAAAGATGTTCGTTATCATAGGACCGTCTTCACTGGTCTGGACTCATGTTCTTGTATCTACTGGATTCACAGCTCGCACCGGAAAATACCCAGATGTCCTTCGAGAAAGCAGTAGAAGTAGGCGTCCAAGGCTTGGAGACTGACGTTACCATCAGGTTGGTTGCTGCCTCGTGTTTTTGTAAAGGGATCCCAGTCTGACAAGTGTCTATCCATAGGAATCCCAAACCCTGAACGTGCAAACATACAGAGAGTATAGACAGTCACACATACTAAATATTAACAGTTGAATGCAAAAACACACGTGTTACTTAGTTGCCATGGCTACAGTGCAGTTACAGCCAGAGGGGGTCTCTCGCCACAGCCTCGACGGGGTGCCATTCCTGATGCACGACAGGACCCTGCGAAGGACGACCAACGTGTGGGAGGTGTTCCCCAACAGGACCAAGGAGCCAGCTGCCATGTTTTCCTGGAGTGAACTGGAGCAGCTCAACGCTGGAGCCTGGTTCCTCTCGGTGAGCCTGGGGCTCGCCCGCTCTCCAGCAAATGGGAATCCAAATGGTTCACTTGGCAAATTACTGTGTTATGCATAGGGTTGCAATGGGGTGGTAAATTTCTGGAAAATTTACAGAAACTTTCTTGCGAAGTTAAGCTGGGGAATTTTGGAAACACCGAATATGACTTACAAACAGAGCGTTTTGATGCAAATGCTTATTTCGGGGTGTGTTTACACACACATAATTACTCACAAGCAGTTGGTTACACAATTATATCACTATTAGTGCCTTCAAGTTTGCTGTCTTGCAATTCTGGCAGTACATATACAGTATGTTTTCTGTGCATCAGAGGGTTAATGCGTTATTGTTTCTAAAGTCAAACAACGCATAGGTCCAAAAGGCCTGCAACTGTGCAAATTTTCCAATTCATTTAATATTTGCAAATATTCCCATTAATTCCCATATATTCCCATTAATTGGAAAAAAATTGGAAAGTTTACAATTTGGCTGCCCTTCATGGCCACGCTTGCTCTCATGGAGAGGGGGGGTAAGGAGAGAATTTCCCTATGGGGATCAATAAAAGGTATCAATTATAAAAAAATGGGGCATAATGGTTAGGGATGCAGCTGTGTAATCAGAGGGTTGCTGGTTCAAGTCCCTGACCTGCAAGTACTGCCCCCAAGCACTGCTATATCACGTGGGTTAAATGCAGGGGACACATTTTGTTGTTGTGTGCTGTGGTGTGTCAGCAATGACGATTAATCACCCTTCACTTTTAAGGATAAACAAAACAGAAAGTACTTGTGTAGCTTCATGAGTGAAACATGAACCCTCTCGGGTTCCTGGCTCCAAGCAGTCCTTGGCTGGCCAATTTGCTAAACATCCAGGACGATGCAGGATGGAGCCACGACTCATCATCACTGCCCACGACTCATCGCTGGGTGGCATCAGGCATGGGGAGGAGGCACGTGCAGGTGCCTGCAGAAAGTCTTTGCACACTTGTGTAATTCAGTAAACACATTGCAAAATCACTACTTCATCCTTTTCTTTACAAAAAATATATATCACATTAGAAACAACTGGTAGTTTTAAGTTAAACATTCATTCCAAGTAGGATAAATTGAAACCCAAAGTATAATTCTAAAAGAGCTTTTCTGAGTTAAAAAGTTCATTGACAAGCCATCTCATTGGGTGCTTTTTAAGTAGTAACACTTTTGCAACAACATAAACAACCCATTCTATCTGCTTTTGGCTCCCCCGTAATCAGCACGGGCCTCGGACAAGGCCGCTGCTGAACTAAACTCCCCCCCGGAGGAACAAGGCAGCGAGACTCTCTTGCATTTCTCTCCCCCAATCCCAAGGACACTGGATACACACACACATATACATAGGTACAGATACGCACCAACCGCACCCTCCCCCCATCCCACGCCTTCGCCGCTTCGTACCCTCGGCGTGGACAGGCGGGTCTGTGACCAGCGCTC
>JAODKM010000037.1:11534333-11566875 GCA_026780845.1 Petrocephalus sullivani | reverse complement strand
TGTAATGTGTAGTGACTATGTGCTTATGTTGCTGAGGTGTTTTTTTCTGTTCCCACACTGTACTCCTTATTGGATACGTGGATTGGATTGGATATGTTCAGACTTTTGTTATGAAACCAATAAATTTGCAACATTTTTGCAGAATTAAGCAAGCGTCCCAAGACATTGCGCTCTGTACATACCCCAAAAGGGTATAATTTTTAATTGCGTCAAGAATATAATAGCATAGATGTCTTTATTTCCCCATAGAATCTGCATAGAAGTCTGTTTATGGGGTTTAAGTATAAGATGAACTGGGGAAGACTTAACCTGTAAGCAAAGTATCTGAAGCATGTCAATTATGGATTAATTGCAACGAGTGGTTTTGCCCCCTATACCTGCCCCCCCCCGTCCTCCTCAGCGGGACCCTTTTGGCACAGCTTCCTCACTTGACGCCGCTGACCAGGCCCGAGCCCAGAACCAGTCTGTGTGCACCCTGCGGGCCTTCCTGGACCTGGCAGCTCAGCACAGCCGGCTGGTCATCTTTGACCTTTACCGTCCGCCCAGGGGCCATCCGTACCGGGACACCTGGATCAGCCGCACCCTGGAGGTCATCCACAATGAGTCCTCGATCCGCTCCAACCAGGCATGATCTGCCGTACTTCCCCAAATACTTTTCACTGTACAAAAGTAATGCTTTGGTTGGTCATGTACAGTAGGGGCGTTCATCAACACACTTAATCCTTGGACTGACCCGGGCTTGGCGCCTCATAGGTCACTTTCGTGGCATCATGTGTTAAAAATCTAGAACCAAATACTATGCATTGTTTGAAAGTTTAGTTTCTTCTGAGTAAAGTGAGCCCAAGCACTGCTTTTTATAATGATGTTTATCTTCAGATAATTGCTGATAAATCAGAGGATTGCTCAGCAGCAACGATTCGTTCAGAGAGATAACCAGTCAGATCATGTGTTAAATGTCAGACCAACCAATCAGATGTCTTGGTCCCACCTCCGCTATTTGCTTGGACCCACCTCCTCTATGATCTGATTGGTTATCTCTCTGAATCAATCATTTTTCGTTCTGCCGGTAGAACATTGTTGTGTAACTAAAACTCCCACAAGCTAAGTTTATGGTCAAAACACTCACTTCAGTTGTCAGCTGAGTAAAATATGATTCTATTGGTATGGATGTCAATGGTAAGATTTAATAATGCAGCAGATTACAACACCAATGGGTACGTAATGGACATGTAAAAGTGCCTTATCTGCCTGCCAATACACGGTGGTCCCTCCTTATCTGCGGTTTCAGTTACCAGTGGTGAAGGAGTCCTCCTCTTTGGGCTAGGTGGATCTCTAGATCCTATTGGTAATGTATACATCCATACTTGCTGCTGTAGGTGCTGTGGCTGGCCCCGGAGCTGAGGGAACAGGTGCAGGAGCTGGATCCCGAGCTGCAGCAGATATCGGGAAGCAGGGCTTCGGTGGAGGAGCTGCAGAAGAAGGAGATCACCAAGCTCAACCTGCACTACAGCTCTATGTCCCAGGAACAGATCAGGTACCGTGCTTCCCACGCGAGTCACTCCCAAACACGAAAAATCCCCCGCGACTGGAACATCACCTGCGTTTGTGTCTTCTGGGTACCTATAGCAATTATGCGGAAGCCAACATCAGGACCAACCTGTACGTGGTGAGCCAGCCCTGGCTCTACTCGCTGGCCTGGTGTGCCGGCGCACATTCCGTAACCACCAACGCACCCCAGGTGCTCCGCGACCTCCTGCATCCGCTCTTCCTCATGGTGAGAACTGTCTCAGCTGGGCATGAACTGCCTCAAGGCTCGGGAGGCACCGGTGTGAAAAATCAGCAAGCAGTGTTCACAGATTGTTTACACGTGTTCTTCATTTTCGATGTCGTTCTGTGGTAGATTGATTACTTCATAATTATTTCTCTCTCTCTCGCTCTCTCTCTCTCTCTCT
Organism: Petrocephalus sullivani; assembly: GCA_026780845.1. Lineage (NCBI taxonomy): Eukaryota > Metazoa > Chordata > Actinopteri > Osteoglossiformes > Mormyridae > Petrocephalus > Petrocephalus sullivani. The sequence goes on along the minus strand of JAODKM010000037.1, from coordinate 11,564,923 downwards.
CAGACCCCTGATAATTATCGCTTGATGTGGCTCCTTACAGACGTCGTGTCCACAGTGCTCATATTTACATTCTTCTCTTTCCACTGGTGAGTGAGACTGAGGGGAGGAGCTAACCATTGCCACGCCCCCCTCATTTGTATGTACAGGATTTTGGTTTGTGTTCAGTACGGATTCGCTGTCTCCTTTCAGGTGGCGGGAGCGGGGTCTGGCTTTTTGCGCGGGTAGCAGGCAGACCCAAGAAAATGGGCTGTACAGCAAGTTTCGGACAGGTAACACCATAATTTAACATCAACATAAATCCAGGCTTCACCCCTAAGTGATATTGGCATTTTAATTGTACTTTGGCATTTGATCCCAAAACTTTCTAGTCTAGCCATGGAATGTGGGGATATATAAGAGATGTGTAGCTAATGATATATAAGGAAAAATGCCCCAGTACAGTCTCCCTCAGTATGATGGTCTGTCTTCTCGCATACTTTTTGATGACCAATGACCTTTCACCTTTGACCCTGATTCACCTTTTCTTCACAGAGATGAGCGACGTGTGGTCCGTTTCTAGTGTCCACGCACATGCAGAGGGGCGAAGCCCACCAGCCACCCCCAACCTATCTGTGATCTCAGAAGTGCAGGAGCCCTCTCTCTGAGCAGGGCGAGGCCTACACTTCCACCAAACCTCGCACCACGCACCTCCTTCTGGCACTCAGTCGAAGATGAACCTGGCTTTCATTGAGTTGCAGAGTTGAAACTTAATTTAGCTAGGTGAGGAGTCTATTCCTCTACGCTGGGGAGGGTCATGAACAAATACCAATGCTGCTTTTTCGATTACGTTGGTCCAGTAACATCAAGCTATGAGTCTAGCACTTTTCCTCCCCGTAAGAGTATACATTTGACCCTCTGTCAATGTGTGGAGCCCCCTAGTGGTTTTTATGAGCATGTTTATTATAGAAACCATAAGTATAGTTCTCAGCCCCAATAGATGTTCTGCCAATATTAATTAATTTAGGAAGGTTTACCATTTCCCAAATCCTAATTTTGCCCAATATGTTAAAATTACTGAACAGTGCCAGGGCTCAGGATTCAAAGAAATTATAACATGCCTACAACCATTCATTTGCATTGTTGGGGGAAGAGGGGATCAGTTTTAGTGAACAGTTGAAGAGGGGAGACCTTAAATTAGTCAAGGTTCCCCTAGTTACTACTCTTGGAAGTATTTCTTGATGGGAATTGTTGTCAAGACATAGAGGTTGCAGAGTGTACTCAGACAAGTTCTGGACTTCAACTCCCACCAGTATTGCTGTATAAAACCTCTGCAGAGGTGAGTCCCTGCACCCTGTGTAATGCACAACTTTTATAATGTACTAAAGTGGCTACTTACAGTCGTCATTTGTTTTATACGTGTTTGTTTCTCCAAAGTCAGGCGCAGGAGAGACATCATCACTCCGATACACCTGTTGTGACATTAATTGCCTCGATGTGTAGACATTTTTGAGCATTAAAAAGTAAATGAAAACAACAGTTTTATTATATATTACTGTGTATCACTAAAATAATAAAGCTGATCAAGGAAAAACATTTATTGGCTGGATGCACAATCAATTAGCCAGCATGACACCACCCTATAACCGAGGTCCCGTTAAATTTTAACAGTATCAAACTCAGTCAAAAGCTCTTTGCTGAACATTATGGCATTAGATAAAGTTCGAGCCACTTGATGTTTTTTATATAGTTTTGCAAAATGTAACCCCAATTTAATTTTATTGGGTGTTCTTCCTCTATCAACCTTCTGTTACCCTTTCCAGTGCCCCCTAACCTAGTGGGTTGATGTCCCAATCTCAGCTCAATTTGCTTTATTTAATAATTTGAATGGCAGGTTTCAGATGTCAGTCAATATAATAGAGCAATATAAATGTTTCCTCTATGACCCCTCAGGGACAAGGGCTGGTCTTTCACGGTTTCCATGGACACCGAAAGGTCCAGAACCTTTCATAATCATCTGGCTTCAATCACTTTGATCTCAGAGGTGGGGATCAAGTTTGCAGGCCCCTTTGTGACATCAATACAAGGTTTTCCAGTTCCTTATGAAGGCACGATTACCTCCTGATCCACATACAAAACACATTGGATCACATTGCTTAACAAGCATCCAGAATGGTACAAAAACATGTTAGCTACTTTATTGCTTATTTCGAAACCTTGCCAAGTAATATTGAGCACAAAGTCTAATTCTACTATTACACCCAACCAATCAATAAACCAACCACAATCAGTCTTAACACAGGACCTCCCAAAATTTATTTAGAAATGTACAGTAGATAATGATCACTTCAAAGGCATTGAACGTACCAGACGTACCACAATGCTGATACAGTTTCTGATAAAAACCACTGAGGAGATTCTTCTAAAGCAGGACTGCTTACTCCTGCTGCTGGAGGTCTAGCACCCTGCAGAGCTCAGGTGCAGCCCTAATTTAGCACACCTGATACAGATAATTGGTAGCTATGTCAACATAGCTGCCTCTAATACTGAGGCACTACCGAAGGGCCTGATTATCTGGATCGGGTGTGCTAAATTAGGGCTGCACCTGAGCTCTGCAGGGTGCTTGATCTCCAGGAGCTGTTCTAAAGCTTAAAACCTGCATTTTGTAGAACCGAATTTTAGATATTAAAGCTTATATATCTCTCTATTTAGTAATTTAGCGTCTGCCAAATACTGTAAATGTAAATGTAAATGTAGTAATCTTTGAATCCAAAACATTTACCAAGACCCCCTCGACTCCTCTGTATGTACAGTGTCTTTTGATGACATTACAGTGATCATCACATAGAACAGTGTTTCTCAGCCCGGTCCACACTTTCACCAGGAGCTGGGAGGATGCAAACACATGGGCTGTCTGGGGGCTCCCGAGGACTGGGTTGGGAAACGCTGACATAAAACAGATCTCACATACTGTTAATAATGGCAGCAGAGCACTAGCACATAATATTGTCTCGACATTTCTGAAATGTGACAATATCATGGCATGACAAAACTGTATTAGATGTATCTGTGCTGAGATCGTGAGCGCAGGCCTCTATGCCACCAATATGGGAATCCTCACTGGACACGTCCTCAAGAAGCCTTTGTTCTAATTTGTATGTGTGTGTTTTTTTCTATAAATATTTATTTTGAATTTTTTTTATTTACTTAGCAGATGTTTGAATATAATGTATAAATGATGACAGCTTGGGGAAAAGGGTCAGCTAATGCCCTTGTGGTGATGTCATTTCCCAGTCAGGGGATTTGAACCCACAACATTCTGACCATTAGCACAGGCAGCTATTGAGATACACGCCACTCCAGGGATGCGTATGCGTGTAAGACTGAGGCAGCATCTTTCTACGCCCGTCTGAATGTGTTTGTAGGTATGGGATGGATGAATGGGCCGATATGGTTGCTTGTGAGAATGTACGATAACATATCAGTGCATGTCTCTGTGTTTCCATGGCAACTTGCGTGTCGAGGCTCAGCCTTGGTCTTTCAGGTTTGGTTTAGAGAAAATCTTGAGCTGGTTACATTACAGACAGCTGAAAGCCCAGGTTAGGTGACTTACTGCCTAATTACTTCAACAGAGCAGTTAATAGTAGAGGATGTCGATGGCTTGAAACCTTTGTTCTAGAATGTGAGATGAGACATTTGGTGTGACAGCTTCCTTACTAATAAGAGCAACTTGGGGTGGTTATCTTCCAAACCTGGTTCACCTAGCTGTTGGATGTTCATGGTGGTCACCTTCTTTCACTGTTGGATGTCAGCTCAGCTGCTGTTGCCACAGGAACTGCGCTGCTTAGTCATGGTGGTCAGCATCTGGCTGATGTAGGAGGTCAAGAGGTCGTCCATCTTGTAGCCCTGCAAACAGCCAGCGGAGCGTGTTAACGTGCACACCGTGCTGCAGCTTCAGCTCCTCTTGTTAACGTGCACACCCTGCTGAAGCTTCAGCTCCTCGTGTTAACGTGCACACCGTGCTGCAGCTTCAGCTCCTCGTGTTAACGTGCACACCGTACTGCAGCTTCAGCTCCTCGTGTTAACGTGCACACCCTGCTGAAGCTTCAGCTCCTCGTGTTAACGTGCACACCATGCTGAAGCTTCAGCTCCTCGTGTTAACGTGCACACCATGCTGCAGCTTCAGCTCCTCGTGTTAACATGCACACCCTGCTACAGCTTCAGCTCCTCGTGTTAACGTGCACACCCTGCTGAAGCTTCAGCTCCTCGTGTTAACGTGCACACCCTGCTGAAGCTTCAGCTCCTCGTGTTAACGTGCACACCGTGCTGCAGCTTCAGCTCCTCACTCCAGCTCCCACTTTACATCATGGTAACAAGTCACGGCCCGGAAGAAAAGGATTTTATAACTAGACATCATAGCTAAATCTGTTCTAGAAGGGGTTTATGGGGCTGTTGTACTCCTATCACATCAAGGAGTGTCCTATAATGAGGAATCCCCACTGGGCAGCATTAGCTGTCTGTAGCCAGGATGCGCAGAGACTGCAAAAACCGGCCTTTTTCCCATCAAACGGGTCCCTCTTCCTCTCTTTTACCGGATAAACAGGAAATATGCATATATCTATATATATATATATATATATATAGTATAATTAGTATATCTTAATATACTGTATATGTATGTATATGGTTAACGGCTACACATGGATCCAGGCAAAGGAAAACTAGGCACCTGCTAGGGCCCGATCGTCACAAGGGGGCCCTGGAAAAATCTACCAAGGGAATAACCCCCGAAAGTCCTACCCCACCGATCAGCGAAATCTGCCAAGGTGGACCCTTGAAATGGTAGATCTGCCCCTGAACAGGTGACGCTAACCACTCTGAAACTGCTCCTCACCAGTGAGGTCTCACAGAGAAGCTTGCTGCCCCGTAACAGGTTTCCGATGGTGATGTGGAAGTACGTGTTCCCGCTGCTCCAGTTGGAGATCTTGGTGAAAGGGTGTGTGATCAGGATGTCCTGGTGGGATGGGGTTGCACCGTGAACATGATCGCGTCGGATGGTACACATGGACATGTTTGTTTACACGGAAGAGCAGCCACACATAAAATATTCTTGCACTAATATCTATACACACAAAACACATTACATTTAGTGGCATGCGAGAGAGAAAAGCTTGGAGACAGACAGCTGGGCCAGCCGGTGTCCCTGGAGTAGTTGTGGTTCTGCTCAAGGGCCCAAAGGTGATGTGATTACAGATTACATGCGAGATTACAGAGAATTCCCTGCGGATCGATAAATCATATCTTATCTTGAACTCACAATTATTCAGACAGTTTCCTAAACTACTGAGCTGAACATCACCCTCAAATCCATGCCATTGACCTAAAAGTTACTCTCTCTCATATGAATCTTTAAAAACGGCCCCTCCCACACACCCCCAGCCTCACCCACACAAACCTTGCTCTTTGGGTCAATGAGACTGATGCCGTGTTTGTTGATCGCAATCAGTAGAACCTCTGGGAAGCCTGGCTCGGTGGTTTGCTGTGGATATGGGGTGGGGGCTAATGTTACAGGGTTTTGTATGCGCACTGCCAAAATTTTCCCTTCATGATGTCATCAGACAAATGAACTGTGTCGGCCACAAAGAAACACAGCATGTGTATCATTATAAATTCAGCATAAATTCTTTGGCACAAGTCATTCTTACTGTTGCTCTAGAACTTCTTAACATGAAGTTTTTCAATCTGGTCACACTGAGTCCATGCATGCATCTTCAAAATCTGATGCATACCGTTGCATTTACAGAGAATTTACTAAACATTTTATCACTATGCCGCTCAAGCGATTGCTCTAAGACTACACGAAAATCACGCCTTTTAAAACTGCCAAAAGAATTAAAATGATTCAATGCATCACTTTTATTTTGAGATTAGAAGTGTTCTGTCTTACTAATAGAACCACAATGCTTATCGTTTCTCAAGAGTTGCCTTCAAAGACATATGCAATAATTTTCCCTAGGAAACCAGGATCCATAGATCCATAGACGCTGTGCTTCCCTGGAAGTTTATGGAAGATTCAGGTGGTTAGTTTGCTGAATAAGGTCGTGGTGTGTGTGCAAAATGGTCAGATCGCTTGAGAAGAAGCCATGCAGCCATTGGCCACTGTGATATTGTGACCTTCCTTCTAGAAGCAGTAGGAGAAGAGTCCAGGTGCTGATGGGACTGCATGTAGAACATTGTCATAAGATTACCTTGACCTCAAAGAACGCTGATCCAAACGTTGGCCACTTATAGATGATCTTTAAAAATGTGAGCTTTGCCTCTTCCCTGGACTTGCCGGCCTGCTTATGGATATAGGCCACCAGAGACTGTGAAGGGAGACATGGGTCAAGCTGAGCACCTTGATGAACCTGGAGTGCACTGCAACAACATTTGAACTCCACTGAAATGTCAAGAACTCAACAGCTGGTGGAGCAATAAATCAAGTAAAATGAAAAGGCATGGCTCCTTGTAGGTTTGGTGACTTGGGGAGTGACTGATACACTTGGAGAGTCAATTCTGGTGCACGTCCTTCAAACCACCACTGACTCACCCGCCTCCAGTCATCGGGTGTGAGCTGCCAGATGACATCCTGAGGCACCAGCTCCTTCAGGATCTTGGGGATGCTGGAGAAGAAGGTCTTGTCATCCTCAAACTTGATACGGTAGATCAGCGCCCCCAGCTGGAGGACCTCCTCAAGTGTACACCTGTGGTAGCCACGGAGGTATTTGGGTAGCTCCTGAAGAAAGAGCAAAGAACTAGAATGGTCTTGCATACTGAAATACATACATAATGTGTGGGTCCAAGCAACTAGAAGAGGTGGAGCCATGAAATCTGATTGGTTGGTCTGACATCTGGCACAAGATCTGATTGGTTCTCTCTGAACTGATCATTTTTAGTTCTGCATTTAGAAAATCTTTCTGTAATTAAAACTTAAATGAGCACACATATGCTACATACCACATACAGATATGTGAAAGCATTCTGTATATAAATATACATATATTCAAAGCAACATAATACAAACCCATATGACAAACATGTATAAGATATGTATGCACCCTTGCGCAAATTAATTGAAGTAAGTAGTAACATTTTTACTGAGTTTCAGTTTCATGCCGGAAAGCCAGCAATATGCCTGCATTAGTCACTATTTCAATGAGCTGTGGTTACATCATCATGGGCGAGGAATGTCATCATTGTTACATTTCCTGTTCCGTCAGGCATCTTTCAGCACAAACAAGCCTCGTGCCATGTGGAAAATGGTGAGGAATTTAATTAACAAGAACAAAATCAAGGCACTTGACTGGCCTGGAAACTCACCGGATTTAAACCCTATAGAGAGCAGGGGTCTCCAATCCTGGTCCTGCAGAGCTACTATCCCGTAGGTTTTCTATTCCACACCTGTTCCTGGTATTTACCTGAGAACAGGTGCGGCTCATCAGGAGCCAGGTACGGCAGATAACCTACTGGACAGTAGCTCACTAGGACCAGGATTGGAGACCCCTGTTATAGAGAATCTGTGGTCAGTCTGCAAGCAACGTGTTTGTGGAAGGGCTTGAACCACAAAAGATTTAGGCGTTAATTCCAGTATGGTACTGGGACCCCAAGATCATCAGACTGCTCAAAATTGGTCACATCCAAGTGCTACTATAAAACAAGGAGGTCATATTATATATTGAAATATTGATATGTTGAACTTTTTCAATTAACTTGCACTAGGGTGTAATTATGTACATACAGGACAATATTGTTGCTCATGACCTGGTAATAATGGAAGACAGAGTCAGCCACAGAGTCTTTGCCTGGAACAGTATTGGTCCAGAGCTTCTTCATGAAGAATACCTGATAGGTCAAGGAAGGTGGTACACCTGTAGGGAAAAAGACTTGGGTGAGTATTTGGGAGAATGGCCACAATTTGTTTTTAAGTCAAAACCTTCAGGAGGAAGATTTGAACTAGCCTGGGCTCACCTGAATAACCTAAAATTAAGCAGGGTAATAATCAGTAACTTGCTGAGGGATGGACGGTGTAATTCCAGAACATTCCAATGACACGAAAAACTGTTACAGCACTTTCAAGAAGTCTGTAGACCTAAGAGCACCAATTCCATAAATGTCACGAAAAACGTGCAGCAAAGCGGCCTATGGGCGGGAAGGAAAAGGCAGACCTACCTTCCTTGGCGGGCCGGGCTGTGCGGCTCCAGTCAGTAAGGTGCCTGACGAAGTCGAAGAAGAAATCTCCCTCTGGCACGCTAATCACCTATACCGGGGTGGGGGGGCATGGGAATTTAAGCAGAGCTATCAGCCCATGGAGACCACAAGTGTTCTGGGCTTTATGTCGCTCTGGTCACAACCACTTAACTGGAGTAATTTAGGCTTTCATGACAGAAGCAACTTTGTCCCAAGATTACTCTGATGCCTGAGATGCAGATTTAAGTGCAACTAAAAAGTTTCCAAGCGGAGTCCCAGGAGGTGCCCACTAATAAAATAGGTATGAAGTGCTTAGATTGTAACAGCGTGTAATACAATACTTCAGAGACTTGACATCTACCCTGCACTGTGGTCTATGATCTCCCGCGACGCTCCTGACTGGTGAAATCTGACGGCACTTACCCTGTCTGTGATTTTCACAAACAAACTGAAGCCCTCACATGGCTTGAGCTGCAGCCGACCGGAGATACTCAGGCAGAAGTCTTTGGCTTTTGTGCTTGACTCCACCTCAAACACCTAGAAATTGCAAAAAAAGCAGAAATATGAGTCTGGGAGTCATTAGGGAGTTCTTACCAGCCCCCTTAATGTTCTTTGAATGCTGCTCTGACCTTGCTGCATTGTGGAAAGTCTGCCTTGATGTTGTACAAAAGCTGTTTGAATGTTGCATACTGTAAAGAGGCTTTTATTAATCTCTTTATGCATCACAAATCAAGCATACCAAAAACCATATAGGTGTCGACAACCTCTGCATTAATGACGCTGGCTTCAGAGACACATGCTCTAAAGGAGTGCAGAATCCACAATGTGTTTTCTTGAAATGACTTAGGCAGGTGGGGTGAAGTTAATTCCCCAGCTATCTCCCTGAAGCATAAACCTGCATGCCATATAGATACTCCCCAGCTGGGTCATCGGTGTAGAATGAATAGAAAACACCCATTCTGCAGGTCCAGAAAGTATAAATCCAGATCAAGATTTTGTTTCAACCCATCAGTTGAGTATAAAGAGTCACAGTCACTGAACAGAACTATGCACCTCTGCACTGGAGACAGGAGGAGTTCACAGACAGAGAGAAACCCATAGACTCTTTGGACCAGAGCTATTAACCTCTGAGCCAACTCCATAGTGCTACAAATAACAAGAAGTAGAAGCCCACCTTGGACTTCAAAATTAAAAATCAGCAAGCATAAGGAGATGAAAAAAAAACGATGATATTGACGGTGAGTTGACACTCCCATCCCGATACTGACCTGATCTGTGTCGTTGGGGAAGTAGACCTTGTGGAAGATCTGGGTGGTCTTATGCTGAATGGCCTCCACCTCCACCAGGTGAGGGGGGTATTTCCTGGCACCATTCCTGAATTGGAAAAGGGAAAGAGATCAAAACAAAGATCAATAAAGACCAAGCATCTGCAAAGACTATGAGAATATGATTGTGCAGTCTCAGCCAGGACTCACCTGAGACGTCAAGAAGAAAACGAGATGATAATGAGATTTGAGAAGACTTATAGCAAGCTAACACTAACTCAGATCCATAGAAAGATTGGGTACATATGGGTAGAAACATAGGGCATGTGAGATGCTGACCTCAGGGCCTTTAGAAGCCGCTGCATGCAGTCTGCAGCGAGAGGGTGGTGCTTCCTGGCTTGTAAGAACTTCTGGACATGGGATAACAGCAAGTTACTAGGGGGGTAGAGGCCTGTGCAGAGCCACAGCAGCTCCCAGCCCTTCTCCTCGCTGTACCTGTGGAGGTTTTGTGGGGCAGACTCTAAGTCAGAGGTAGGTGGGTCCTCTGGGAAACTGAGGCAGCCCCCAGTGGTACGCTCTCATTGAACAAGCCTGGCATCTCTGACTTACTTTATGTGATTTTCAGTGAGTTGCTTAAGGATCTGGCAGAAGATCTCATCCTTCAAAGGCTCTGACTTTAAAGCACACTCAAATATCTGGTCGGTGAGCTCATTCACGGAGCGCGTGCGCTTGGATGGGTAATCGCCCATGTACTTCATTATGGGTTCAATGGTAGTGGTCAAGGATAATGGTACAAAGAGTCTGGAAATACACACTACTGTGTCTTTCAGCAGAGGTGTGCCTTTCTGAAGTCAGGTGAAGTTGTCATTGATGTAGTAGGAACATATGTGGAATTATGAGTCTGAGGATGAAGCAGAATGGGAGTATGAACACAATGGGAGTATGAATTGCGTGTGAGTGATGGTGGGAGTATGAACACAATGGGAGTATGAACTGAGTGTGAGTGATGGTGGGAGTATGAACACAATGGGAGTATGAATTGAGTGTGAGTGATGGTGGGAGTATGAACACAATGGGAGTATGAATTGCGTGTGAGTGATGGTGGGAGTATGAACACAATGGGAGTATGAATTGAGTGTGAGTGATGGTGGGAGTATGAACACAATGGGAGTATGAATTGCGTGTGAGTGATGGTGGGAGTATGAACACAATGGGAGTATGAATTGAGTGTGAGTGATGGTGGGAGTATGAGCTTGATTGTTAAGTATGAATTACACTATAGTGAGTTTGCAGTCCTCGATGACAGAAGTACATCAGGGGGCTGTAGGTTTGAAGCCCCAGCAAGGCGTTTGGCAAAGTGAAGGATATCAGTGAAGGCAGTGCAGGCCTCCTGGGATAGACGCTCATGGCTCAGGATCTTCTTCAGCAGAGGCTGCTTCATGGGCTCTCGTGTACAGCTCCAAAGCTTCTCCTGGCCCCAGCTTGTGGAGCCCATCACTCGTGCCAGGGTGCCCTTCAGTGGGGGCCTGCAGGGATGGACAGGGGGCCCGAGTCAGAGTCAGATGGGAGGCAGACCGTTAGCATGGGTCTGTGGTGCAGGGCTTAGAAGGCCAGGGTGTGACTAGGGCTGTTTTAAGGGGGCTTTAGCCTAAATAAATGCACAATAATTAGTTTAAATTATGTGCTCTCATTCAGTTTTATAAAAATCAGACCCCCCTGTAAAGCCTTTGCCCCCCTTTTCATAAATCTCCAGTGAAGTTCCTGCTGGAGGTCACTGTGTTAGAATTAATGGAAGAAAAATTTCAAATAGACAAATAGACATGATGGCCACAAATTCTGGAGGGGTACCTGAAATAATTGTAGGAGAACTCCTCCAGCGTATAGGGGGCGCCCTTTTCCTCACTGTCTTCTGGTGGGAGGACCAGCAGGCCCAAAGATTCCCTCCGCTGGTCTGGAGCTGCAGTTATCACTGCCTGTGATTCAGAAATGAAGGCTGACCTCTGACAATACACTACTTCAAAGACCAGGGGACTGCTACCTCTATCCATACCATCAATAAAGTGAAAACCAGATTCATTTCTGATGGATGTATAGACACTATAGAAACAGAAACAAAGCTTGAAGGTTAACAATTAATACAAATAAATTGAAAGACTGACTGAAAACAAACAGAGAGAGAGAGATAAGTACATGGACTGAAAAAAATGTATACACAGTACGCAGACATAAACAAATGAAACAAACTTGCATGTTTGGCAGAGGTCACTGACCGCAATGTCATACTGGGGCCTGGTGATGGCAGGAAGCACATAGACACAGTCCACTGGGAAGTCACCGCTCCCCTTGGTCCGGACATTGATGCCGTGAACCCAGCCCGAGTTCATCACCTGCTCCCCCGTGTCCTGGTCCAGCTGGATGAGGTCACCTCTGGCAAAGTCGAGGAATGTCGAGTCCTCTGTGGCTGTCACATAAAACCCAACCCCCCCAAGTAGCCGATTTAGAATCTCAGGTGAACACATAGTCATGCGTGTCGGGTGAGGGTTGGGGGTCGGTTGGTACGTAACTTGCCGAAAGCTTTCACCTGAGTTTGGATTGTCCTGCAGCGCCACGACGAACTTCGACCGCCTCCTCAGTCCCTCAAGAAAGATCACCACCAGGTCGCGAATGTCCTCAGCGTTGTTGGATGTGAAGGTATATTCTTCCCCCTTGATGGTAGCCAAGGTGAAGCTTTGTCCCCGCAGTTTGCCCCCCCTGCCACGAGAGAAGGTAAACCAGAGAAATGTCTGCTCTCAAGCACACATCACACATGGTGGGAAAATACCTGTGGTAACCACAGGTCCAGCACTTCCAGACAGGGTCAAGAGATTACGAAGGAGATCAAGTTTATGCCTGACACCAAATCTCTTTTGTGATTTTTTTATATGATTAAGGAACTTCTGATTTTCTGTTTGTTTCAGAATTTTCGTTCAGATGAGGGAGTATCGGGTAGCTTTATTCCATCTCTAAGCTGAAATATAATAGCCCGTATTCTTAACGGTTGCTGATGTCACTCAAGAGTCATTCCAGCAAATCAGGGAGACCTGCTGCTGGAAACGGCAGTGATCTCCGGGAAGGTGAGCTCCAGAAGGACCTCCTCTTGATCGTCCACAAAGTAAACGCCGGTCCAGTTCACAGCGACGATGACGTCATTCTTCGGCAGGCTTGGGCCTAGAGAGCGAGATGCAGCAAAGAGCGCACCATTAACACTCACCTGGGTTTCCCAGTGGAAGGAGAGGCTTTAACCAGCTATCATCCTCTAACTCTAGTACGAAGGTCCCAGGGCTCTCAACTTCGGGGGCTTTCAATTCGAGATGTCTGCACATGTATTTATATATGTGACCGTGAGAGTCTGAAAGAGTGAGTGTCACGCCAGATGCATGAGAGCCTGCCAACCCTGAGGTCCCACAATGCACCTGCTCCCCATGCAGGGCTCTCACGCACCTGAGAACTTAAAGGCCTCAAAGAACCGGGAGAATAGCAGTGGCCATTTGAAACGTGCAAAGTCCACCACTTCCTCCTTGACCCTCTGTCCCTCTGTCAGGCTTTGGGTGCAGATTCCCTGTGGAATGCAGTATACAGCTCATATGAATACAAATATGAATGCACAACGGTAACCATAGCAAGGAAGAAACAGCGGCATGATCATTCAAGCGCATCATGACATACGCTTAGTTTAAGGGCCAGTAAATGCATCGGGGAGCAGGGAAAAAAAAAATAAAAATTACCAACTTGTCTTTGTCCAAGTCATCCAAGGTCATAGGGCAGTGATTATATTTGTCTAATGAGATATAGGTGCGGAAAACCTCATTTGTGGGTCAAGGAGAGAGACTCCCTGAGGTGCTAATTCTCCAGCTGCATGGCGTCATTAACCCGGTGGCCCCAATATTATTTGAACAACGTGCACCTATGACCAGCAGGTCTTGCCCAGAAAAGCAGTACTTTCCAATCCGGTCCATTTTTTTGCTCTCTTCAAGCTCCCTGTCAGACAGTCCCCATGGGAGGGCTCAAAAATGTGGACTGTCTGCGGGTCCCCAAGGACTAGATTGGGAAAGACTCCCCTAGAGTAAACCTGATTTATGTTTTGGGGTAAGGGCTGCTGGCTGGTTGATTAGCTGGCTGTGAATTTCGAGGGAGTTCTTTGCCTGATTGCAAAGCCCGGCAACTGACTGGATGGCACATACCTTCTTGAATGCTGTGGTGATCATCTGTGCCCACTTCTCCATGGTCCTAGAGGAGTTAATCTCACGGTCAGGGATATATGACGAGACTAGGCTGAGCAGGCGTTCAGGCACCAGGTTGTGGCCATATTCCACAAAGTACTGTTGGGCAGCCAGTCGGGCCAAGTCCTCCTCCTGGTGGGTCATGGGGGTCACATATTATGAAAAGACCATCCATCCATTTTCTATAACCGCTTGTTCTATTCAGGATCACGGGGGGTCCAGAGCCTGTCCCACAGGCTATGGGCACAAGGCAGGGAACCACCCAGGATGGGGCACCAAACAATTGTAGGACACTATTACTAAAATATTACCATACAAAATCAGAAATCCCTCCTAGCCAAATGGATACAACATTACTGTTTTCTTTATCAGAGCAGAGCAGTTTTTAACCCGATGTTTGCAAATGAACCTCATGCTAAATGACATGCTAAATGAAATCCTTTACCTGAAATTTTTAATTCTATAAGTTAATTTTTAACTATCTGCCATCATTTCAGAGACATGCATCAGTAATTTTAGCACTATGTGACACCACTAAATGAAAACTATGCTTTAATTGCACACAACATTTCTACATCCTTCACAAATAGTCCCTGCAACATTAAAACGTAGTCGGGTACCAGCTAAACCCAAACCTAGGTCCCATCGCTCATGTTGCTTCTGTAATTCAATGTGATCTTACCAGGTCGCAGCGGTACTCGCCAAACTTGACACCGCGGACGATCTGTTGGTAGATCAGGTTGGTGGCCACACTGTCATCACCTGGGTTGTGCCAGGGTGTGAAGATCTCCTTGCGGAAGAACAGCCTCCAGGGGGCATTGCGCTCCTGGGCGCCCTGCTCCTTGGCATACTGCTCGCACTGGGACACAGCATCCATTACGTGGTCGTTCCCACTGCCCAGAGAGGACACCTGTATGGTGGAATTTATGGTTGATGCCAACCCAGAAGGATATTGACATACAGATAGTGCTAACAGAGCTTGGTTAATTCTGCAAAAATCTCGCAAATTTCCATCCATCCAATATCTGTAACTGCTTGTCCTATTCTGGGCTGAGGTGGGTCCAGAGCCTATCATGAATGTTGCTGCTTTCTCCAAGCTTCCTGCCTGACCATCCACATTTTTGCTCCCTCCCAGCTGCCAGCAAAAACGTGGACTGTTTCTGGGTCCCTGAGGACTGGATCGGGAAACATTGTGTTAGCATGGGTGTCCGTGTGTACCTTGTCAAACAGGGCGATGTAGAGGGAGAAGCCGAAAGTGTCGCTCAGACCAATCCTGTCAGCCAGGGCACTGCACAGCTCTTTGGCTGTGGTAGCCGAGTCGGTCAGCAGGGTCTTAGTTGTGCCGTCCATGAAGGTCACCGGGAGCATGATGGGCTTCTTTGACTTGGTGGCCTGGCGGAAGAAACATGACACAATTATAACCATGCTTCTACAAATACTGATCGAATAATGCACAGGCAATACATTACTTCAGATTTGACAGACGCATCATAGACTATGTAGAAGCTTTCAGAGTTTAAATTCACGAGTTAACAGAAACATCATCACTATTGCCTATGTAGAAGAGTTTTAGTTGAAACTGACGGTTAAAAGACTCAAGCGACCCGAAGTGAACAGCAAGGAGAGGCAGGTTCTCCTGGTTTTGTGGGCCCTCAGACCTTTCAGATAATGCCTTTGACACTGAATGTGCAGGCATGTAGATTTATTAAGTAATAGTAAGAGGAGGAGGAAGAGGACGGAGAAGTGAAGCTTACCTGTAGTTCAAGCCAAGATGGTGGCTGTGCCCGAGTGCCATTCATGGAGGTTCTTCTTAGCCGCTCTTCCAAGTATGGGGCACAGCCAGGAAGAGCCGTGTTGATGAAGGTCCGCAGATACTGTAAGACATTGGAGCAGAGGTGGATAGTTCAGGTGCAGAAAGTAAAAAATCCAGACCAAGATTTTGTTTCAACTGACCGGTTGAATATAAAGAGTCACAGTCACAGGTTGGTTGAAACAAAATCTTGGTCTGGATTTTTACTTTCTGGACCTGAACAATACACCTCTGCAATAGAGAGACGTGGAATTCACAGACATAGAGAAACCCATAGATTGGAAGGAAGACTGTTTGTACAAGTTATGTTTTCTAATGAAAAAAGGGGATGAGAACCAAACAGAAAAAAATGAAATATTAATGCAAAATATCCTGCTTGTGTTAGTGACGCCGTACTTTGACAAACTTCTCAGAGGGCGCAAAGCAGCCGACGCAGAGCGAGGCCAGCAGCCACCCGCGCATGCGGCTGCCTTTCGAAGGGTTCTGGGTCAGCTGCTTGCAGATCTGACAGTAGATTTCATCTCTGGAAAGAAGAGGGAGACTGTATAGCACCGTACTCATGCACTCACTGCACAGCCAGATTACTGTGCATCAGGAACTTCCGTGGTGGTCAGAGAGGGCATATAAATGTACTGTATGGATCATTTACAGCTATAGATGCACACAGGTATCTGTTTGGTTGGAACTTTGTGTAAGACGATAGGAAAGCAGTCTTTCATAGAGGGGTGAGCCTGTCTTCACTACACAGAGACTCCACATCTCTGGGAAGCTTTTTTTACAGCCTGTCATCTTTCTGACCTTTTGTATATCTCAGAAATAGTTGTGAGTTATCTAACCATGTGTTTTGTTTTAGCATGACAGAACTTTTCCAGTATTTTGTAGCCCCGGTCCCAACTTTTTTGAAACTGGCATGTTGCTGGCATCAAGTTCAAGTTGAGCATATATTTCTCATAAAACAGTAGCATTTCTCAGGTTCAACATTTGATATTTTGCCTTTGTTCTGCTTTCAGTTATATATGGGTTTATATGGTTTGCAAATCATTACGTTTTTTTTTATTTACATTTTATACGGCATCCCAACGTTTTCGAAAACAGGGCTGTAGGCAATGCGTCTGAAGTGGCTGGCTCACCTGAGGGCAGGCCGCAAAATGCCATTGCCAATGATGAAGTGCAGCTTCTCTAGGTTGGAGGTAGGCCGGTCCTCCAACATGGTGTTTCCCTGGGCACCATAGTCAATGTCGTTCAGACGCCTGGTCACCTGAAATACAAACAGCAAACACATCACTCTCTGAGTGCACTTCCTAAACTGGATCTGTCTCCATGAACCCATGTGTCCTCTCCAACGTAAATATTCAGCCTATAATAACCCAATGTATTACTCAAAGGTCACCTATTCTTTATATAGAAATATTGGTGAATCATGATTGACAGTCACTACTCTCACCTCCTCTGTGATCTTTGACTTCCTCTTCAGAGTGAGGGAGACCAGCCTGTGTCGAACGCCTTTTCGACGGTGGCTTTCGACGTCAGTGCTCTGTGAGGCGGAAGGACTTATTACACAGGGTTGGGGATTAAGCTGCATTAATTAGAGGGTGATAGTCACTGGTTAAGATCCCAGAAGATATCAGTACTTTGAGTTGAGCCTAAAGCAGCTCAGGGAACCAACTTGCACAATTTTTGCAGCTTTGGAGATAAAAAGGCATTTATCCAATTCAGGGTCAAAGTAAGTTATTCCAGTCACAAGTACTCTCACACACAAGGAGTAATTTCCTGCTTAGTCAGTACAGCGTTGTGATGCAACGGGCAATTTAGATCCACTGGTTTACAAAAAACAGATGTCTTCAGATTAGTGTTTCTCAACCCATCCTCAGGAACCCTCAGACAATCCAAGTTTTTGCTCCCTTCCAACCAGTCACAAACACTGATTACCTGGTACAGGAGTGCTGGGAGCTGGGGGGGGGCAGCAAAAATATGGACTGTCTGGGGCTCATGTTTGAAGCCACAGAAGTATCCACTGAGCTATCATGCCTGCTAAGCACCAGAAACATATGGTTCTCTGTTATCTTCAGCTTAGAACATATTTCTAACAAATCTCTTCTGGAACGTGAGAGCTCACAGCTGCTCTGACAATATCACACCCACTAAAATGACTCTCGATGGGTCTTTCTCACCGTACCCCACCCAGTCACAGCTCAATGCCCCTTCACCTCCTCAGCCCCCTGCAGGGCCTTCAGCTCGTGCTTGTAGGTCCTCTTCCCGAGGGTCTCGTAGATCTTCGTCATGACGGGAATCTTCTCGCTGCCGTCACTGACAGCACTGTGATACTTGGGCTCGGGAAGATCACCCATGAACCTCAGCATCGTGATCCAGATGGCCAAGGCCGCCTTTTAAAAACATTTTAAAATGCTAAAAGATAAAAACTAAACTTAATTATGGCATCTGTAATGCAAAAAAATACACTGAAAGCTCTCTTATTCAGCGTTCTTTTAAAATTATGCAAAAAAAGAACATCAATGCACAATAAAGATGCCAGTTTCTGTGCGTGCCTACGGAGCAGCGCACCTTAGTCCTAATTCCCCTTGTCCTACTGTTGTTTATCATGTAGTGTTTTCTGTCTAATGAATATCTGGCTTATAATACCAGAACCATACTCACTGATGTGTGTGAATGAAATATGGGTAAGCAGATAATCAATGCCAGGGAGCGCACTTTTAGCTACTTCTTCAGACCACTTTACAAGGCTCCTGGGCTTGGCTAAATAGTTCATTTCCTCTTGTGCTTTGTCTGGCTTGTTTTCCTCGATTGAAAGCCTTTCCCAGCTGTTTCCCATTAACAGCAGTGACATATGCGGGATTACAGGAGAGTGACCACACACAGCACACAGCACACAGCACACAGCAAGCACTCAGCAAGCACACAGCGTTTAAGTGTAATCCTTTTAATTGGAATGGTAGTTTACAAATCCTGTCCTAGCTCAAAGTGTTCACTCTGGCATGGATTATCTGGTCACCCTAGTATAAAAGTATTAAAGTGTGAGAAATGTGTTACCAGAGTAGCATTTAACTATCTGGAAAATTTTGGCAAAATTTGAGAGATGGTATATCTTTTAGGCTGTGGGTCCAGTTAAGGCATACTGGGCAGGGAAGACGTGACTGGTCAGGAGCTGGTTACAAACCATCTGGTCTCCCTCGTCTTCATGGAACAGTAGCGGCTGCTTGAGTGGGCACCGTGTGTGGCCTGGCGTGGCAGTGCCCTGGAAGTAGGTGGCGGCGAACTTGGCGAACTTATACTCAGACAGGTCTTCCTCGTCATCCTCAGGAAGAGGGAGCGATCTGGCCACGTCCACCTCCTCCACCTCCCCGGCCTTCCCAGGAGCCCGCTCCAAGTCCTGGTGCGTGTGTGTGCATGCGCGCACATGGGCATACACACACACACACGCACAGAGCCACGCACACGCGCGTAGGAAGAGGCGCGCACATGCACACCACAGCAGGACAAAAAACGGTTTCTCTTAAATTTAAGTCGGCATGAATAAAATGACACAAATTATAGTGAACAGAGAGTAGTGATAATGTGTCATTGTTCCAGAATGCTTCCTACAGTCAGGGCCGCCCATAAGGGTAAGACTTTCAGGGGCCGGGACACAAGGGGACGCACATGAGTGTGAGAATATATAATGGTAATTTTGTTTTGAAGAAGGAAGGGGCCCATTTGGTAGAATCCTTACTTATGTTATCTTACTTTCTGAATGGCACATGGAAGCTTCATCCTAAACCAGGGGGGGCAGTCTTATCCACAAAGGGCCGGTGTATATGCAGGTTTTCGCTGCAACTCCCTAAATCACTACTTAGAGGACTGATTGGCTGAAGAATTCTCACACCTGGGTTTGAACAGCTGACCTTAGGGTTATCCCGAAAACCTGCATACACACCGGCCCTTTGCGGATAAGATTGCCCACCCCTGTCTTAACCCATAACCAATGTATTAACCTTGGTGGCACATTAACTGGAGGTAAGCATAGTGGTGCCCTGCCTCGTTACCTCGAACCCTGTGGGGGCCTGCCCCTCCTGCCCAGGGAAGGTACCACTAGACCCCAGGAATCCGAACACTTCATCCACCACATCCGAGTCACTGACTGAATCCAGCTGGGGCGACTCTCCCTGCTCCAGCTCTCCCTGTCCATGGCAAGCTTCCTCTCCTGCCTCCTCTTCCCGCATGGCACCCGGGCCGGTCAGCTGCTCTTCATTCTCCCTTGCTGGCCCCACACTCATCGCCTCTCCTGCCTGCCGTGCGTCTTCAGCCAGCTCAGTGCAGTTCTCCTGCGGAGGTGGCCGACCATGACAGAAAAGGTAGGAGCACACATCAGATGATGCATCTCTCTGAACCAATGATTTTTGTGTAAGTAAAACTCCCACAAGCTCACAGAGTACTCAAGTGGTTGCTTGAAACCAAAACCTTTGTCTGGATTTGTACTTTGTGGACCTGAACTTTCTCTGCACTTAAACAACCTAAACAATTCTCCGGAAAATAAATGATCAACAATAGAAACATTATAGTGGAAAAGGAAATGTATTTAAATCCCACTCGACCACTTGATACAGGGTCATTTCCTCCCCAGAAGTGCTTCATGTAAAAGGATCCGAGCAGGTGGTGATAGCATACCTCAGCTCTTAGCTGTTTGCACAGCCTACGCGTGAGCGCGCCACGGGCGTGAGCCTGGATGGTGATGATGGCCCACAGACGACGCCTGCAGGCCTGTCTCACGAGGAGACCTCGGCACCACGCCTGCAGGACCATGACGCTCCTCCGCGTGGTGCTGTAGCCTCGGTAAAACTTGCGAGATCGACAGACGGCCTGGAGACGCAGAAAGCCCCTTTGCATCTGCCGGACAGAGACAGCTGTGCATAGAACTCGACGACCATGGAAACAACCGAATACAAAAGATGATTAATAAGCCACGAGACTGTGGATCCCAGAAAACATTACGACATGTGGTCATAGAAGCACAATGAGAATCATGGAGAGAGCGAGATTCTGACAATAGTTACACAGAAAAACACGCGGGATCTTACCGTCCTGTAATTCTCTCTGCACTGATACCCTCTCCAGATTTTCTGGATCAGTATCACAGATTCCTTGATCTTGAGATATTTGGATCTATAAAAACATTATCATTGGTACTGCTGCAGTTATACTACTATGCTTGGAACTGGGTGTTATAACTAACATTAAGGCATTAATGTACACTAGATGTTTCTGACTCTAGCTGTTAAGTTAATGGCTACAAGTCTCACAGGGATTGAGCCTAACCTCACCTGTCCCTGAGTCCCCGCACAGCCTTCTGGATGAGGATGACCTTGTGTGTGATTGCCTTGTCACGCTCCACCTCTAGCCGCATGTCATGGTGATCCTGTGAGAGAAGCGAAGGTCATGCAGCTTCCTCAGTCCTTCACAGGGGCGCAGCTAGAAATTAGCTGGAAATTAGGGTCACCTTGGGCCACGTATTACATAATTTTAGACCATGAAGGGCCCCTATAGAATGCAAATGACATGTCACTAGGGCACTGAAGCAGACCTTCAGGAAAATCTTGGTCTTCCCCATCTGCCAGTCTTCGCCCCCCCCCACGGTGGTCGCCAGGATACGCTGGCATGTCCCTTTCACATTCACCTGTTGGAAAATGTGCCGCTCCTGTACAGTGATTTCAGAAACATTTCAGACCAAGCTAATTGTACTTTCCGGCTGTCAATTACCTATCCAATAGCAGCATCACTAAAACTGACACATCAGAATTTGGCTGCACACGATCAGTTGGAATTATCTGGTTGGTTTGGTCCACTAGAGGGCAGTATTCATACAGATATGCATACCTTTGATACGTAAGGCCAGGGATACAGCATCATGTAACCATAACTGTTGGCTACTTGTAGCTATTTTACAGACATTCCCCTATGATCTAGCATGGAATCTATCTTAGACTATATCCTTTGTAATAATAATAAAAAAAAAAATTCTAAAAGAATTTTTTTTTTACTTTCCTAATCTCATTCTGACCCTTGAAATCATTTAATTCTGCCAGGTGTGCAGTGCCACCAGGGGGCAGCAGTGGCCCACCTGTTTGAAGGCAGGTTTGACACCGGGCACTAGGACCCTGTAGCGGTCCACAAACTCCGAAAATGTGTAGCGTATAGGGTAGCCTGTGCGGCGGATCCGGATGGTCTCCATCATGCCGGAATAGCGGAGCTGTCGAATGCAGAGCTCCCTGTCAAACAGCTGCAGGGGAGAGACACAGGTGTGCAAATGGCTTTAAGGCAGAGACTTCTAAGAAAACAAGTCAGAAAACGTCAGACTTGTACAACTCCCCATTCTGTTTAAAAGTGTGTGTGTGTTTAATAGTTTTACAATTGTGTTGTTGCAGTAGAGTCATTGTCATCAGCCAACAGAAGTACCAGGTCACTTTCTGGTCCTATTTGATTCTCCCATCTTGCAGCATTACTTCCACCAGCACCCATTTCCCAGGGCTGGTAGAAATCAGAACAGCCAGCACCCACTGCATAGCATACGCCTGAGCACCAGGGGAAGCGTTGCTATGGCAGCCAGTCGCCAAGGGATCGACGTGAGCTCACCCTAGGCCTCTTGAACTCGTTAGGTTTGATACAGCGCACAAAGAATGGCTGGCAGGCGCCTAGGGTCTTCATGAGCAGGTCCAGCGAGCGCTTGAACTGACTGCTCAGGGTTGGGGAGCGCTTCCTGGTCTCTACCCCCTGCAGGCAGGGAGGTGCGTTACACACTGAGATTGCCATTCCCTACTAGTCCTCCTTATCCAGATTCCAGATCCTAAATGCCTATTAATAGCATAGCAGTTAATAGCAGTTGAGCTGCATACATTTCAGTGAAAATACATATTGAAAAGATCGTATAATATGCTGTATAATTTAACAGGCACCTTCAAAAGTTTAAACTATTCTTTCTCTGTCTGCTTGTCTGACTCCCCCCCGAGCAATTATCACTAAGCTTATAAAAGATCTCAGAACTCTATGCACCATCACTGAGCATCTCTAAGCTATGGTACATCACCATGGCAAGGTCGGTCTGGAAGATCTGCTTGATGAACTCATTGGTGGAGTTGTAAATCAGCTGGATAACGTCACCATGGAGACCGTCTCTGTTTTTCTCCAGGAAGCCTGTAAGAGGTCAAGCACTCAAGCACTTCCTCAGCAAGATTTCTGATCAGTACTCAAGGTCAACTACACGCAAAGATTCACACTAAGAAGTCTAGAAGTTTACTTCTTTTGAAGTTTGTAATATGTATTCATTTCATACCCTTCCCAGAGGAAATGAATGAACACCACTCTGTGACTAACTTAATTATCTGCATGGTGCAGAGGGACCAGTCAGCGAGAAAATTGACTTTGTGGCATTGACAAGCTAGACCAAACCAATTTTGTGCATGGTGTCCAGATATAAGCTGTGACCGATCAGATTAAATTAGGGGGTCACGTGCCACGTAGAAATTTGAAACAGCATAACAAAACATTACACAACACTCTAGCTTCACAAAAGAAGAACTCATTGATACTGTCATAGAATGCAACTAATATTTATATTAGCGAATCCATATTGTGTATAGAATGTCTAAGGACACAGACCAGAAAAAAAAAATGTGATTTGGTTAGAGCTTGAGAAAGCTGCATAAAATAAAGAAAATGTAACATAAACCACAAGCTGCTTCCAGGTGACTGTTCCTTTTATTGAGGGAACTTCAGCTAGATGTTAATTGAAAGCGTATCAAGTGACAGACAGAAATCTCATGCAGAATGGAGGGAAATCTCTTATATAGTACCTGTAGTCTCATAGTACACAGTGCCAGCAAAGTGCTGAATGCCAAACACCGTCTCGCGGCTGTGCTTTGGGGGGATATAGATGGGGGTCAGCTTGTGCTGAGAGTTGAGCTTATTCAGCATGGTACCATCCGTGCCCTGAAAAAGGTCCGGGAAAGGGGAATTTAGCAATAGATTTTATATTAGTGAGAACATTTCCGCAGTCATGGTTAGAATGTGGACCGGCCCCCTCTAGTCCCCACAATGTCAGCTGTATTGTGCAGAAGCCAGGTGTGCATGAATGTTTTTGTCAAAACAAAAGGAATTGTGTTAAAATGGAAATATTACATCCATTTTCTATAGCTACTTGTCCATTTCAGCATTACGGGGGGCTTATCCTGGAAGTTAAAGTCAGGGAATTACCCAGGATGGGGTCCCAAACCCATCGCAGGGCGCGTGTGCACACACACACACACACACATTCACACCTACAGGAATTTTGGTCATTCCAATTCACTTTAGCATGTTTTGGGACCATGAGGGAAAACTGGAGAACCTGGAGGAAACCCCACAATGAAATGGGGAGAACATGCAAACTCTTGTTCTGAAATTTCAATGTATCATCTGAGATTCATTCTTTGGAGATTCTTTGGTGTGTCTTTTAATTCCAAAATAAAACAGACTGATTTGGTGAGAAAGTAAAAACCCTAAAGCTAACCCTAAGGATGGCACCTTTGGAAACTTGCTCTCCTCATCAATGAGAGAAATGATGTTCATGGGCTTGATGGCGATCATGTCGAGGGCGTCCTGGTTGTCGGTGAACTCGATGTGCTGCCACTTGATGCTCTCCAGGTTGTACTCCTCCTGCTCCAGCTTGAACACATGCTGCACGAAGAACTGCTGCAGGTTCTCGTTGGCAAAGTTGATGCACAGTTGCTCAAAACTGGGGGAAAGAACAACCAATCGAATCAGCTCACTGATCAGGCGAGCAAGTCATCAACCAATTAAAATCAGGCATTTGAATCTGCAATAAGTAGCCACATCAGGGATGCAGATTTGTCAGCTTTGCAACCCTTATATAGCTATTTGGAAAGATATTTCACCTCTTTTAGTTCTTTGATATTTAAGAAGTTTAATCTAGACTTGACAATGAGGGCATACCTGTTGATAACAAAGTTCTCAAAGCCAAAGATATCCAGCAGGCCGATGGAGGTTTGCATGTATTTACAGTCACTGGGGGGAGGCTTATAGATGGTGGCATTTATCTTGTCCACAATCCATACAAACAATCTCCCGTAAATTCCCTAAGATATGAGAATAAAAAGTTTCAAGGTTCACTGCTAATGGGAAATATCAATGACAAATAGCTTCAAATTCGTAACATTATTAGGACCTGATCACATTATAGCCTAGTTAAGGCACAATCGATTTTCACAAGCTCATATTTCAAGTCTGACATATCTTCCCACGGGTTTAGAAAGATGTAGGACTGAAGGCGCTTTGAAGATCCTTAAAGGATGGAGATCACCACCTTTACAAAAGCATCCCGCACATCCAAGCCCTGCTCCACACTGAGGAGAGTTGATACAGTCTCTCCTCGAGTGACAAGGGTCCTACTGGTCAGGCAGCTCATTACCTCCTGAGGGTCGACCTACACAGCAACACATCAGAACAAACAATTTACAGCTACTGACACTGTACAACAACCCATATTGCTGCAGTCTTTTAACCATGCGATTTGGAGACATCTGGACAGGAAGGTCTTACAAGCCAGCTATGTGTAACCTCTATGAAGTCCACTTCCACAGAGATCAATAATGTAATCATAAGATAACAGTTACCATTTACTTTAAATGTTATAGACTGTCAACGAATTGTTGAAATCTTTGTTTTGGGGCTTTGGTAAATAAGAAACACTGTATAACTCACCTGTATAGCCTTCTTGGTGCAAATTGCATTTGAAATAGGGAGTTAAAGGGGGGCAAATTTTCCAAACCTGGTTACTAGGGGGTGGTCCTGCATATATTTAATGAGTGCATTTAAAAGTCATGGTCCATGTGTAAATCTCAATATGCATCAGGACTTTGATCCTTGACCCGAGAGTAACAGTTAGGCAGACTAATAATACTTAAAAATGCATAAAACCCCAAACTATAGCCCCCCAGTCAGCAAAAGTATTGTAAACATGTAAAAATATGAACAATAAAGTGATTTCTGTGGGACAATTCTTATTGAATATACAGCTACAGCTCATAAAAAAATTCTTCAGTCTCCTTTTCACTGGTACTTATAATAGATATGACAATCCATGTACCTATGTCTGATGGATTACTCCTAGAGCACCATCACCATGGAAACCACCACACAATTTAATGCACTGACAAGACCATTAACAAAGTGTACAGACCAAATGGGTTATAGCTAAAATGACAAAAGTTGAAGTAAGAAAACTTTGAGACATAAATTAGCATGGCCTCCACAGCTACAGTGGTGAGAGTTTGTGAGTCTTTCATAATCACCTGTATTCTACCACTATACAGCTCAAATGACTGAAGCAGATTAAGTTTCTCAGTTTGTTATAGTGAATCCCTGATGCAAACTTGAATTGCCAAATGGGCCAAAAATGTCAATGTGATAAAGCAGTTCTATAAAGACTAATGGGCCACAAAGCCCCTGTGCATAATCAAGTGATACAGTCAACCATTGACTAAAATTATTACAGACTATATAATATATATGTGTGTGTGTGTGTGAGTGTGAGCGTGTGTGTGTAAAAAGATAAGATTCTCTTTTGCAAATCTTCTCAACACAGTGAAGTATGAAATTAGCTAAGAGCCCCTACCATTTAAATATCCAATTATGATTTCATGAATGTACCCATTGGAACAATGTCAAAGCATTAAAAATATCTAAATAAACATGACTTGATGAATTAACTTGTCATGCAAAAATCAAATGCATAATGGGACAAGGAGGCACCTGCTAGTAGGTCTGGGTTGTTGTTTAATTATATGCAAAATACTTCATTCTAAAATGCTGTCATGTATATTTTTCCAAGAGGTTGTGCGTTAAAAGAGAAATCTTGAAATCGTTAAGAAATACACAAAACCGAGGACATAATTTCTTCATGGGGGACCAAGTTCTATACAGAGAAAGATTTTGACTTTTACTTTGGTTTCTAAAAACCTGTAAGTTTCTTGAAAAGTCAATCATAAACATGCAGTGAGCCCTAACCTCCAGCAGGGCGGCGGCAGTAGTAAGGTGCATAGAGTGTAGCACCATGCAGGCATCCATGTTGTCACACAGTCTGGCTGGAGATCAGTGCAAACAGAAAAGTAAATACAGTAAATAAAAAAAAAATACAATATTAAAAATTACTGACTGGGGTATACTTTTAATAATAAATTAAGATCATTCCATTACTTTAAGAATTCCATTTTAAATTTTTAACAAAACATTGACTCGGTAATAACATAACTTTATGACTGCAATTATACCAGAACAAATTATACTACAAAAAAGTGAAGGAGGATAATTTTTTTTTCCTGACATAACTACACGATCACTGGTAATAATTTACTCGCAGTCTGGTGAGAATTACTGGTGAGTTTGGTGTCACAGGATGGCAATCATAATGGTCCAAATTTACCCTATTGGCTACCTGTGCTCTGGTGCCCTCTGCTGGCTCACCTTCAAAGCACAGATTGCCAATGTGCAAGATGGCTGCAAGTAGTTTGGAGATCTCCCAGCTCTCCGTGTCAGCAAACATCAGAACCCTCATTGCAGAGAGGATGTTGGAGTACTCCATAAGGTCATCGCGTCCATCACACATGACACAGTTCCCCTGTAGAAACAATGAGCAAGTACCCGGCTACGTGTTATCCTAAATGTGCACTTTCAAACACCAAAAAACAAACAAGTCAAGCTATCAGATCACAGCCTGAATCAGTCACAGTGACACTATGTATTGGCTGGTTTACGATGAATCCACAGGTCTTTGTAATGTTATGAGATACAATTTTTTGTTCAAGAAACGTTTACCGAACGTTATAATTAAGGTATAAAAATGTCCACTTTTCCCGATGTTCCCAGAACATTATCCCACGGATACTAGTATAACTAAGACTAATACCATAAAAACAAATGAAAAGCACGGTACTGCAGAGGGCTGCTCTACATGTCAAAAGCCACGGGTTCAAGGCTGGATGATGTTGTTGGCGTATACCCATAAAGCACTTTTACAAAATATTTTCAACCTTATTTGTGTTAAAAGGATGTTCAGGTAATGTTATTGTGCTGCCATTTATTATAAACGTGGAAATAACGTTCCATTAACATGTCATACCATGTCACTGCAAAGGCAGATGTAATGGATGCAGGAAGTAACTGCGGAAGCAGGTTTCTCACCATGGTGAGGTAGTTATAATCTGCAGCGTCGCCAAGATACAGTTTCTTCTTCAGATCAAGGGACATCCCCTGCAGCATGCAGTAAAAAATGTGGTAGTTTCTCTCGTCTTGAGTCTGGATATAGGAGTATATCAAAGACCAATCAGATTCACTGACACTAGCCATAATGTTAAGACATCACGTATACCATTTAGGTAAAAGTACGTTGTCATAAGCTTGTGTAACCTTTGGTCCACCCTTTATGGCTATAATAAGTTCTACTTTTGTAGGAAGGCTTTCTATTGGATGATAGGACATCGCTAGTGGGCTTTGCTGCCATTCAGTTTGGGTAATGATATTGGGTAATGAGGTAACTTCTTGTGAGTCTGTGGAGAATACCACTTCCCAACTGAACTGCCCCCAGACATTTCCACTTGTACTTTCACTTGGCCAGGGCCTCTCTATCTGGTCAGACATGTATCAAGCTGACTTTTTGGAAAGATTGCATCCTATGGTGGTGCCTGGTTGAAAGTCACTAACCTCTTCTGTAAGACAATCCATTCTATTGGCAATGTTTGTTGCCGGAGATTTTATAACTGAGTGCTTAATTATATACCTGCGTCAGTAATTAAGTATGAATGGTATCCACATGTCTACAGACCTGTCTACAGACTCTGGACTTCTCCAGCAGGTACTGCTCAATCCTGGCCCCTTCAATTGCCCCTCTGACATTGAAGTGGATGTCAATGTATTTTCCAAAGCGGCTGGAGTTATCATTGCGAATGGTCTTGGCGTTGCCAAAAGCTGCAGCAAGAGATATAGAGTAAAGATATTTTTGCATTAAAGAAAGACAACAGGGATTAGCCACACAAATTGTACATGTAACAGTACTATCATCTGATAGATCATTTATAATTAACGAGTTGGTGAGATATGTCACATGTCCCCATTGTGTTGTGTGACACAGCAAGCAATGCTAAGGTGCTGTTTGGCATTTTTGGGCCGCCTGTAGAAGGCAGGCCTGTATGCCACTGACCTTCAAGGATGGGCGTAGCATCCAGGACCTGCTGCTCGATCCACGAGTGCTGGCCACTGATAGAGGCCAGGAACTGCAGGATAAGCTTGGTGCTCTCAGTCTTACCAGCTCCAGACTCCCCACTGGTGAATAAATACCAACACATAACCATATCACAATAGACAATAACACACCATAACAAAAGCAGACAATGAAAATTTACTCTGCAAGACACACCATTACACTGCAGCACACCAGTAAAACAAGCACAACAATCTAATGATTGTTAAAACTTCGACTAATTAGTTGAATATCGTTTGCACATGCTTGTTGAGTCCTAGCTGTAGGTTTGCTCTGTCTGTTGTTTGTTTATTCGTTGGCTTATTTGTATTTCAGTGGCTGGCTGAGTGTTTGCCATCCACTCATTTCCCGGAGGAGACTCTATACCTGATGACGCAGCACTGGTCCCTGCCACTGCGCCACATGCTGAAGTAGCAGTTGTCGGCGATGGCAAAAATGTGGGGCGGCATCTCGCCCACCTTCTTTCTGGTATAGAGGCGGATGTGGTCTGGCGTGTAAATGGGCAGCAGCTGGTAGGGGTTCACTGCCACCAAGATCGACCCTGTGTAGGTCTGCTGGGTCAAAGGTGAAAGGTCAGGCATAGGAGGGTAAAAAAGACAGAATACAGAACTGTCAGTCAAAGAAATATTTGAATGACAAGTGAGGAAACTTAGGACCCTGGAATACATTCAGTTTTTATGGAAGTGGGACACGCAGACAAATTTCAGATGACTCAGCAGTTTGTATAGTTTTTGACATATTGTGCTTCCAAAGTATTCATATGGAAGACTATATCCAGTATTGCATATAACAGAGGCATGACATGGCTGTACCCTCACAAAAACCGAGCATAATCTCAGAAGTTCTGTGGATGAGGCTCATGGTGCAGTGATATAAAGCTTGTATTTTTCTGCACTGTGATGTAATGTCTCATGAAGTCCCTTTACCAGATGATGTAGTGCTTTATCAGTCGTGTCCTTTAACTCCATAAACAGGCCCTGTAAAAACACTAACACAATCACCCGCCACTGAAACAGGCTTTAATGTGACATAGTGGGCCCCATGGCTCTACTCTCTTGCTGGTATAGAAGACAGACATAGCTCTTTCTATGTGGGCTGGCTACAGATAAACAGCAAAACAGGAAGGGATATATTCCTGCAACCCTGAGCTGAGGAGGTGCTGTACTGTCAGGTGCTTGTTGATTAGTCATCTGCCAGAATTAGGGTCGAGTGGTTGGGCATGATAAACCTAAGACAGCGGTTTGTACTTCCTTCGGCCTTTTTAAATCCGATGTAATGCCTTTTGGGCTGTACTGTTCAGCGCGTGATGGATAGTGTGCCTGGCATCCCTATCAATATCTACTGCTACATGTGGGTTATGTATTTTTATCTTTGCTGTTCAAGGATACTTCTCAAAGTAAAACTTTGCATTTACATTAATATATCTGACAGAACTGTCCAAAGCATCTCACAGCAGAGTGAAATGTCACGACTGATGGGTGTGCCCTGGGATTTGAACACAACACCTGTATGATTTGTATCACAATGCTATACTTATTGACCTACAGAAGCTATTCCCAAAGACTATGGTTTGTTTGCTCATGTGTTGTTATATGCTAATTTCCTCGCCATTCCAATTTCGTAAACAATACCAGTTGTAACATGCAGACAGCTCATTCTAAAGATACATGTGATACACCAATACCAATACATGTGACTTATAGCCTATGCCAGTTACAGGCTGTGACTCCAATACCAATACATGTGACTTATAG